>VZRI01012233.1:41424-86678 GCA_013397515.1 Upupa epops | reverse complement strand
GGGAGAGAGTAGGTTTAGGCTGGAAGTTAGAAGGAAGTTCTTTACAGTGTGGGTGGGGAGACAATGGAACAGGTTGCCCAGAGAAGTTGTGGATGCCCCCCACTCCCTGGAAGTGTTCAAGGCCAGATTGGATGGAGCCTTGAGCAACCTGGTCTAGTGGGAGGTATCCCTGCTCATGGCAGTAAAGTTGGAACTAGATGATCTTTAATGTCCCTTCCAACCTGAACCATTCTATGAATCTATGAAATGCTGAACAGGCTCTTCTCATGTCTACCTGTTTTTTGAAGTCTTCCAGGGACACTGCCTCCATCCCCTCTCTGGGCTGCCTGTTCCTAGGCCTCACCACTCTTTCTTGGAAGACATTTTTCCTAATACCCTATCTGAACCTCCCCTGACGCAACTTGACCTCATTTCTTTTTGTCCTATTGATAGCCACTGGGGAGAAGAGGCCAACACCCACTTCTCTACAACCTCCTTCCATGTAGTTATGCAAAAGTTAAAGCTGCAGCTCTAGTGAGCATAATTCTGTATTACACAGAGCATTCCACTTTAGAAAGATTTCACAAAACCACTTTGCAAGCCCTTTACACACACTTTTAAGCAATATTTTCCAGACAGAGTCAATGTTCACACTGGGACAGACACCAGCTCGCTCTGCCCATGCTTCAAGACAACTAGAAGATGTGTCAAACATGAGACGTTGCCGCATGCTAATATGCCACATCTCTTATTAGCTCAATCAGGGCACTACACTAGCTGCATCCATATGATGGCTGGTCAGCTCAAAATGCAACAGGGTGAGATCATCTCTTCCTGTACAATAATACTAGGCAATGCACAGGTTTGCCTAGTATTAGAGGAGGTATTGCTCCATTGGTGCTCCATTTATATCTTACATACACCAAGTAATAGACTAAAATTGATCTTCAGACTAATTAAAAAAATAGGTACTGAAGTTGGAGAAAAAAATATCTACTCAGAACTCATCTGATTTGCTTGTTACAGCAGAAAGCGTGGCAAAAACTCTCTTTGATGCCATCCTACTGGACCAATCTAAAGCAGTATTTTGGCTCTATAAAACCTAATAATCACTCTGCAGTATAACAGAGTCTGCTCTCATTTTCTTTGTACAAGGCTCTAATATGAAAGTAAAGTAGGGATCAGCTAAACTCTGCAGTGCTTTTCTTCTGGTCTAAATCCTCTGGGGAAAGTGGCATAAAATATTGTCTGTGGACTCCGCAGCAAGGCATGTGCCTGCCCTTCCATGATACAGGGGCCATCCACTGGGACCCTGGCCAAGCTCAAAATCAGGCTTGTTGCTAGCAGCAGTTCTCATGCCACAGCTCTGCCTTCCAGATGACTACAGGGATTTAAGGTAGAAGTGGCATGATGCTTTTTTGACATTTCTGAGATCCACAGAATTGAAGAAACTTACAGAAAATAATTACTTAGTGTAGGTAAGGGCGAGGCTTTAGCCCCACAGTGATGGAGACATATATATTATTCAGTGAGTTCTGCCATCTTTCTCCAAATACTGTGTTCACTCAACAATGCAGCTGGTCAAACACTAAAAAAAAAAAAAAGTCAAAAAAAAAAGCATAGCTATAAAAGTTATTTGTCTGGAAATAGGGTTTCCTCTCCATTTAATGCATCCCCGCAAGTTCCAGCTGTATTGCTTCCTCCCAGCATTTCATTTTACAAAGCATGTGATGAGCCTGAAAAGAACCTAAAGACCTCAAATATTCATGATTATCAGCATTAATGATTGTTGTTGTTCTTGTATCAATAGCTAAAGCTTGCCCTTAGCAAGATATGACACTTTTTTTTTCTGACTACTACAAATTTATTTACCACAATAATCCTCTATACATAGCATTGTGATATTTTCAGATACTCATGTTCTACTTTGAATGTTCTGTGAAGACTACCCAGTGAGGAAAAGCCTGCTAGATTTATAGTTTTATTCTTAATTGTATTTAGTACAGTCATCATTTGCTGTTATTTTCCCAAAACACATTTCTGAGGCTGCTGCCCTCTAAGTTTCTGGCTTACTTACCACTACACTTACCATCAAGATTTGCATTCAGACTGCTCTTCACCAGGCTTCTACTAGCTTGTGTCAAACTTTGTACTGCCCAGCCATACTTGTGTTTTTTGGTGGTGGTGTTCAGGGGTTCTGACATCCATCTGCAGAGACACCCTGGAATCCTCCGTTGCACCACCCACTGATTTACATTTGTCCCAATCATATAGCAAGAGTTCCTATGCCACTTCTTGCCTTCTGAGTTTGTACAGAAGGTATTCAAAAATGTCATCTTCAGAAACAAAATCATCAAAGGTTAAACTGGGTGAGAGGTAAGTGTGGGAAGCTTAAACTCTACTCTTGTATACGTGGATGTAGTATTGGAGCGAATGAGGAAGCTCTGTCTGTTCTGTCTAAGCATAGACAAGATGATCGTGGACCAGAGTCCCTTGCACAACCAGGATGGAGTTGCAGAATTCTTATTTGTAGGAATACAGAAGACCTATTTGAGCTTCAAAATACAGTCTGTTTACTGTCTTCAGGACTGAAAGTCTGACCTGAGAGCAAATTGATAGGTTGAAATCAACTCCAGTGTGCTTTGCATTTGATTAAAATCAAGATATCACTTTTGCTGTGACTTTTATCATGTAAACTAGCCTGTAAGAGAACTTACTCTGAACACAAATTGAATACACATCTGCAAGACATTTCTCTGGATTTGAGGTAAAGTGCCTATATATTGTTCTGAGGAGTATGATACACAGTATCTTAATTCTCACTCAAACAGTTCCTGTTTATCTTCATGGAGGACTAATTCAAATATTACCTTTTGGATTTGATAAGGGACACATTAAACAAATGCAGATGCATGTATCATAAAAAAGCAAGCTCTCAGACAGGTAAGTGGAGCACTGCCTACAAGTTAAGTGTTACTACAGTAAAGTTTTCCTTGCAGTGATATTTTCTCCTGTAGCCTGCACTTTTTCCAGTAGTGCATAAGCATATATAATAGAGTAGCTTAGAGGGAGATTTCAGTCACCACAGACCACATGACAAATGAGAGATTTCTTATGCCAGTCCAGCTGCACACAGAACTCCCCTCCCTCCTGAGTACTCAAGCAACAACTTCGGGTCTGAGACATTGCTTTGTTACTCCATTATCACACAGTGATGAAAGAAACACCACTTTAATTGTTTTCTATCCACAAGATAATTAATTGCTCCCCTCTAAAACAGAGAGGCAGCCAAAGAAGGAACAAGAACACTCATTTCCTTTTCCAGTCAACAATTAAAACACTTGTCAAGAAATGTGACAATCGGTAAAAATCAATGTAAAATTTTGTAATAGCTTGACACTTTCAATAGTGCAAAAAATCTCACCTAATCCTCTCAGCTAATCAGTTTGACTAAAGCTGAATGTTTTCTTGAAATTAATGCTTCCTGTGGACTACACTGCTTCTCAGCAGGAGTTAAACAAGTTAAAACTCCCAATGCTTTACATAGACATTTTGAAGTAGAGTAGCTCCCAAGGAGTTGTTTCTTTTAAAAAAAAATAAAAAATTAAAAATCCATCACAACAACAACAAAAAAAAATCCAACAAAATCACCAACAAAGAAAAAAAAAACCAGAAAACACAGAGTAAATAAAAGGTTACACATAACAGAAAACAATGAAAGTTTCCACAGGCATTTTCTAACTTCCTTACCTTGCACCACACAAATGTCTACACACACAGACTGCTAATATTTTGCCCCTTGAAGATGCCTTCCACCTCTTCTCAAAAGAGTTAACCTCAATATTATCTGAAATTACTGGCACAAGATAAAATGCCACTGGACATGCCACCTGAAAGCAGTAATGCTTTTGAATATTGCTTTGTGAGCTTTTCTTCCTAGGACTCAGCCTTCCACTGCCCTCACCCTGGAGATAAATACTAAGAAGAGTTACATTGCTCACCTTGGCCATAAATACCAACAGCTACATCACTCATTTAGAAACTAGTGTATTTTGCCATAAAACCTGAAAAAACACCAAACTTCAGCCTGTCCCCAAAGAACTGTCCCCTTTCATCTCAGTCCTGCTCATAATCAGTCCCCTGCACAACGAGCCTCTAAACCATGACTGTGGCTCTCAGATATTGCTACAATAAGGAGCAAATAGTGGAAACAACAGGTTTCCCCCCAAGAGGATTGCCTCACAGTGATAAGCAAGCATCCAAACAGAGACACAGATGGCATTGCTTTCAGGATAGTTCCTGTGTTCCTGCATCTCATGAGAGACTAAGATTTCCCTCTCAAGGGCCACTGCCACGCATGCATGCTTTTCTTGTTGCTCAGCCTGCCCTGCTTTCCACACAATTCAAACAAGCAAACAGAACTGGAAACAGTCCAGCTCACTTATGCACTATTTTCCAGAGATGCAGTTAGCTCTCTAACCAGCCCCCAGGTTCAACAGCACTAGTTGTACCTGAACACCACCACCAATGCAGGGAGCATTGCCAAAATGGGTCATTGCTGATGAGGGTCACCTCTCAGGGAAAAGCAGCACTCTATTTCAGAAAAACTAGCACTAGCTTAGAGCCCAGAGTAGCAAGAAAGAAAGGATGAATGCTGTCTTTCCTCAAACAGGCAAGTATCCATTAGAAAGCTATTTCCAAAGGTTTAGGATAGACTGTGATACTTGCCAGGTGAAATAAATCCCCAAGCATCCTCAGCAGATCTTGTTCCACAAGCAGGTAAATAAGCTTCCCGCAGCTGAAGCAGCATGACACCCAGCTTTTGGCTCCCATCTAGCAGAATCACCCAGAAAGCAAGATTTATTTTGCTTAAGGGTACAGAAAGTCTGTTCCCATAGGACAGCTTTGTTTCTTGCTTTGGGAAAACTAAATAGGTTGATTATGTCTACTACAGCCTCATAAATCTATGTCGGCTGCTGCCTTAGGGAAAACCATTGCTCCTCTGGGTGATTTTCTTCCCCACTCGGAGAAGATAAACAACTGCTTACATATATATCACAGTTCTGGCAAAACACTTACTTGTAGCTTTATACCACTGAAGGAGCAGGCTTCTATCATTGAGACCTCAGGAAAGCAGGAGGCAAAGCTCAAGCAGCTCCTTTTCTTTTGCACCAGATTTTTCAGGTCAGAATACACATGGTAGTCAGAAGAGGCTTTGGTAGGTGGCTTCTCAAAACAAATCCAGAAGCAAACCAAAGAAGCAAAGTGTTAAAACCGTTTATGAACATCAAATAAGTATAATTTGCATGCACAAAATACAAACTTCTATACTAAAAAATTGGCACAAACCTACCTAGAGCATATTCTGTGTTGAAGATGGAAGGGCCACTGTAAAGAGGGAAAGGCAATGCACTTCCCCTGGAGTAACTCGAGACTCCAGTGTCAGGGCCATGTCAGGCGGCCAGCATTGCTGTTCAGGAGGAACTGCAACAAGGGCTATGGTGCTGCCAACTTTACCAATGGCATGGAGAACACACACCATAATCCTCCCCAATTGAGTCACAGGGGCAGCCTGTATACCCCAGGTCAGTAGCAACCAGGACGGTGCGGTAAGTCTCTGTTGCCTTGCCATCCAGCACAGCTTCTGAGCTCAGGGTCAGCCTAAGCTTTAGGGAACCTAGGCTTAGCCCTCACAATAGACATACACACACAAGTATTAATCATCACACGCAAGTGTAGTAAAACCAGGTCATTACAAAGCTCGAAGAACTACACAGCTTTGAATTTTTCTCTGACAACACATGTAGATCCACTGATACCCAGAGAGATTCATCAGCTCATACCCACTGAAAATCAAGGGCAAAATAAATTAGGATAATGCTGGCAGTGCTCATAAGTAGTTTTTAAGACACACTGCTTTGCATGAACACAGAAAGTTTGCGAGGAATGCCTAGTTTCTTTATACTTGCACAGAAGGATTATCAGATGAGTTCTCAACAGCCTGTTTTTCTCTCCATAGCTGGACGTGTCAAACAGACCACAGTCAGCAGATAAGAAATGCCTACAAAATCAAAGTGCAGATTAGAAAGGAAGCAACGGCAGCTCAAAGCAGCAGCTTCCACAGCTGTGTGACAGACAGATCAAGGGAGCTGAGAGAATCTAAGTGCAGTTTCAAACTTTACATGACATACAATCTATTACACAAATAAGCAGGGCATTACAAGGCCATGAAAATCACCAATTTTATTTCCTGCTTGTAGCCATTGACTCTGATATCAACTGTGGCTAAAACTGTTGCTCACACTGCTGAAAGGCGTGAATGCAGAGCAAAAAAAATATTAGCCTCTTCCCTCTGCTTAAGGGGGGAAGCCTTCATGTACTGGTGTTTGTGAGAATGTATACATCTGTTTTTCAGCAAACTGTCACAGCAATATTAAAATGTAGAAATATTAATATTAGAGTGCTCCTTGACTCAAAGTTATGCCTCATGTGCAAATCTTTCCTGCTAGCATACACTCTCCCTCTACTAAAACACAAGCGGGACTGCAGCAGAGTTTGCATACCTAGGAAAAATTTTATGTCATGCAGTGTCAATATAAGGAATGCAGTGAACAACGCACCAATAAAGCCTGCAGTATTGGCAGTGCTTCAGAGTTACAAGTCAGCCCTTACCAGGGATACTGGCCAAACACTGTGTGAACAAAGCTGTGCAAAACAGAAATGGTCCCTAGTCAACAGACATAGGAAAGGCTCACGTTATCATTAATTTTCCCGACTCAGAAAACACAGGCCCACTGGTGAGCATCTGAAGTGGCAGGATCTCCTACCAGATGAAGATCAGCAGGTACCCTGTGGGCTTCAGGCAAGGAAACCCACTACATCTACAGGAAAACTAAAGCCAAGTTTCTGCTACCTGGGATCATGTGGGCAGGCAAAAGCAATACCAGCTAAGGGACCTTAATTCCCCTTAGTAAACCAATTGCTTGTTAAAGCAATTGATTCATGTTTGCAAGTGAGGAAAATTAGCTTATTAGGCACCAGGTAGTTTGGTTCAGTTTTCCTTAATTTCCAGATGGGAGCTCCAACCAGCATTTAACTAGCAATCACTCTCCATTTGAGCTGGGTTCGTGCAGCTACATGCCAGCCAAATTCTGTCAGAGTTATCACACCTAGAACAACAAGAATATCATCTGACAAACAGTGCTCTGTAATACTAATTAATATTGAAGAATCTTACAACATAGCAGCCATCAAGATTTCTCAGCTGCTTCTCCAGAAGGTGGGCCACAGATCCTGATTATTTTATCTTAGCTTCATTCTAGTTGGAGACAAGAGTACCCTGAACACACAGGGCAAAGATCAGACCACACAGTTTCTGATTTTAGTGTCATATGTAAATAAAAAAAAACCCAAAACTTAAAGGCCATCTGCCCCTTCCTCACCATTGTAGTCCTTTGATCTCTAATGCTCCTACTGTCACAGTTTTAACCTACCATCTGAAATTTGCCATATCCAAGAAAGATGTATTCATCTTTCTTGCCATGAGAACAGCATCACAAAGTGAAAATACCAAGTCAATGCAACTGTGTCCCTGATGTCAAAACAGGAACAGAATCTAAGAGCAAACAAGTACAATTTACATGTCATTTGTCCTTCCCTGCTAACAAGTGGCATAATGCACTGGGGTCCATACCAGTCTTTATAGCACAGCTCCTTTTTGTATGGCTCAAAACACTACACTTTCAAGGTCTGTATTTTTCCCCACTAATTTAAGTCAAATAATATGGGTTAGAAGAAAATTGCTAAATGTTACAATAAACCATTGTTGCAGCTTCAGACATCCACCCCATTTCCTGCTCTATCTCAATGCAGCCAAAGGCATGTTTTTGATGCAATGATGAGACTATGACAATGCACACACAGCACAGGAGCTAGGAAAAACATCCAGGGTGTTATTAAATGTCAGTAGAAAATCTTATAGAGCTTAAAGTATCTGGTTATTTTTACCTGCAGTTCTGGTGATTAACAAGACGTGAATGTCAGATCCCATCTAACTCACCCTGAAAGTACAGGAGAGGGAACTGAGAAATACGTCCTTAGCACCACTTACTGAAACAATAAATTACAAAAAAAATAATTATTGTTATTCCTAGATCCACTATAGCATTTCAATGCAACAGAAAAATCTACCCTCTGATAGCACAAAGGTGAGTCAGGCACCTCCGGAGGTGAAACAACCAGCATTACTCTGAAGCTTAGCTTGTATTACACCTTGCAAGATAAAGCTCTTAGAAATCCACATTCTTTGTAGTCATCAAACATCAAGGTACTCTTAAGCTATAGGTTTGCCTTCTCCCCTCCCTATGAAATTGTTGAAGGGTTATGAATATCAATTAAGACAAGAATATGCTGCAAAATGTTTAACATGCCTCACTAATACTACTCATGGACTTCAAGCATGCATTGCAAAGCATCCAGGAGGCTAAAGTGGAAAATAGCATCTGCTTCAGGAGAAAGCATATAGTTGGGAATGACGTTCCAGTAGCAAATATTTACCTAGATGGCAATTTTATTTATATGCGACGCTTCCTGTTAGTGGGGACTAATATTCACAGTACAAAATCACTTCTTGTAACAGCGTTAGAGTTATATGCCATGCTTTTAATAATATGTAGCTCTAACTAGTAGGTCTTTCTTTTCCTCTACCAACCCATGTTTTCAAAGTCATGTATGTGAGAAACACTGAGCTATTATGGTCTGGTGAGCTGCCTCGCAGGAAGCCAGGCAGCAGCCAGTAGATAAGGGAGGGAAGAGAGGCAGCCATGGGGACTGGAATGTGTCTCTGGGTTATGATTCACCACTAATTTATGAACACGGCAAAATCCAATGACACACAGAACTTCACCTTCTGCCTTTTTGTCGTAGGTGGGACTCAGTTCACAGGATTTCCCCTTCCTCTGCTGTTACAGAGCAGCAAGGCTTTTTATCCGATAGGGACGGAGGACTGGAACTGCTTTGAGCAAACCCAGATTTCAGCCCAGTGAAGGGCAAGTCGGTGCTGTGCCCTCAGGACAGCTCATGGCTTAGGACAGCAATTCTTTCGACCCGCAAAATTTAGCATCAGTTAGTATATATTGATGTAAAGTCTGCCTTTCTCTTCCACAGACCTTGTGCTTAAAATCCCACTGTGTCTAGTGTAAAGACATCGTTTATTGCTCAGCTGCTGGCACAACATCCCAGAGCGGCCATTGTGCAGACCCGGCTCCTGCGGCTAGAACAGCCTGGATGACTCCCCTGAGCTCGCTGCTCGCCCAGCTCCAGGACAGCCAGTACCAGCCTCCCCACCTCCGCTGCCTTCCTGAGCTCGGAAGTCCCTGGGTACCGCGGGGCAGGACCGCGGCCGCAGCGTGCGGCGCCCCCTGACGGCCAGCACGAGGGCAGCAACGACGGCCCTCCGGAACCCTGGCCCTGGGAACCCCAACGCGGTCCCTTCATCCCTGGAAGTCAGAGGGTCCCCATTGAGGCCTGGGATGGTTCCCCAGTTCGCTCCACTCCACATAGAATCGTTAAGATTGGAAGAGACCTAGAAGATCGTCCAGTCTGTCAACCAAACCCCACCCTGCCCACTGAACCATGTTCCCTAGGGCCACATGTACTTGCTTTATGAACGCTTCCAGGGACAGCAACTCCACCACTGTCATGAATATCTCGTTCCAATCCTTGACTGCTCTTTCAGCACATCTTTCAGGAATAATTTCACCACATTTGCCTCCTCAAGCCTCGCTGCTCTCCACGGGCTGCTGGGGCAAAGGCCCCTGTGACCACTGGAAACAAAAAGGGCTAAATGCAACCAGTGCCCCACCAGCAGATTTGCGGCAGTTTTCCATCTGTGTGCCCCATTAAATCTCTTGTTTATCAGAGCCCTGCTGAGTCAGCAGCTCTCAGAGCCTAGCTGAAAGCAATTAAACTCTCCAGTGTGGCACTGAGCTCCCAACGTCCCAAGCCTTGTTTGTAGGTCAAGGCTGTCAGGGTGACATGAGAGCATGTCCACTCGGCACGTTCATGCCTTGGGCTTACATAAAGACAGCCTGGTCAGGTCACACCTAAGCAATCAGAAGATACAGACTCACCTACGCACTGGCTAACACAATAATGTGATGTCTTAGCCTAGGTCATCCAAGAGATCCCCACCTGGACTGCTGCAGCCAGCTCTGAAGCCCCTATAACAAGAACATTGACTTGTTAGAGCTGATCCAAAGGAGGGCCATGGAGGTGATCAGAAGGCTGTAATACTTTTATGAAGACAGACTGAGACAGGTGAGGCTGCTCAGCATGGAGAAGATAAAACTCTGAGGAGACCTTATTGTGGCTTTTCATTATCTGAAGGGGGCCTACAAGAGCTGTAGAGGAACTTCTTAACAAGGGCTTGTAGTGATAGTACAAGAGGCAGTGGTTCCAAACTGAAAGAAGGAAGATTTAGACACTAAGACAAAGTTTTCCACTGTGAGGGTGGTGAGAATGAAACAGGTTGCTCAGGGAAGTTGGGGATGCTCCAATTACTGAATGTGGTTGAGGCCAGATAGGGTGTGGCTTCAAACAACCTGGTCTAATAGGAGGTATCCCTGCCCATGGCAGGAGAGATGGAACTAGGTGATCCTTAAGTTCCTTTCCAGCCAAACATTTTTATGATTCTATGAACAAAAAATGTGGAAGGAAAATTCCCTTCTGCCCATTCCTCCAACCTTGGCCTGTCCATCGAGTTTGTCTTCAGCTTAATGGGATCAGACAGTATGAGAGGGCATAACTTGCATGACCAACCGTGATCATCTTATGTTCCCCTTTTTATTGAAAAGAGGAGCAATGATAGATGATCTGCCTTTAGCAGTGCTTTCTTTGCAGATACAATCATAAAAACACAGAAGGAAACATGACCTGGAGTACAGAAGACATTTTTTCCTCAGAGAGCAGTATCAGCGGTTTACTGTCAAATCAAAAGGGTATTTTCCATGACAATGTGTCTTGGGTGATTTGAACACTTTCATAAATAATATGAATTATGGAAAAGGACATGCTTACTAATTCTGCAGGTGACAGAGAGTTTTAAGGAAATTTGAAGACAGAGTGAAAATGAACACGATCTTGACATACCTGAAAAGGAAATGGTCTTAAAATTCTAAATCTTGAAAATGTAACCTGGTTTGCACAGTGGTCTGCACTTAGAAAGGATAAGCACCCATATGACACAGTAAAGGACATGGCAGTGATACAGGAATGCTTCTAGGATGTTTTTAAGCAATCGTAATATGAGTCATACTGCTGCAAGAAGAATTGCATCATAAAATGCAGTTTCTATAAGAAATCCCATGGAGAAACAGTAACAGCAAATCCAACAGTCCTTAGGCTTTGGCTGATATACAGTACTAAGAAAGCTATGGGCCAACTGGAGAATGCAAAGAGCATCAAAGGAATAGAAAACGTAACATGATGCCTTTGCCATAAGTCTTTCAATGTTTCTGCACGAAAGGGTGAAGACTGAAGGAAGAGTAACTAGCCGTCAGGAGGACTTTCCAAAACTAGGAAGGAATCATCCAGGTATTATCTCCCTAAAGGCAGCAGGAAGAGTAATGACCTACAGTGTGAGCAAATATAGAATGAACATAAAAAAGGTATGAGGAGATGCTTTGTAACAGTAACCACCATGCAGCACCAGCAAGATTGCTCAGGGAGGCTGAAGAGTCTCATGTTGTCAGATGCTACTAAAAGTAGGTTGGACAAGTCTCTGCCAGGAATGCCACTCCTGTAGCTGAACAAGGTGTTAGAACTAGACTTTCTGCAGCACTGAGCCTCTAGTTCTGTTCATCAGCAAGGGTGGGAGCTGGGATGCTGCTGAGTGAACCCATCCCCAATTTGCTTTTTAAGAAGTTGGTCAGTCCTCAAAACGACACTTCTTAAAGTATCTCCCTTTCTCTCAGGGCTATAAACAGTCTACACATACAAAATGCAAAACTGACGTTAATTCAGGCTGGCCACAGAAAATATGAAATTATATACTCTGATTTGAAGGGCTTATGTGAATCCAGTCAAAGCTTTCTGAAGTGGCTGCCTCAGATCAGGCCATTAAGTCTCTACACTGAAGCCTAAACCAGTGGATTCATTTTCAAACACACACAGAGCACTCAGCTGCTCCAGTAGATTCTAAGAGGAGTGGGTGATTGCTTGTCACATCTGAGAACTTGTGCCACTTTGGCTTTGAAATGTGGACCTGAAAGCAATTTTCTATGCAATTTTTCACAGTCCTAATCCGGGAGTTTTGTGAAGGCTTTTCCTGGGTTGTTTTTTTAGCTAGGCTATTATTTTCTTTGTAATGTAAAAATAAATATTTCACATTAAAGCAACTCCAAAGCTCTAACTTTGGAAATCTGCAATGGGTGCAGAACTTTGGGCTGAGAACTACAGCACGATGAAGATTTTACCATATCAAACACAGTTTGCACTCCCACATCCCCTCCTGCATTCATAATTACAGTCTGACTCACATTATAATCACATTCAGGTCCCAGTCCTGCTTTGGAAATTTCATGGCTGCAGGCAGGGCCGTATCTTCCGACACACAGTGCCCATCTTTGTTTAAGCTGTATGCAATCATCGTTGCTGCAGCCCAGAAACAGTTTCTTCAGCGTTTGGATTCAGTGGTTGCTGCGTCTCAACTTTTAGCCAAATAGTGCAGAAAACCTCAACCTCCTCTTCAATAAAGAAATGTGAAACAGGAATAGAGTTCTGCATTAAATGTAAAGATTTTGTTACTGTCACTCTCAAAGAGGTTGTAATGCTGGTATTCGGGGACTTAGCAATAGAACAAGTATGGCATATCTGTAGGAGGGACAAGAAGTTGTTGTTACTACAGTTATAGTAGAACAGAGAAAATCTATTTCACCCCAAAACTCTGAGTATTTTATGCAAATTGCATAAAACACATTATTTTAGGTAAGCTTTGACCAGAAATTGCCAATGTTTCCAAGAATTCATCCTCAGTAAACTGTAAGAACACATTTCAGGAACTTTGCCAGGAGGATGCACAGCCAATAATAGATGCTTGCAAGCTCAGAAACAGGAGAAACCAATCCACCAAAAATCTTATCCTGTTACTATGGAACATTTGACATATGTGATGGGATTACTCTCACCTAACTTCAAGGCAGATTTCTGAATGGGACACAGTCACCGTTGGCTGGCACTGACGCCAGAGAAGCAAGCATGTGGTATTGAATGAAACCAACTTACCCAGGGTACTAGTGCTTGCACAGTGGGGAAAGGAATTGCTCTTGCTCACTTCAGCAACTGCTTTTCCTTGGCTTTCTTTAGTTGATTTTGTTTGTCCCAAGTGGTTGCCTATATTTATTTTAGAGTGGTGCAATTCACATAATCTAAAAGTTTGCTCTCCTTTATCTTGCCCTTTTATCCTCTTCACAAATATCACAAACAGTTAAGATATTTATAGGGAACTACATAAATACCAGAGAATAAGAAATCTTACCTGACCTAAGCAGCTGTCTAAGATTTCATTTCTCTTAAATGAAGTACCAGTTAATTACTAATTCATTTACAGTATTTTAAAGACATATTTCTTCAGAAAGCTTTGTTATATGCATGTTCATGCTGCCCTCCCACCACCTAAAAATCAAAATATACCAATGATACCCTTGAACCATAATGAACTAGAAACACAGCCAGCAAATACCTATAGTGCCCACCTGGGTCAAATGCTATTGTGTCAGTAATTTTCTCTTCATCACCATTAAATCATTAGAATTTTCTTGTCCTCACATTAAAAATCCTACCTGTCAACATATAAATCCAAATGCTTCCATTTTCAATGAGTATATCACCCCGACGTGTAGGAACTACAAATCTGGAAGCTCTGTTTCACACTCTCACACGTGACACCCCCAGTTTCTTCGAAGAAAGTCAGTCTAACATCACCCTGCAGTCCTAGTTGCTAAATCTGAGTGGCTAGGGGATTACATCCTCACACCTGCATGAGGCAAATGGAGAAAGCCATGTGCCACCTTGTGAGGTGGTGTGTTCCCATGCCTCTGCCCTGTGCACCACTGACACAGCTCACCTCTACACGGTCCAAAAAGGCACCAACCTGCAAAGCCAGTGAGGATGTTACCCCCACCCAGTTGTGCCCATCTCAGCATAGTGCATTACCTTATGAAAACAAATGGACAAGAAAAAACAACCCAAAAACATCATCAAAAGATGTCTGAAGTAGCCACAGGTCTGAAGAGCTGAGGATGCAATAGTTCTGCTGAAGGTTAACAATATTGACATTATTTTGGGGTAGAAATATACATATTTCAAGAAGTGTCTTTGAATGCTCTACCCTAGGAGCCAACCTTTACCCAGGAAGCTTTTGATAGTGTGAATTCTTTTGTCTGAATTTATAATTATTTAGGTTCTGGAAAAGAAGGCAGTGGGTTCCTCTTCATAAGAATTCAATTGTATTTCAAAGAAAGCAGATAAATCCTAAACCAATTCTATGTAGTAGCTACCCCAGTTAGAGATGTTCAGAACAATACAGACAATGCTAATAATGAGTCCAGGAATCTTCATTAAATGCTAAAGAGGACACCTCTGTGTTTATCCTTAAAACTAAGTAATAATCGCTGAGTAGAGTATTCAGGGAGTTGTTTTGAACAGAACACAGCAGATTTGGCTACCTGGGCATCTCCTCACCTGGAGGACACTGATGTGAGGGATCAATCAGACCACGGCAGTCACCGAACAGACCTCTTGAATATCCACTGTCAGCCACAGGAGGGCAAAGCGAGCCCAGCCAAACTACAGAAACTACAGCAGAACGTTCAAACCGAGGGAGCATCACACACTTGAGGGCAAAAGGTCTCAGGAGCAACTAAAGGAAATAGAGAGCATTTCTACACATCCTCCAGACCAAAGGTGTTTTTCCACTACTCATTAGCAGCAAGAGCCTGCTCAGGGAGGAGCAGCAGACAACATGTAGAGAAGCAGCTCAGAGTGGACACTGGTCACTGATAAAGGGCCTCTCTGGGCTCAGACCCTACTCCTTACCAGCAACAGCACTCTGTGCATCAGAAAATCAGGCTCAAAACTCACAATAGCTGTTGAGCAGTCTTTGCCAGTCAGAGCAGCAAGCACTGATTTCAGCATAAACTTATTTGTCCATCGCAGACACTGCAGCTATTCATAATTCTCCCTCAATCAAAAACAATTTTGTGATTTGAAAGACTACTCATTTTTCATAAGTGCTGGCATTTCCCCGACAATCAGCAAACTCACTGGCAGCTGGCCAGGACATTGGTGGCAGCCATAATTTCTTCTCATTATAATATTTACATGGACATCAATCTGCACCAGGTGAATCCACAGTATGCAGTAGAATGACAAATGTTTCACACACAGAAAAAGGCCAAGAGGGTGACTGGGCATTTTTCATCACCAGATGACAGCACGATCCAAATATACAGTTTTGATGGTTTTCAACCCTTTGCCAAGTTTCTGCTTGTATTACTTGTATGTAATTCTCTCTTTGCAACTCAACTAAAATATTTTATAACTTAAACAACTAGATTTATTTTTTTTCCAAAATGTCAGTGTTGTTATTTTATTTAGAAAGATAAGGCGCATCTTCCCCAGCTTTGCTGCAGGACCTGTGGGAAATAAAGGGTGCCTATTTTATGAATTTTTCATCCTAGCTTTGAGCTGTTATACACAGGTTTGTTTTCTTCTTCACTTAGACACGTTCTCTTTCCTTACTATCAATAGATCAAGTTGAAGCAGGAGGTGCCAAATGGAGCACAAGGGATGCTCAAGGTTTTGTTTGTTTGCTGTCTGTGCACATTATCCAAAGGAAAACTTACTTCAACACACACAAGTTGGGAACAGGCTACAAAAAGGCAAAATACTACCTCCATGGGTAGCAAGGGATCTTTACTGGTAATGAGCTTTCCTCAAGGTTCTTGTATTAGCAGCCATGTGTTCAAAAGAGCTTGGTTAAAAATCCATGTCTTCGGAGTCTAAGAAGAAACACTATTACAGAAATAAAGTCATGCAAAACAGAAAGACGTTCCAAAATTCTTTTTCCCACCCCAAGGCATATCCCAAGCAAGCAAAACCAAGGGAAAACATACTATCTGGTGCCACCTTAAAGATAAAAGCCAACTGTGAATAGTTGCCAATAGCACACCAAAATTTTCCTTCAAGGAAATCATGACCTCTAAAGCTTTAAAATGGGGGCTTATGTATCATTTTCTTGTGGTTTTCAAGCCAGTTGCATTACCCTGTTGAGCACTCTCACACTTTCAGGCCAATTTTATTTAATGAGAGCAGTCTGATCACAAGACTGGAAGCTTGAGCCCTAAGGAAAATACTGAATATCATGAGACACCCTTGCAAAAGATCATGTCCGAATTGTGAGACGCAGAGGTTGTGCTTCATATCTGTGCCATTTGCCTGTATGTGCTGGAAGCTGGAGCCTGGTTTCTTCCCTTGGGTGGCAGGCAGTTGAGCTATCCATCTGAGAAATGAATTTGCAATGTCCAGGTGTATTTCAAAAGGAATTTGAAAGATCCTCTGCTTGTCTGCAGGTATTTCAATCCCATCACTCAGACAGGAACTGAACAGCTGCTACATTAAAGAGAAAGCCTATGCGTCTGATTCAGAAAAGAGGAAGATGTCACAAGCAGACCTGAGCAAAAGGCAGCTTATGATTAAGTCATAAGAATGTAATTAGGAATGTAAGAGCACTGGAATACCCTAGTAGATACTTTCTTTGAGGCCTTCACCTTAGGAAGGCAAGAGGCTCTGCTGTAAATGCACACAGGATCTATGCCAACTCTACTTCATCACAGACTCCTGCTAAGTTCCAGGGCTTCTACAAGGAGACAGGCTAAAGTAGGACCTTGTGTAGGAAATTAGTGCCACAACGGTCATGATAAATCAAATCCAAAAAGTAGCTAAGCAGTAGAGAAGACTGATACTAACAGCACTTGGGAAAAGGTATTAGGCCTGCAGTAGTCACATCTTAAATTGCCCCAGTTACACTTTTCCCAGGAAAAGGTTTTTAGCTCATGGTTGCTGTGGGACTGCAGACAGGCAGGAGAAATGGGATGCACCAGAATGCTTAAGGCAAGAATGGAAAGAAGATATAAGGCAGCCACTGAAGAACTAGGAAAGTGCTTCTGCAGTGTGGGCTGCAAGAGTGTGAACAGAGGCAAACAAAAGAGTGTTAACGTAAAAAAAAAAAGGGGGCAGACAAGACTAGCAGAGCCAGATATGCCAGCAGTCAGTAGAGTAAGTAAGAAGACTGCTCAGAGCAGAGGGAAGTAGAGAGACACTGCCATTGAAAAGCTTAAGTGACAAGAATCACTTAAAGGGTTAGCAAATACAGGAAAAGAGGGGGAAGTCAAATACTCTGTATGATGCTGTTCTGGTGAAGGTCACAGTTTGTTTCTTGCATTAGTGGGAGGGATAACAAATATTTTGTTAAATCCTTGATTTGCTTTGAGTTAACTGTGGTTGAGGTTTTCACTATTTGCATGCAATTAGTTTTTGCTGCTAGGTGATCATATTTGCCATTTTGAGTCTAATTAATCATTAAGGCACCAGGAGTGTTTGTACACATGACTGAGAAATTCCATATATAAAGGAGGGCTTGCTTTGGTTTGTGTCTTTGTTGCAAACAGATTTGCTAGCCAAGGATGGGGCAAACACCACCCTAAGACTGCACACTTCCAACCCTTAAAACCTGACCATTGGGTGTCTCCACATTCATTGTATTCACTTCTAAGTCACTCTAGACTCAGAATATCTTCCGGTGCAACAACCGATTGGTTTTTATTTGGTGAAAATTTTGAAAGCCAAATACATACATAGGATATGAGGGGGGAAGTAAAATTTCTTCCCTATCTGTATGCACTTAACCAAGGAGTCTACATTAGCTGCCTTTTTTGCCAGTGAGATTAGCCTCTCCAGAGAAGGATTCAGCATTATTAGGGCCAGCTGTCTGAATATTTAGGGCAGCAAACAGACTCTAGTAAAGGGTACAGCTCGGAGGATTGACAGCAGGGTAGAAGGCTCAGGGCTACAGGTTCGGCTCTGCGCATTTTTACAGAGAGCAAAACGTAGGATCTGCTAAAACCAGGTGGAAACAGTGTGAGGCAGAGGAGAAGGAGGTATCTCAAACCCAATGGAGACCTCAAGGAAAGACCTCACAAAGACCTTTGCAAACTTAGGGCAAGTACTAAAGTATTTTGAATAACCTTGGCTTTGTTATCTGAACAGCCAACAGAAATGGAAAGGGTAACATTTGTAACAGAAAGATCTATGAATACCAAACTCACAATAAAAACCTATACTGATCCTGAGCAAAACAGACAGAGGAAATGAGGAATATTTCTGCCTAACACTGATTTACCAGAGCTGCACTTTGCATTTTTGCTATTACCATTAAAGTAATGGTTTTGATTGACAGGAACTCATTTTTAATTAGCTGGATCAACCAAGGCACAACATCAGCATTTCTGAAAGCATCTGAAAAAGCAGCCTACTTCTGCAGGAAAGCTTATTTCCGTTTGAAGATTAAAGATTCCAGACAGCAGCAATATGTTTCTATCTGCCATTTCAAAAGGAAGACTTGAAAACATCAGGCTGTACCACATAAGAGATTAAAAGATACTGGGAGATAACTCACAACCAATCCTGCTTCTCATAAGTCTTTCTTCCTTAATCCTGTCCAGCAACAGGGTTTTAACAACAGTACAACCACATTAATTAAGGATTATTAGCAAGAGATCTTAATGCAGCATTTTCACCCATCCATCTGAAATGTGCTCCACATTTCCCTGGAGAGTGCTTCATATGCAAATGAATCACTGGGAAAAAAACACATGCTATTAAGTGAGGTGACCCATACCACACAGCAGGGCAGGTCCTGCTCTGGTCAGACTCAGAACCAGCCCA
Organism: Upupa epops; assembly: GCA_013397515.1. Taxonomy (NCBI): domain Eukaryota; kingdom Metazoa; phylum Chordata; class Aves; order Bucerotiformes; family Upupidae; genus Upupa; species Upupa epops. The sequence continues at coordinate 67,697 of VZRI01012233.1, read as the reverse complement.
CCTGACAGGAAAGCGGGTACAACAGCAGATTCTGCTCCTTGTCTGCAGTGACCAGCAGCCACTGCAGCTTTATTTGAACAATAGCAAAAGAAAGCTGTCACCCCTTGCAGAACTCTGCTGTACAAGAAGAGACAGCCAGAAAGGGGAAAGAGAAGTAATGACTGAGATACCAGAGCATGATCTGCCTTAATTTTGCTCTTTCATCCTATCTGGCAAAGGTCTTGATTAATCCACAAGCACAGCAAAGCGACAACATAGTAGAAAAGCTGTCTAAACCCTATTATCTCCACTCTTTCTATCTCCAGGAGTATTCCTGCTGTTTGAGACATTTTTAACCAAGCAACATTTTCATGAAGTATGCTGCTTTTCCAGGAAATATTTCAGCACAGAGATGCACTGTTTTCAATTAATGCAGGCAGGGAGGCTAGACAAGGTGCAGGCAGGCACACAGACATGCCACAGGGGTTTGCAAGTTGGTGCCAGTGACCCCAGGGACCTGAATCTCCAATAGTGGAACCTTGTCCTGGTTTTGATTATTGTATAGTTAATGCTCCTACCCATCTGTACAAGCAGAAGCAAAATGTGCACTATACTGAGAACATCTCCCCCCTACTTTTGCACACAAACTAAATATTTCAAGTCTAATATCAATGTTCCATAAGATTTTTTTGTATGAAACAGACACCATTCAAAACCTTGAAAGCCACAGCAAAAACAAACCATCATTCCCTGGGTGGCTGTGAGAGGGATAACCACCAGCTATAAGGCACAGAAACAAAACTTTGTAGAAAATATTCCAACAGACAGACTGCACAACTTCTGTTTCTCTCCCCTCAGCTTCATAGTCACCTTACATTAAACACCAAATTACCTGAGCATTAATTTCTTCTGCTGTTGGGTGGGCCTGCAAACAGTTACCCATGAAGATGTATTCTGAAGGAAAAGCTGAACCAAGTATTTCCATATAATAATTTGAGATTCCACAACCCCACAGTTAACCAGTAGTTACTAGGATAGCACTCCTCTGGCAGCACAAGTCCTGATGGCTTCATTTTCCTCCTGCAAATCACTAATTCTGCCTCTCTGATTTCTACCAGATTTCTCAGACCTGCCACACACCCATTTGCAAACCTTACAGGACATTTTTACAGCCTGATCAAGAAACCATCCTAGTGCACATTCACTGTGACAGGACTTGTTAGACACCCAGTTTTGGTTTAGAGACTTTGCTTTCTTTTTATTTTTTTTAGCAGCCATAGCTACTTTGGTTGACACCAGGGGCTTTGTCACTTCAGCTCAGCATCAGCAAGGTTTTTACTTTCTGTCGTAACCACTTGGTGCTAGGCAGAACACGTAGGCTAACAGCCTAATTGCTTTATTATCCTCACTGCTGTGGCCTTTTTCCCCCTAAAAGTTTGTTCTGAGTGAGCACAGCTCATCCTTCTCAGCTGCAGCAGCAGCCACACTATGCAGTGAGGTTGAAGGAGACCCAAGCAGCAGACCTGGAGCTCCCACCAGCCTGGCCATTACCTGGCTGAGTTTAGCACTGTCTGCCCTGCTGCAATGCTGAAAGACCCATCTGTCAACAGTTGGGCACAACCCTGAGCCCCTTTGGAACTAACACACACAGCATGACACTGCCTCTCTGTTCTGGTGCTGCCCAGACTACTGAGAGTGGTTGTTTTTAGAATTCAGCTTTTCCTTGAGAGTTGCCACAGCATTCAGTTTTTCTTTCTCCAGTACTACTGCTTGCCTAATGCACTTACTGCAATAACTGAAAAAACACTCCAGTTTTCCAGAAATTGCAGCAAACTTGCACCATCTATCGGCACAACAGAGCCAGAAACCCGACACAGCGGCCTCTTACTAGAGAGACTCATCCTTATGCTTCCAGCATCTTACCTTACAACATACCTCAAAACACCAGCTGCTTGGCGGCTGACCTGACTGTATCTTCTGCCTGCCTACATGTCCATCCATCCCAGAATAGCACACAAGACAGGGGAGGCCCTGGGGTTTCCAACATGTGCTGCTGCCCCTACATGACTCTGCTCTGTAACAGAAACCCTGTGCTACGTCACCTCTGGCTCAGGCACTACTGGAATCTTTGACACAAAGATACCTGGTCACAGAGAACTTCCTCCACTTGAAATTAACTGTCTTTCTTTTTCCCACATATTTCAAGAATTCAAAGATCACATCTTTTCTAATGTAATTTATTCTTAATGCATGTGAAAATTTCAGCTTAACCCTAGTCCACCAGCCTGCAACAAAGGGATGCCCAACCCTTGTGTGGGTTGCAGACACCCCTGGCACCTCTGCTTTTGCAGCACACTTCATAACAGGCACTCCAACACCAGCATCATCAGAAAAACTGTTATCTAAAACTTTCTTCCAGAATCACCTGTCCTGTGTGCGCAGTAGAAAGCTACAGTTATTTTGTGAGGGTTCTGGTAGAGCATGGGAATCTTAATCCCAGGGTTGAGTGTAGGTGGTGGTGACTTTGAATACCAGTTAGAGCTATGTTAGTACTGAACACAATGGGGACTCAGCACAGCACCTGCTGATGACCAAAGAATTACATTTTTTTGTTCACCTTTGACCAGCACTCACTGCCTCAGGCCATGGTCCCTGTGGAGAAGGAATCTTTGTGTCCTCACAGTCACACAAAGTACAGAGCTGGCATGACCATAGATACCAGCCAGACCCCACACATAGGTACTGGGAAGTCTTTCTTTTGCCTTTCCCCAGAGAAGGAAAGAAAATGTCAAAAGCTCTTAAGATAAGAGCTCAAAAGGGCTATTGGGTTTCTGGCTAGGCTCTTCCCAGACAATTCAACTGCTTTTCAGTTGGCCTCTTGGCTGTAGAAATAGTGTATCAATTCCACTATAACACACTGAGCTTCCTTCCGTGGGTTATCATGTATTTACCTCACAACAGTTACAATTTGCAAGCTGAAGCATCACTAGCACACAGTACAGTCCTACTCCTTCAAAGCCATGTACTCACCGGGAAACACTGGGTTTATGCTTTCTTCCCCAGAATGCCTGGTCCACCGTGAATTTTGTCTCAATATTTTTTACCCACCATGAATTTTGTCCAAGTATCAAATCAAAGCAATGGTGTTGGCATTTTCAGACTAGGTGCAGGTGTCTATAACCTCCAGATATTTGTTTAAGTTTCTTCATAAAAGGAATACAAGAAGGCACTGCATAAGCACCCAGGATTTCTACTGCATCTCCACATTCCTCATAATTAATCTGTTCCTCACACACACGACCATTACAACACATCCCTATCAAGCTTTAAGTCTGATCAGTTCCACGAAACATATAGAAATTGTCAACAGCCACCAGGTGAGAATTTGCCCAACAACTATAAAACACATCGTGCAAAGTGCAAAGACAAGCTTCTGTTTTCATCTTGTGGCACTGAGCACCACTGTCGACCTTCTGCTTTAATAGGAGTTTCCTTCAGCCCCTGTCATCATTCTCTTTCACCTCTGCAGCATGCATCTGGTTTGATCTTCTTGCCTACAACCCTTTCTTCCCAAGTCTTTTCTAACCTCTAACAGTATAGTGAAACATGCATAGCTGACAGAAGCTAAGCACATGCCTGAGCACCATTGTCATCAGCTCAGCCTGTGGGCTTGCAGTACAAAAGACCTGGTTTGAAACTTCATAAGGAGAAAACTCTGGGCACAAGTACTAGCTCTGGAGCCATCCCAGAAGTGGTAGGGAAGGAGAAGGGCTAGACTGAGCCCTGTACTAGAGTCTTCACATCTCTGAGTGCCACACATGCATCAAACCTTGGAGACAACCAGTGAGGGGCCCTAGGTAGTTTCACAGGTGAGACACAGTGGTATGGCTTTAGAAACATTTCAGTGGTTGAAGCTGAGTTGAGTCACTCATAAATTTTACTTTTTAGAACATGTTGATGCTTAGCAATTAGGTAGAACTTCATTCCCTAACTGAAATAATGCACAAATCCTTCCAGGGCAATCTACAACTGAAAAAAAAACCACATTGGTTTGGGAGATTTTGGAGCTTAGGACGGTAAAGCTCAACCTCACATTTATTAAGGTGTAAAACTGCTTCAAACCTGGCTCAATTAGGATGCAATTTGTTGGAGGAAGCCAGACATACAATTCAGTTCTACTCTTTAATATGACAGAATGTATTTCAGTGGTGAAGTGATATTGATGTACCACATGCAGTTATGATACAAGAGATTAAAAATCTGAAAACTGCTTTTTCTGGAAGTTTTCAAAGACTGAGAGAGAAACCCACTTTACAACAGATCTTGTTTAAATAGGTAAAAAATTATTTCAACCTTACTGGTTTGATCCACTGTGATTAGGAATCCATTAAATCTTAGAGAAAGCCCAAGCAGCTTACTTGCCTGTTATAACCTTACAGCTAAGGCACAGTATTCAACACTTGGAAGATAAATCAGTGGCATCCAGAGGCCAATTTATTTGTTTTTCAAAGGATTCAGCCTCATACCTGCTTTGATGCTCAGTTTTACATAGCACAGCACCTGCCAAATGCCAGCAATCTCCAAGCACAGATAAGAATCCCATACCAAGAAAATAAAACAGTTTTGTCTTCAACAGTTTCTAACAAACATGTCTTAGCTTTTCAACATATTTATTAATATTACCCAGCCCATTACTCTGCAGAATCTGGAGAACATCAAGCATTTGTCTGCTTTGAGGTATTTTAATCCATTTATATCCAACTCTCTTTTTTACATTTGGGAAAAAAAGCACTTATGTTTTTCTTCATGTATTATTTATCAGTAGATAATTGCTGAATAACCTACTGTAGCCTCGAAAACAGTACTATTATTGCTGACTGTTTCTCAAATGTTCCTGGCCCAGGACACTCCCTTGACCATGACAAAGCAAGCAGCAAAGAACTGCAGTGATCCAGAAAGTGCTTGCCAACTCACATGAGGATCAGATACTCATCTTTATTATAATATCATTTCTTTCAAAAACTTATGTATGAGACAAGCCTTTTGATATTCAATAACCTGTTTTGGGGAAATGACTTTACACAAAACGTCAAATGAGCTGACAGCAAATTGAATTTAAAATATGATTTTTTAAAATGCTCATGAAATGCACATTGCTTTAAATATAAATTAGCAACAGTGCCAGAAGGGATGAATGTTTTTCAGTGCTTGACTGAAGGTAATTTAAAGGTACAGTTTTACCTACATTTCCTGTGTTCATTGTACTTTCCTACTATGATGTGAAGGAGCCTTCTCAGCTGATTTTCTGCCTGGTTGCACATGTTTCCTGGGAACATTAAGAGGCAAAGGGGTGAAAGGAAAAGCCTTTGGGTGGGCACACTGCCATACCAGTGCCAGACCAAACCTGGATATTCTAGATCCACAGGATCCACGAAGAAAACTAACAACTGAGATGAGAGGTATCATTTTGCTTTCACAGCCAGCCTACCAACTTGGTACCAAGAAGATTCACCATGGTAGCTAGAACATTAACTGCACTGCCAAAGTAAAAAGTGAAACAACTACTTTATATCCTCTGATTAATGCTTACATTATAATATTTTCCCTTACTTCAAGCAGCGTTGTGCATCCTGGAGAAATTCCAAATCTAATAATGACATTCTTCCAAGATAAATTCTTCCCACAGTTTTAAATAGGATCAATATTCTGTGTTTTCTGCCCATGAGTACTCTCTGTTTTCTAAACATTTGCTGCTACTCTGAACTGAAGCTAAATGATACATGCAGATTATTTTGAAGGGCCTCTGTGCTCCTAAGAGGACAGGCACTCAACTTCAGAATCTTAACATCATTAATAAATTCATAGAGGAAATAATTGTAATACACCTTTGACGGTTCATACTATTCTGCTAGTCACATTAATATTCACACTTGAACAGGCTCACATAATGTTATAACCAAAATTTTACCTACTACTTTATTTACGATGAGACATAACTTTCCCTTTACTTCCTCATTTCTCCACACACAGCTCTGGACTCCCTTTTATTTGCCACGGAAGCAAACCATGAGACAGCTAACACAGTTGATCAGGAAGCAACCTAACTGATCATCTCAGTTAGAACCCACATACCTGGCACAGAATCTTCCAAACCACAATGCCTGCACAGCTGTGTGCTATCTACACACAGGCTCTTTCTTAACCCTAACCACTAAATACTTAAAGACGCGTTCAAGTGCTGCAGATGTGCTAAGTTTGAGAGTACTTCAACAGAGAGTTGCAACTAAAATAAACCTCCCTGAATAAAATCAGCTCTGTGTATTTTTCCACCCTCTACCAAATTACAGCATCCCTAAATTATGTTAAGAGAAGGTCTGTCTAAAATGTGAGTTGCTGCATTTCATCAGCTATCAGAAATGACTCAGAATTACAAGTACTGAAATAAAATGAACATCCTGTTCCAGATTCTTTAACCAAATTCTCTCCCTCAAATAGCATCAACAAGTGACTCAGTACAATGTCATATAAAACAGTACTTTTGCTACAGCAATGTACTTGGCAAACAGCATCTCTTACAAATAAACTAGTTACATTTTACTGTAGTTGTGAATCAAAATATCTTCATTTTATCTTGGGAGGGGGGAAAAAGAAGAAAATAGCATATAATAACCAGATGGCAAGTAAACCATGTTATTTCTGCAGTAAGTGGGAAGTCTATTTGTCTGCATTGGGATGAGCCAACAAATGAGTTTAGGACTGAATCAAGCTGCAACACCAATGTGTTTTGCTGAGACCAGCAAAAGGGACGTCCTTTACTCTTTCAGACTTTGAGGTAGCACTAATACTAATCCCAGACAGGCAAGGGAGAAAATGGTTTATGGACCAGGAGCACCAAGCCCGCTCTAGATCAGAACCACTTGTGCAGCAAATTAACATCATCTAGGGACTGCTCGCAAGCTGTTCATGTACACTGTTCTAGGGGTGTTGATGCACCAGACAACACCAGACAGTGCAACTCTCCCAGGTGCCTAGTTTCCAAGCAGTACCTTTATTGCCGCATCACTGTTACCAAAGCAGTATTTCTGCGCCATTGTCTGCACTGCAAGTTTCTTACATTTGGGAATCCTAGTAAAATGCTCAAAGCCTCCTCTCAAATAGCACTCTTTGCTCTTGAGAAGTCAGCCAAGGTACTACACATGATGTTTTGCATTATATTTTGGAAAAAAAACAAATCAGAACACAACTCACGTCACTACAATATCCAGTTTTTGGTAAGTAATTCTGGATGGAAGGACACGGTATTTGAAGAATTCACTCATTTCCATCAAACAAAAATCTCATTAAAAATAAGCTCCTTCTCACCTGTAGCTAATTCAATAATTAGGTGTAGCTACATTAATTAGTTTTAATCCAGAGATTACATGGGATAATAGCATGCTGTAATGAGGAAAATGGTGTTCAGTTTCTGAAAGTGCGGATTTTTAGCAATTCCCTTAGAGAGGAACGTGCTTTATAAAAACTACGGGTTTAAACAAAATAGCAATCCTAATTCTTTAACATGAGAAAATCACATGAAAACAGTTCTCAGAAGCCCAGGAAACCATCCTTGCTGTTTCATCAGTCTTACAAACATCCAGTATTTATTTTGAAGCTGAGATTTTCACTGAGCAGTACTAGCTGCACACTACCTGAACCCAGCAAGGACAGCAGCTGCAGTTCTTCAAGGGAGACTGGAGCACCAATTTGAGGCAGTACTTTGAAAGCAGACGTAAGGAAGCCAACATTGTAAGGCAAATTATGGTCAGAGAGCTCATTTTCCCATCAGGAGAACGCAAGCAAGGTAGCAGGGCCATGACTGGATGAGCAGAGGTGAGAGTTTCCTTTCTTGCTGCAGACCAAGAGATTGAAAAAAAAATTTAGCTTGTATTTGCCTTCCCTACAGCCCTTAAAAATCTCTCTGTGAACACCCCACTGATCACCTCCAGCTGCCCACTAGCCTATCAACTCATCTTTCTGATCTGCATGTTGGAATTAGCCTAGTCACATACACACAAGTAATACACAAAACCTCCCATTGTTCAACCCCTTGCTTCACCCTGACATACAAAACCAACATGTGTACTGCTTCCTCAACTGACCTGCCAGTTTTCTGCCAGATTTTTCAGCGTCAGAGTTTCATCATGTGAAACAGACTGCACAGCAGACTCCCTCAAAAATAAAACTGGCAACAGGACACAATCTAGCAAAGTAAAGTGAGCACAGATTTTCATGATGGTTTGCTTTTGTTGCAAGTGGTGACCTACATGCCAGTGGAAAGCAGATTCCCTCCTTAACCCCACAGATTCATAACACTCCTTTTTTGCATCTAAAATCACATAGTGATGGTTTAGGCATTCCCACATGCGAACAATCATCTTTCAACCCTCTCTTTTCAACTTAAGACAGTTTTAGTCTTCCAAATAGTTTTACATATTTAAATCGCAGCCCAGCTGGTCAGGATACTTTTGATTATCTTTAATACATATACATGGTACAGATACGACCATATCAGAGCAAAGGCAGCATGTGCAAATTGCCTCCTTTAAGTCACATAAATGTTAGTTGTTTTGTCTCTAAAGATTTATTTGTTCCAAACCTAACAAATGTCATGCTATGGAACTCTGCACAGAAACATGACAAACAAGTATCAAGAGATTTTAAAATACTCATTGCAAATGATGCTCCCAAAGTTAAGTTAAGGAAGGCAGATACATAGAAATAAGTACACTTTTACCTTGTAAAAGTAAACGTTTTTCTGCCAAAGAGGAAGATGCTTTGGTTTTACTGTAGATCTGTTTTGAAAAGAACACAGCTGCTGTTCATTCATGCACCCCACTGTTGCCATGGTCTCCAACTGCCTGTTACTGCAAATTCATGCTCAGTCTTGGAATGTTTACATTTTGTTAGGGACCCTTGAACAGGAAGCCCCGTGAAGTGGGTTTCATGCTGCTTGGTGGTTAGCAAGCCAAGATGCCACTCTTTCACCCAAGACTTCCACATCAAATGCACAGTACAACTTTTCAAGAGTTCAGAGGTTTAAAATGATTGTCGAGATTCATTTGAGGTCCTAAATACTGCCATCAGCCCAATGCATTATTTCTGAACCCTATTGCAACTGCCCACACCTGGGAAAGCCCAGCAACAGCTCTGTTGCAGAGTCCTGCTTTTAATGAATACATTCAACAGTTCCTTCTGTCACTGCTGAGTAGATAATAAAATAAATTGAACAGACTAATTACAGTAATAATTAAAAGCTGACCTTCTAGCAGTTTAGACTGACATCTTGCCTTCTGAAAGAACCCATCCTGCAGCTGCAAAAGACAGGCTAATGCTGTAGTCCTTCTTTCAAAGTTACTTCTCTCCTATTTACAGATGTGCAATTTGCTCTACATTCATAATTTCATACAATGGTTCGGGTTGGAAGGGACGTTAAAGATCATCTAGTTCCACCCCCAGCCAAAAGCAGGGACACCTTCCACTGGACCAGGTTGCTCAAGATCCCATCCAATCTGGCCTTGAACACTTCCAGGGAGAGGGCATCCACAACTTCCCTGGGCAACACGTTCCATTGTTTCTCCACCCACATCGTGAAGAACTTCCTCCCAGCTTCCAGTCTAAACGTACCCTCTTCTAGCTTGAAACCATTCCCCCTGGTCCTACCACTACAAGCCCTTGTAAACAGCCCCTGCCCAGCTTTCCCATGGGTCCCCTTCAGGTACTTAAAGGCTGCTATGAGACCTCTCCAGAGTGTCCTCCAGGCTGAACAGCCCCAACTCTCATCTCCCTCAACCTACTGGCCACACTTCTGTTGATGTTCTGCCCCAGGCACACACTGCCTTCACTCCATGAAGACTTGGCCATGAAACATACAATGTAAATATTCAAGAACCCTCTAAATATCCAGCAACAGAGCATCATATGGTTTTCTGGACAGCAAAAGCCCACTAGTGTAAGCCACAGGTCTAGCAGCCACTTCTTCCTGCCTCCCCCTCTGTGATGTCCCTCAAAAATTGCTGCAGCAATAGGTACTACCAGGTCCAGCCAGCCTGGCGGGACAGATTCCAGGTGTTGGTGTTCAGAAACAGAGTAGTCTCAGTTTAAACAGTTATTTTGTTATTGGTTCAGCTATTTTCCCCCCCGACATCTTGGAATCTCATACAAATGGGATTTACTAAGCACTCACATAGTGAAGAAGCACTTACATAAAGGAACCAGCTGGTTAATTCAAGAGTGCAGTCTCTTCAGCGTTCCCCTCTGGGAATTTCTTGCAACACACACACACATAAAATTAAAACGTATCACGTTTTCCACCACACCATTAGTTTTATTTCTAAATCCATATTCTGAGGGGAAAAAAATCAAAAGGCTCATTATCCCTTCTGCATTAGGTTACAGACGTTGCAAGAGAGAAACACAACAGCAGGATTACAGCATCACTTGCAGTCCAAAGCCACAAAGATGCTGCTCTGCCAGCCAAGAGTACATTTTGTCACTGAAATAGCTGCTGTGGCAGGCCAGCATTAGCCCAAACTGACCACGTCAGCAGAGAACATCTAACATAGACTTCTGCAGGTCTCAACTGCAGCCGGCAGGAAGGGACAGCAAAAAGCAGTGCTGGGAAGCTCACAAGGGACCAGTTTAGGATGGGGTAAGGTTTTGAGTCTGTGAAACTGACACCAGGCAGAAGAAGCAGCGAGACAGGCAGGGTCCTGACAGCCCTTGGAAGTAGGGCCACAAAACAAACTACCAGAACAGCAAGAGTTCAGACAAGCCACAAAGCAAGGCTGGAGGCAAGGGAAAGCAAAAAAAAAGCATCTGTAAATCTATTTCAAATGAAAACAAGAAGGACTTGAAGGAAGAAGGGGGAATTGCCCTATGGGAACAATGCACATGCAGACATGTAGCTAGTTTAGTGATCCCCTTCTAGTGGGATCAGGTATTGTTGTTGAGACAGCCTGAGCAGCAAACCCTTCCAAGGTCATGAAGCCAAACAACAAAGCCTTGTCCCCACACACTCCCCATTAAAAGGATACTTCGCCGTCCCCTTTTGGTGTCCTGCATCTCAACTCCCAGTTCAAGGTGTGACGGTGACATTCAGAAGAAATCCAATTCCATGCAGGGCCAACCCACCAGATGTCAGGGATGCCATGCTACCTCAGCAAGTCTGCAGAGGATTTACAAAGCAGTTTGCTAAATTATACAAAGGGAATAATTTGCAATGTAATGGTGTATTTGCCTTCTGAATATCTGATTTCCTGTTCAACAAATAACCTAAACACTCCCAACCAAATGAAATGTAGACAGGACTTAAAACGTTTGAAGAAAAGCACTCATCCAGAAAATTAAGGTCAACACAGAACAGATGGCACTTCTGAAAAAAATGTGGCTTCAACATTTATCTGTATGTAAAATAAAAATCTTTTTAAAACCTCTGGCTGTTTGACGACAGCCCTACTTGAAATATTGAATCTAGCACTCCATGGATAATAAAGAAGCACTAAAAAAATTACTTCAAAATACTAAATCTAAATAAAGTTCTCTCGACTACTGAGCAATAACATTTTTGTGGGCATGCAAATACATATCAATAAAAGATAGATTCAATCACTTATATAACCACTATAAATATTGCAAGTGCTCTCCCCCTTTCCATAAATATGACCCATGACTCCCAAGTGAAAATCTTTTTCATTTGCAGCAGTCAGGAAAAAAAATGAACCTTTCTACTTTATCAAAGTCTTTTGAAAGGCTGGATTTGAAGCCCAGCATAGAGGGAGTTGTGAACAACTTGTTACAGCAATGCATGGATTCCCTTCTCCAGCCTCAGAGGGTTCCATCAGCGGGACTGCAGGAGGATCACTGTTCTCGTAGAGGGCAGGCAATGTCACACGCACCTGGGGAGGGACACAGACAGGCTAGTTGGGCAGGCCTGCAAATTGCTTTGGTAATACAGAAACAAGCCAGAATGAGCAGAAATAGTAAGAGATAGACCTGTTAGACATGCAATGAGTAATGTCTTGGAGACAAATCAGAATTCTATTTTAAAAGCTGAATATTGGGAGCAGCACAAGTGATCACACAGCAAGGTGAGCAGTGGGAGGCTCAGCAGGAGAGCAGGTAAAATCCTCTGCAGCTGCTAGTGAAGATCTTCTCAAGTCAGGTAAAAGAGAGGGCAGGCAGAGAAAACACAGAGCTGCACAGCAGAGATCTCTCAACTTCAGCTGAAATGAAAAAAAAAAAACCCTAAACAACACAAAGTCCACACATCCTGGGACAGAGTGAACCAAACATTTGTGGAGGAAAAGGAAACACCTGCGGTGTCTAAAAATACCACCTCAGAGGGACTTCTTCCTGTGCTTCACAGCCAGGGCCTTCTGACAGGCTGTTACTCAGACCACAGGCTACATGCATCACCTGAAGTCTTTGTGTTAATTCCTAACTAGCCACCTCAGTGCCCAGACTAAATAAGTAGCCTGTGCTGACTACAACTCATCAACTTTGGCCATCAAAACAGCCACCACTGTAGAAGACTTACCTGCTCATACCACCCAAAATCAATCAGAAGTGGCTCAAAGAATAAAGACTGCTGAACACATCCTCAAAAACTCAACATAATTACAGTTCCACAGGCTTTTTTAGACAATCATCACCAGACATCCAACAGAGCCACCATTACTAAAGCACTTCTTTTTTCCAGTGTGGCTCTCGGGCATTTGCATCTGCTAGAAAGACACAGATCTTTGTAATTCACACCTTCAGCTACAACATTGGTGAAGTTGCACAGAAAGCTTCTGCAAATCCACTTTGCTAAAAAAGCTACAGCAATTTTCCCAAGCTGGCACATCCTTCTTATTGGCTTCATGATACTGATTGTGGGTCCTGCTTCCTGATTCGCAGTGGTACTGGGGAATGTAAGCTCAGCGACAACGCTTAGTCTCATTGTCTCTAGCAATGGGCCCCATCATCAAAAAGCACAGCCCAAATGAAACTGGGTTGTGTACCAGGGAAAGGCTTTAAAGAGTGGCACAGGGGTTTCATATTCAAGGGTGTCCCAAACCACATCACAGAGAGCTCTGATAAGCCCCAGCACAACTACAGCTCACAGGAGTTTTACAAGTAGATCAGATTCTCTTTCTCTCCATACAGAGGGCTTTTTAAAACTAAATTAGATCCATACATCTTCTTTTGAGAGGAGGTTGCATTCATTTGTCCAATCCATTGCATAGCTGAGTGGTGGTGCTGCTGTGCATAGACCTGTCCATGTCTACAATTGGGCCTTGACTCACTATTTCTACAAACAAAACAAGTCAGATTTATTCCTCTAGCAGCTGGAATTTAAAGTAATTTCTTGACATTTAAACATTTTTCATATTCAGCTTAAGTCTGACAGCACTGTTGGTTAGTCTTCTCTGCCTCACTAATAATTTGGTTGATGGCATGCAGGTGGGGTCCTCGTAATTAAAAAATCCATTTGCAAAGTTTGCATTAGGTGATCTGAAAAAACAGAGCACTCCATTCAAAGGTTAAATATAAGTGGGCTGCAGAACTCCATGAAAATATTGCATAATTTACAGATAAAAATAGTTTTGCTTTTATTCAAGCTAGGCTAGATAGGCAGGTTCTTATTGCAATCAGCGTATACCTCATCTCTCCAAGTTACACGCTCAAGTTGATTACAGAAAATTAAATTTCATATTAATCAACCTAGCAAGGAGGAAATGACAAAAATTAAGCTAATGCATAAATCATAAAAAATAATGGTGGAAATAGCTGCAGATCATTTAATGGATCTTCATGCTTGTCCCACACCAGAATGAACCTCGCATCCCCAAGCCTCTCCTGTCAGGTATTTGTCCAACTGTTCTAAAAATTTACCCAGGGTACAAGCACTTGAAGCCACCAGCCAAAGTCCAGCATCCTCCAGCTCAAACAGATTAGTTAACAGTGGCTGTATGTCCCACCTGGCATGATGGTTTTTCCCTTTTCTTCAGCAGAAAATAAAAGCAACCTTCACCAGTAGGTCCTGCACAAGCATTTTTTACACCACTGGACCAGACCCCACTGTCCAGGAGGTAGCTGCTGTTACCATGTCTGTAGCCATAACTTTCCACCCATGCATTCAGAGGCACTGGTAATTAACACTACTATGGGGCTGTACAGACACTCAGACCCCACACTGGGAACCAGCACCTGATCTGTGCAACCAGAGCACAAAGTACCCCTTGAAGCAGCTCTGACACATCCTGGGACCTTTCAGCCATCCCCACAGGACATACACCAGCCCTGGGCAAGTGTAGTTTCAACTTCCCAAAATAGTTGTCTATTATTTTACAAGACTGTTTCACCCTCTAGCCAGGAATTTCAAGGAAGCTTGGTGGAGGTCTCTGTTGACATGCTGCAACATACAAGTACACTCCTGTGGAGTCTCAGTTAATGATGTAGTAAGCCAATTTCTGGTTTAGATGTTAATTTTTTTACCATGTAGCAGAGATTCAGCCCAGCAGTGACTGTTAAGGTTATCCACTCCACAGAGCAGATACCAGCCTAGTAAAGAAGCATTTAGCTCCAAAGGTGCGTTTGCAGCACAGTAATTTTCTTTTCTGACATTAAATCCTGGTGTTATACTCCTTTCATAATTTCACTCCCTGGAAAACACACAAATCCATAGTCTCTATCAGTCATGGGTGTGGGAGGGCATTTTTAGATGAAGTTCCTGTAACTGTATTGCTTTCTTCCTGAGAAAACACATCAATAATTTAGAGAAATTAAAAAGCTAAATGAAGTCCTTCAGTGTTCTTGATCACTTCCAAATGTTTTTCCTAATCCTTTTGAACTCCATCCTCTGTAATTTAGTCACCAGCTTGATTAGGATCTTTTTTCCATCCCAATTACAAGATGCTGTGTATGTTTATACACATATTACACAAATGTCCATCACAGAATAAATCTAAATCCTTATAAAAAGCCATAACAACTTCAAATTATGTGGAATCAAGGATAAAGGAATTAGCAGCATGATTAAGGCTGAAGTCAGAAAGTGCATCTCGGAGAGAATTCCTCAAAGGCTTTGCTGGAAACTTCAATTTCTCAGGCAACTGCCCCCGGTTTGGTACTCATCTTTCCATGTGAATGCAACAGCTATTTTTGTTGTTGTTTTAATTGAAATCACATCCCCACAAGTGGTTTCCCCCTCTAGCCAGCTCCAATCTCCATATCTATGCAGAAACAAACACAAGCAAGCAGCAAAGCAGCTGTTACATTAGCCAGGCACACAGCCATGTACAGGCAGGGTGTTCCTGTCATCCTAAGCAACAATCTCCCCACAGCGCCTTCCCAAAGCAGAGCAGGCACTGCAAACACTGAACGTTACTAGCAGTGCCTGAAGAGCTGGCCTTGCTATTGAGGCTTGTGGGCCAAAACCTAACACCCCAGACACAGCACCTGGACTTGCCCTAGTACCACAGCCAAATGGTCAAACGGAGTAGCCCTTCCAGAGCAGAGGGCTTGTGAGCACCTCCAGCACCAATGCATGGGGCCTTGGATCAGCTTCAGATCACACTGCCTCATTCCTTGCTTCACCTGCAGTATGGAGGGGCTGAGGTTGCTGGAAAATCCACCTTTAGAGGGTGCCCCAGGCCACCCCAAGCAGCACATACAGCTCCCTGACAGCAAGGGCCAGGCTTACTCTGCAGCATCTCATAGCAGAATAAGCACTTGGCTCAGACACAGCAATCCTGAGCTCTACTGCAACCATTAGCAGAGCCTCATCAGACTGGTACAGGAAGTCACAGCCCTGCAGCCTTCTCAGTGGTGTTAGGCTAAGGGGAAAGACTCCAATCAGCTAACTGAAGCTCAAGAGGTAGCTGCTAGCAAAAGCTGCACTGAGGTGCAAGGCACCTCCCCAGATCCCCCCTCTAAACTACTGCCACAGATCACATTAATCATTGCAAGTAATTGCTTGGCTCAAGGATCTGAAACAGCAAATCCAGAGACACTTGAGAGAAGCACGGGAACAGCTTGACAGCTGAGAACACAAGGGCCATGAAGCAGCCCAAGAAACTTCCCCAAAAACACTCAGAAGCCCACTTAACTAGTTTACTCATCCTAACAAAGCACTCGGGGAAGCTACTGATGAAAATTGTCTTACAGATCATCCCGTTTTGGGCATGATTTGCAGAGGATTACCACAGCAAAATATGGGACACGCATCAACATCTATGAAAACTGCTAAGCCCCAAGGGCAAGAGAACACCATTTGTCTACTCAACAATTGCACCCCGGCCAATACACACACTAACAGAACGTGGCTGGCTGTTACAATGCTGCTAATGGTGTCATCTGCACAGATGGAGGTAGGTGCTTCAGACCACCTGCACTAGCCCCAGATACTCTCCCTAGAACATGAGATTCTGAAAGCAGCATTACTGATGTGTACAGGTGTGTAACCTAAGAGTTCCAAGCTAAGGCCAAAGCTGGATATGAAAGCAGTCTATCATGTACCTTGGTTCAGCCTTTGCACTTGTTCCTGCAGTACTTTGTATTTTCACTGTGGACATGATGTATGACTACCATGCACCCAAGGCTAGGACAGTGTATCATAGTACAGGACTGTTTTTCCACTTTGGGGATCATGGTGAAAGGCTCACACTGAGTAGACAGAAAAGACACATAGACCTGCAGCAGACATACAGCAACTTTCTCCAGTGCCATCCACCATCAATCCTTCTGTTAGGGTAGGGGAAAGATGTAACTGCTTTGAGGTGGTGAGAGCTGGGCATCTTTGACTCAAGTGTATTGGAACTACTGAGGTGCACTTCAGCGCTGTGCCTTTTGTGTCTGGTCACATCAATACCTTCCAGTTTTTTTCTTCCCTTTGGCAATCTGTATTATCTAGACTGAGACCGTAACTGCAGTCTCACCTTTAATTTAGGTGGACATCCATAAAGGGATTCCCTAGAGACTTAACCACAGGGCACCTATGAACTGTCTTACAGTGTCAAGAGTAGTTGGTAGCAACTGCTTGTTTGTACAGAGAAATGTGTATGTCTCTCCATACACCAAGGTGGCATGATCCAAACAGATGTAAGCTGGCTCCCAGATTCCTTAGCAAGGTGAGAACTGATGGCTTTGAGGGAGGTATCAGAAGTTTAGGTTCACTGCAAGACCAGAAGACCTTGAAAAACTATGGTTAAACTTAAGTCCATGCGACTTTTCAGGACACAGACTTCTCCTGCAAAGAAGTAAAAAATTATTAATAAACTGAAATAGCTTCAGGTAAGAAACAGGGAGGTAGGAACACTACTAACCTTGAGAACAGGAAGACCAGCCCCTTGCTTTTTTTCCTCCAAACTGCAAATCAGTCGTCCACTTGACAGATAGCAGCAGGTTCTTAATCTTACAAAGCTTATCAGCAATCATCCCATTTTTTATTTGCAATTTGTGAACAAGTATTTTTATTAGCTTAATAGAAGCTCAAATGCATAGAAACTACAGACATCAGGCACCTCAGCACACACTAACACAAGTTTTTCCCCCCCCCATTTCAGCCTTATGTAAAAGAAGGCCACCAGGATTTGAGTTCCATGGTGGAGATACTCCACTGAGCATGAAGTCTCCACTGAGCCATTCTTTATACTGTCCCACATGCTACGTTCACTGGTACTACTGGAAAGAACAGCTCTCACACCATACTTACATCTCATTTACCTCTGGAATATGTCACATGTACTTCACAGGTTTTTGAAGTCCTCTTGGCTTCCTTCTCACATGCATAGCACATGTCTTAATGCAACACTGCTTATGAGCTTATCCATGTGTCTAGACTGTACATGACTTAAACAAGTAAGCAGTCTGAAGTCCCTGAGTTACAAATCTCTACATCACTTCCCCAGAAGTCATTGCGTGCTTTCTGGTTCACCAATCAGCACTGCTCTTCTGTAACAGCACCTGTAGATCTCCTGAGGCATTTCACCCTTCTGTTTCCAGGACACATTTTCCTAGTTCTACCTGTAAAGGTGACACATTATCAGGATAGCACTTCACCAGACCAGAGGCAAACAGCCCTCAGGTGTCTGGGCACACAGGTCTCTCTAAACCTTCCTTCCAAAGTTTATTGTTGCTGCTGGTTGCATTTAAAAGAAAGTTTAGTATTTCAGACTAAGCAAGCACTTTTACCAATTAGAAGCAAATTTCAACAAATCCTCATGATCTGAGTATCAAAAGCATAAGTATCAAATGTAAGTAACTTGTAAACATTAGTGACACAATACTAGGTTCAACTAACATGACCACAGAGACAACTCACAATTCAGAAACAGCCTTTTGTAATGAAGTCTTTATGGCTTGACAGAAAGAAAATTAGATTTGTTTTTGAAATGGTTAGTGCAATTTTTTTTTATTTGAGAGGTCAGCTATCAGAAGAGTTAAACAGATGAATCCAGTATGACACCTCAACTTCAAAGTTGCTTTTGAACCTGATCTGAAATATGGCACTGGACTGTAGGTAATTATCTGGAGTCAAGACATTTGTGATCGCAGGAATAAAACCACATCTCTTTTCCCCTGGGCAATGGTGGAGTTGGGTTAAGTTCTTTAAGAGGTAATTAATATTTCATATAAAACAAAGGAAAGAAAGATAAGCAGCTGAACAGCATCAGAAGTATAGCTGTGTTCTTGGCCAGTACCTCTGCATTCCACACATACAGCTTCATCCACTACATAATTCTTTTGGAAAAGTGAAGGAAGTAAGGAGAAGGCAGCCTCACCAGAGAGATGCGTATGCAGCATTTGGAAACAGTTCTTTCCTGGAAATTCAGACACCTGCAAAGTAATCTTGGGCTTCTATACAAGGAGTGGCTACAAACACCATATTCCTCCATACTGTCTAAATTTAGAGCCTCCTTCTGTTATTTCATGCAAAGCAAGAACAAATATCCAAGCTTCTATCCAAAGCAAAAAAATCAGTGCTACTTTCCTTGACAATGATAATGGTGTTTATGGACAATTTTTAAGTAGCATACACTGATTTGGAATCAGAAGATGAGCTTCAAGATGAGACTCACCATGTCTTCAACTTTCACCTAAGTCATCCATTCTCAGATTCAGGAGACACCACTAGGTGCTGGTACCACAATTTCCTTATACTTATTGCTTTTGCAAGCTATATCCATTCCAAGGACACAGAGTTCACTAGAGCATCTCTGCTGTTCCCTTCAATTCTCTTCCAATACGATAAACTCCCATTAATCCCAACGGAAGTCAACGTATGCACGTGCAGGACATAACAGACCTTTTAAGGCTATATGGCTGACCAACAGAAACAGAACACCACACGTATGTAACTGAAATTTTCTTCCATTTAGTGAAGGGCACAGAGTTTTATCTGAGACTCTTCAACCTGTTACCCTTATTTTCTTATATCCACCTTCTCCCTCTACCCCCTTAATGTATAGGGAAGATTCACTGTGCTTCCCTAAGCAAAACAAGAAACAGATCACATCCAATTTGCTCCATAGACCAAAAGGTAAAAAAAAATCCCAACCCAAGAATGAAGGACAAACTGGTTCACAGTTAACTATAAATAAAAGTGCAGTAAGTGTTCAAGTAGAGTGTAAAGTTTAAGCAAGCTGTACAACCACATTTGGCATAGTCATCTCTTAAAGGCTCTGCGCGGGTCTCTCCCATTACTGATAGCAGGGGGAAAAGGCTGAACGCTATTAGCTGGTGCTGGATTTACAGGTCCTCGTCCATTGCCTCTCCCACTACCTGCGTAAGTGTGGCCATGATTATACGTAAATGGAAATCCACTTGATTCAGGTCCAGTTTGTAAACCATTTCCTAAAAAGACAAAAGAAAGATTACCACGAGTTCTGTTGACTGCTTCTTTACATGCAAGAGGGAGTACATGGATTCCACATTTTCAACCAGCAAACCATGAGCACCAGAAGGAAAAACCCTCTGGCACCCCAAACTACAGCCTGCCTTTTCCTCCTCCCAAAATCCTACCCCCTACTCCCAAATTAAAGAAGGAGGGTCACATAGCTGCATGATGATGCCTTGCCCAGGAGAGAGACTGGAGTCTCATGAGAATAAACCACTGCTCTCAGAAACACGCACCAGATTGTAGGTTGCACACCAACATGTTCTGGAGAGACAGCAAGGTAACAGAAGCTAAGGAGAAATCAGCAAAACAAGAGCAGGCTACACAAAGCCCCCAGCATCATTCTCCACTAGCAGGGACAGAAATTCAAAAGCTGCCTAGTGAAGCCCAGCCACAAAAACAACTCAGCTGATACCCCATTCTCATACACTTGAGCTTTATAAGCATCACTGCTCATGTTTTGGTAGTATGAAGGGAGGCAGAGCTGAAAAGGCAGAATGATAGCAAAGCGTGGGGGGAGAAGAAAGAGACAAAAGGAAATTATTGCATCTAAAAAGACCACACAGGAAGTTGAAAGGGGGGAAAAAAGTTTCAGAAGATACAACAAGCTCAGTAAGAACAGCTGTCCACTGCTCAAAGCAGGGACACCAAGGAAGAAACTACACACTAACTGTGCTGAAAGGACTGCCCTTCTCTGCTCTGAATAATTTATTTTCAAAGGAACACAAGGGGCTTTGAGAAAAGTAATGTAAGAAATGAAAAACATATTGCTAAAGAGGAAGCTGACAGTCACTAAAATGACACAGAGCTCTTTAACAGCAAGTTACAGAACCAGTTTGTTGTCATCCATGAGTGGGGCTGAGCTACACAGTACCAGGTACTGAGTCTGGACATCATATGATTAGGCCACAACTAAGGTGACCTCTCAGCTTACACCCAACTCACACTCTTGAAGAATTTTCTTATTTGAGCTTTGATGTTTAACACCAAAAAATGATGCAGTCAGGTCAAATATGGGAAACTCACACAACTATCACTTCTGTTTTGGGAAGACAAAGGAAGCCATTGCAGGAAAGCCATGGTGACTGGCAAGGTTAGAGTTATGTTTAAAGCCGAGATCCCAGGCAATTAAACACAAAACCACGCCAGATTTAACATGGTTCAAAAACAATCTAGAAGCTTCAAAACATTTTAGAATTAGTCAATACCCTTTATGTGATACCTGGAATATTCTGGTCTCCTCCCCTTCTAGGGAAGAAATCCCAAAACTATTAGTCAGGAAGCTCATGCTTGTGTCACAAGTTGATGCTCCAATCTAACAACGCACTTTGCTCCAGAATGAAGAATGCTTAACAACATGAATTATTCTATTCCTACTAAGTTTTTCTCATTCTTTCACTTGCACAAAATGGAAATACTTACCTAGTGGCCCAAAAGTACAAGAACCCATATTACTTGATGTAGAACTATTATTTTGTTCACCCTGTGCCTTCAGAGAAATGTGGGGAGGAAAAGACAAAAAAAATTGATGGATCAGAGAGAGAAGTTTCATGTTTTACATAAAGAGGTTAATTTTTGTTAATGTTCTTACAGTGGCTCCACAGAGAATTTATCTGCTGCTTTAATTACAGGCTCATTTTTATCTATATGTCACTTCAAGTTGATTTGTTCCAGAAGAGTTAAATCTGATCACAGCCCTGCATGAAGTATTCAGAACAAAGAGCACTTCATGCTATAAACTTCAGACAAGTTTAACATACCAGTTTGTTCTGCCCGACATGTTCTGAGTTGGGCTCACTGAAGTTTGGCACTTCTGAGTACACCATGCAGAACCTGGAGAGAAATCAGGATTATGAGGAAGTTCTAAAGCAACTTAACAGTTCTCAAGCCTATAACTCAAAGACCATATGTTCTCAACATACCCCATCAGTAACTAATCCAGACCCTACTGTTCAGAGAGTACCCATAGGTATTGAAACTCTTTAGTCCCTTTACAAGCCTGTGAAGCTGTAACATCTTCTTGGTATGGGTGTTTCAATCAGAGGCAAGAACACATTTAACCTAGGAGATCAGATGGCGTAACAAAAACAAGAGGTGATGAAAGGGTTCCCTTTGCCTCTCTTCCAGCTGCAGTCTTCCTCAACGCCCACACGTGAGGCCACCTGAGACACACACAGCCTGCCCCCAGACTGCAACTGCATTAGATCTCTAAGGAAAACTGAAAACACTCCCACACATTCACACACCACAGAGTGCTCCATTAGCATAATAGCACAGAGGAGTCCAAAACAGGGACCAAAATGCAAAGCACTCTTTTTTGCTCAAGGGGCATATGGAGGAATACATCCATCAACCCCCACTCTGCCGTAACTTCCATGTGGTAAGAACGATTTTGACTGTTATGCAGCTCAAAGTGGTTACGCAGAAATGGAACTGATACCTCCAGCAAGGAGGCACAACCCAAAGACCTACCTCACCCCAGCCGGATGGGGAAGAAGCCCACTGCATGACAATTCTGAGGCAATGGCTTCACACCAAAGAAAATCTGCAGGTCACCCCCTCACAGAAATACAGCTGAGCACTGGGCATTTTTGAGCCATCCATGAAGAGGTGACCACCTTAAAGGCTCACTTCCCTGAAGACTACAGGGCCTCCAAAGCACTGCATGTCACAGCACAAATACTCTTCTGATTACAAAATGTTGCTATTTTTCCTGTTGCTTGCCAAGGACATTACTCATGTTTCTTGTTAGTCAGGAGGAGTTGCTGCCTCAGTTTGGAGCAGCTTAAGTGAAGTTAATAAGTCTTGCTTCTGTTTAGGTATGACTCATTTGAGTTACCTTTGTCTTCCTTCTTTGCACTGCCTCTGTCTAAGGCACGGTACACGCACACACACAAGGCTTCCACCAAAACATACTTACTGCAGCTGAGGTCTAGGTAAGCAGTGCAAATTAAGTCCCTTGTCATTTATGTAACTCCCACCATATAGGCAGAGCTGAGATATCTGCCATGATAGAGATTTTCCCTAATATATCTAGAATCCAGAGAAGGTCAGAGATCATTAACACAACATGTGAGCATGTAAAAACACAACATAGTTGCCTGTACTGCACCTGCATCAACAGGCTTTTACTGCTCTAGGAGCCACCATGTCTCATACTTACCACAATGCTCTGCTGAGAGCAGGCAATAAACACCCCAAGTACAAACACACAATACTTACTCCCCAATTTTGTGCAGCTCGCCTCCTCGCCCTGTGTAAAGTGTCAGGCATCCTTTCCACAGGGAAGCGTACCTGGCCAAAAGGAGAAGCAAAGCAACATCTTAATGAATAAGAAATACCACTATTGAAGAAAGTAGAAGCAGACTACTGTTAAAGAATTAACAAGTATCATATGACAGCCTGAACACACTAAAAAAAATCCCCAGAGATCCAAATTTCATGTTTTGTAGAGCCCCAGTTTTACTTCTAATAAAAGGTCCTGGAAGTTTATCTGACTTCTTCAGCAACACCAAGAAAGCAGTGATTTATTTTGAGATAGGATGCTCTTCCCTTGGCTAGAGTAGCCCTTGTAACTGCTCCTGCAGAGGAAAGGCACTTTGCCAAAAACAGTATCTGTGTTACCATTCACTGGCAACTCAGAGTTCTGCTTTCAGCAGGAGACAGGAAGAATTATCTTTGTTCACTGGAGAACACAGACACTGCTACTGAATGTCTGTAACAGGAAGTACCTTTTTACTATAGGTCCTTACCATGTTTTTTATTTTAAAGGCACAAGTTTGACCATCGTGTTCCAAAGAAATCACTCTCCGATTGCAGAAACATTCACTTTCAAGAGAGCATGAGTGCACTCTAGTCTCTATAGTGGCACTTCACTCCAAGCACTGGAATATGAATTATGCAGAACTTTGTTTAATAGTTTGTTTCAGTGAAGGCACCATGTATGAGAGTAAAATAATGGAAATGTACACTAGAAACCCGGGTACTGCATGCAGGAGTTAACAGGAGTATATGTGCCTTCTAGCAAGGGAAGAGACCCAGCAACTGAACTCTCAGGAGTCACAGATAATCTGAACGACTTCCTTATGCTCCAGGTTATCTCTGGAACACAGATAGAAAGCCTTCCTCTTGCCCTTTGTCTTATCTCCCGAGACTGGGAGCCACCTAGCCACACACAGGGCCTCAGACACAGCAGGGAGGTGCCAGGTCAGCAGAACAGGATCATAGTGCCAATGCAAAATTACCTTTTCCATACCTCAGCACTCGCAGTAAAGCATAGTATATACTGTTACGGTGCCCGTCTCTGGAGTTTTCCATGCAGAAGTAGGATTAATGCTGCCTTTCATTTCAAAGGCTCCCTACACACTCAAACTTTAATATAAGCTAGACAGTCTTGTGCCAGAGCATAAAAGAAAAATAGCTACAATAATAAGTCAAACATGTATTTACTGGGACAAGACCTAGCGCATCACAGGACTGGTAACATTCAGCACAGTTACTTCGTGTATGCAAGCGTTAATTTTTATCTAAAAAAAGCTGGCATAAAGAACTCCAGAATTTGGGAAATGTTTACTAAATCATCTTCCTGTAAAAGAGTTAAATGATAAAAAAATCATCATCAGTGTCTACTTTTTGCAGATGAACACAGCCACAACTTGAAATCCAACAGAAAAAAGTTCTGTTTAAATGTGCCTGCTTGTAACAGTGAGCATCCTGCATTAGAAAGTCAGGTTGGCCTACAGAGCTGAAAAATTCACCCACTTTGCAAAGGCAACATCACACATTCAATTAATTCTATTTAAATGTATTCTCCATACATTTTGGAGAACCTTGTATGCCAGTGTAAGGGCAGTTTTCTTCATATGAGAACCAAAATAGAACATATTTAGCTTTTGTCATTTCACTTACTACACAGTTCTAAATGAGCATGCAATTCATGTAAAAGAAGGGCATGACTCAGCCACCCACCAGCAACAGTGATGTCAGCTCATAAATTTAATCCACACAAGCCGAAGTCACTGTTTGACACAAAGGGACGCTCTGAAGCATCAGAGCGGTTACAGGAAGCCACAGAAAACAGTAATAGTGTCATTAATTTGTTCCAGCGTCATCTATGCAGAGAGCTTTGTGATGGCTCTAGTTTAGTCCCACCCATCTCAGCAGTCCACAGCTCTCCACCAAAGCAGGCTTCCCCAGAACCACCTCTGCTGTGGGGTCAACCCTGTTTAGTGTAAAAGGACATTTGCATAGGAGGAATCAGCTGTAGTTTCAGTGGCAAGGGTCATCCAGTTTCACTTCTGAATCAAGAATTACACTTGAACAACTTAAGAGCAGCTCAGTTAGCAGCTCCACTGGATAACCTTTTGCCTACTTTTTTCATAAACAAATTAAAGAGACCTTACACACACTGTAGTTGCACCGTCTCCTGGAGTGCTGTATGCCAGATAGTTGGTGTAATAGACTTCCAGCTGTAACTTAACTGGCATGTGGACCTCATTTTAGTACTGATGATTTAAGTGATGTGGAAAAGGACTTCTAAATGGAATTTTTCAAACTGAATTTTTCAAAGTGAATGAAATACTCTTTCTCAGAGTTCCAACCCAATACACCCTATGATTCTTTAAGTTTTGGTGTCTGGGTTTTTTTTAAAATTAAATCAGCCCCTAGATAAATTAATTGCACCTAACAAAACTAAACACACTGCAGCAGAGCCATGAACATTCAGTGAAAATGAAAGTTCTCCTCCTCCACCCATCATTTCTGCTAAACCCACTGCAATGAAAAGCAGCTTTTCTGTGTGAGAGACAATCATCCCCTCCTGTCATCAAGAAGCCTGATTGCTAAAGAGCTCCTGTAAAAAGAAGAACAAGGCTTTTGACTTACCCACCTATTTACAGGCCAAGATTGACTGCTACATTCCACCCCACCCCACAAGTATTTTCTTAAGGAGCTTGTTTTAAATGGGGGCTTTTACCCACCACATTACAAACATAATCCCTTCCTAGACGATTTGCTGGCTCATGCCGGGCATGTTCTGGGATGGAAAGGGTGGGTTTAAATCAGCAAAGTGACCTGCGGGTGGTGCCTCGGTGACAGAGAGCCGGTTCGAGGCCAGCTGTGCCACCCGAGCCTCTGGCAGCGGCGGTGACAAGAGGCCGCCACGGGGAGGGGCCATACGCACCCTTTGGTCAGGCGGATGATGTCCCCGGGCTGGATGAGGCCGCCGATCTCGTCCCACACAGAGATGGTGATGCTGCCCGTCTTGTCGGCCACCTTGCAGGACCTCACCTCGTGCCCGTCCTTCGTCTTGGTGACTCGCCCTGCAGGGACAAGAGCGGATCAGCGTTGGGAGGGGGGAAGGTGGGGGATCGGCACA
>VZRI01012233.1:21451-41409 GCA_013397515.1 Upupa epops | reverse complement strand
GGCCGGCGTGGGGGGGGGCAGGGCAGGCGGAACGGGTCTGACCCGCATCCCGCGGTGGGGGAATCGCACCGCACGGCCAAGAGGGGAGGGCAGCGCTCGCACTAAAGGGGGATGGGTACTGGATCACAGAAGAGCTGCGTGGCACGGCCTGACCCCACCCTCAGTGCCGCTCCTGCACGACCCCGCACACACGTATCCCTCTCCCTCCCAGCTCCCACTGGTCCTAGGACGCACGTGTGCGCCGCCGCCCCGGTTATAGCGGCCGGGCGGGACCACGGCGGGGGCCGGGCGGGAGTGGAGGGGGGCGTTGCTCGAATGGAATCGTCCGGAGCACGCGGAGCTACGCCACTGGGCCGCGAAAGGACGCGAGCCAGCGCCGCGCTCTGATTGGCCCACGCCTCCGCCATGCTCAGGTGGGCGGAGCTCGGGCTGCCGTCGTTGCGCGCGGCGGCGCGGGGCTGGAGAGCCGCGTCAGCGGTAGGCTAGGGTTGGTGTTGTCGGCTGCCCAGCCACGGTGGCGCAGCGGGCTGGAGGGAGTTGCGGTCCAAGGAGAGACCCGGCATTCGGTGTGAAACGGGATCGCATGCTCTAAGCTCGCCAAACGCGGAGGGAGGGCGGCTTCTCCACGAGAAAAGCTGCCAGCGTGGCGGACCGAGTCCCCTCAGCCCTGCTGCATCCCCTGTGGAAGGTCCTGAGGAAACGCCTCTCTACCCAGAATGGTGCAGATGGGTTTATAAAGCAGCTTTACCTCTCGGGAAAGCCAGCGAGGCAGCGTGTGTACACTTTGCTTCTGCTTTCCAGTAGCTAGGCTCTCCCTGTCGGTAAGCAGAAGTCCATGGCTGACAGCTGTTGCGAAACGCTTGGCTCGGGTTCCTGTACCACACTGGAGCTCAGACCCAAGCAGTGCTGTGAAGTGCTGCTTTGCTGGCAGGGGAGCTGCGCCCACTCGTTGCAACCTAGTGCACACAGTAAAGAGACCTGCTTTGCAGGAATCCAAGAGGAAGGCAACGTGAGCCACAGAATTTGCTTAAAGCCCCAAAGAGCTTAATCCATTTCTGTCCCAAATCCCTCAGTTGGTGCAGATGGAGGTAATGCTGGACTGCCTCAGTCTCCCCTGACTGGGTCTATAATCTGGTAATACTGAAGCCTTAAGATTGATTCTTTGTACACCAGAATGTGAATAGATTTAAGGCAGCCAACTCTGGAAAGGGTACAGACTCCAGCAGTGATAGTGCCCCTAGCAAAGGTTGGACAAAAAGAACTTCAATCAGTTGAAAGAGTAAAACTTCATAGGGATGAGGGTTTTTTGCCTTTCTTTCTATCTTCAGTCTGTGTCCATAAAGAGTGATTTCGTATCCTGTACTTCAGTCCCGGGCACAGTAGGGCTCTACTGAAAAAAAAATTAGGCTCTTGGTACTAAAATGGCAGATGAGCAAAGTCTCTGTGCTGCTCTACCTCATGAAGACCAACCCCGTGGAAAACCTCCACAACCAGTCACAGCTCTTGCAGTCTGACTTGCTAGAAAGAGAGGTGGATTGTATAACAAATCTCATTGGATGTTTTAGGAGAACCCTTTATTTTGCAAGAAAAAAAACAGTTAAAAAGAGTACCTTACAGCAAGTGTTGGACAGAAAGGACATCACAGAGGTGGTGAGGTCAAAGCACGATAAAACATTTCAAGGAAATACTACTAGTCATGTGTCACCAGTAAGAGA
This sequence comes from Upupa epops, assembly GCA_013397515.1. Taxonomy (NCBI): domain Eukaryota; kingdom Metazoa; phylum Chordata; class Aves; order Bucerotiformes; family Upupidae; genus Upupa; species Upupa epops. Next base: position 39,694 of record VZRI01012233.1, on the reverse strand, counting down.
GTTTTAAGTGAACAGCTGCCCAGGAAGGGAAGTGTTGGTGTAACACAGCAGCTGGGAGAGATGTAAATGATGCCAGCTCTGGGTTACCTGCCACCTTGCTGTTGTAGTCAGTAAGTATACTTGCAGATAGGCAGACAGGCTACTGTGGGGTCAGGGAGTATAACCACTTCTCTGCAGCACATCCTGCCCAGGCCAGGTGTTTATAGTCACCATGGAGCTACCAGGCCTGTGGCAGGGACCAAAAGTGAGCACAGAGGGGATGGATTCGGTTGAGGTTTAAAGCTGAAACTATAAGTGGTGGTACAACAGGGACCAAGTGACCTAGGAGACATATTGACGACAACTCCCTGACACAGATGGTCAAGGAGCTAATAAAGAAGGATGGTCTTGTGAACCTCAAATTCACAAACAAGGAAGAACTGTCTGAGGATAGGAAGGCAAGGTCAGCATTGGATGCAGTGACTGGGAGGCAGTCAAGAGAGAGTTCAAGAGACAGTGGGGCAGAAGACAGGACCACAACTCTGACTTTGAAGAACAGGCTTCAGCTCCTTCAGAAATCTTGTGACGTGGTCCTGTAGAGCACAGGTGTTCAGAAGAGCTATGTGGTTTTCAAAAATCACCTTTAGGCTCCAAGGAGGTCCATCCCAAAAATAGGAAATCACACACAAGCAACAGGAGGAAGGCAGGCTCTTTTCAGTGGAGCTCACTGACAGGATAGAAGGCACAAACTGAAGCACACTGGATTCCAACTTTTTTTGTTTGTTTGTTTTTATGTGGGAGAGCTCAAAAATTTCTTAGTTCCCCAGAGAAATTGTGGAATCTTCTACCACGATGATACCCAACTGGACACTGTCCTTAGCAATCTACAGTAGCTCATCCTGCTTGACAGAAGTTGGACTAGATGATCATAAGAAGACAATTCTGTGAAATATTTCTAATCCTGTGCTGGGAGGACAGACCTGGTAATCTCTGTTATTGAGGAACATTCTTTCCAGATTTGTTTTAAGACAATGCTTACAGTGTCTGTTCCACCACTGCTGAACAGTTTAGCTCTGCTTGTTGTGTGGACACCTACTTAAATTTTTTTGATCATCATTCCAGTTGCCAACCCCCCAGAGGGTCTTTGGTATTCTCCAGCAGTGATTGAATGATTCCTGTTTGTTGTGAAGGTGACCTGAAAAGCAAAACACATTTTTCTCCCTTGCTTCTTTATAATGTATAAAGAAATTAGAATCATCAGCATGTTCTTTTTCTAACAGCTTTCCTGCTTCTTTTTAAATCTCAGAACTCTTGAGGCCATCAAGTTGCAGCTATGGGTGATGGAAATGCCAGCTTTCTGACCTCATGTAGGCAGTCTTCTGCAAATAGGAGGAGCACAGAGGGCTTTGACACATATATGTCTTGAGCCACAAGAAGACTCTTAAGACACCCTGTAACAGTGGGTTGTGCTGAAAAAAAGTCCATAACTGCAGCAATATGCAATGGAAACAGAGTAATGCATTGCCAGCATCTAAGGTGTCTGCAATAACCTGGTCTTAAAGAGCACTGGCAGTATGAGTAGATCACACTAATAGACAGCACCAAAACTTTGCTCGTGTGGTTCACAGGAGCACAGATAAACTGTGGCTGCAGCCAAATTATGAGCCTTTCTGTCACTGAGGGAGTAGAATGTATGTGTCACTCAGTCAGTGTCTTAACACACAGCCAAATATAGCCCACAATGAATGTCTGCAGCAAGGTATTCCAGTGATGAAATTAAATATGTTTCCAAGCTTATTTGCTTGCTACAGAACATTTTTCTCATGTGTGCAAGGTGCAAGTGTTTATAGGCTTAAGACTCACAGGCAGGTTTCAGTCCAAAGCAGAATCAGGGTTGAGTTGTTAAAAAAGAGTTCTCAGCAGTCGCAAGTCTGGCAGAAGTCCGGTGCATCTCAACAGTGCTGGGATTTCACCCTCTGGCTGTAGTGGAGTAATGCCAGCAGACACACTGCTTCAAACTCTCATTCTTCTGTCACTTGCCTAGTGTTCAGTGCTAGAGTCCCTGAGTAGATCTTCCCACAAGAAATCTGCCAGCAAGAGGTGGTGTTTCATGTTTAATTGTACATAAGGATTGAAAATGCCTGCAAACACCACCTTGAACCAAGCCTTTCCAGGCTGTTGTGTGACAAGCTTCTAAATTAAAGCTACAGGTTTGGTTGTCTGTTTTGTAATGTTGATGACACTTGAGCTCCCTGGTGACACTTCCATGCCCATTTAACAAGCAAATCTGGCATTCTGGAAACCTCAGAAAATAGTGATTTAATGCCTTCAGCGTCTCTTGACCACACCATCTTCACTCATCGGGGTCAGGATTTCTCCAAGGAAATATGACTGACTTCAGGGGAAACCACCCAGCCTTCAGCCAGAAGTCAGTGGGACAGATGCAGTGGGTAATCCCCAGTCTGTTTGGGTCTTGCCTCCTGGCTGAGTAACACAGATCCAAGTTGCCAGCTGCCTGTCCTGCCCTTGGGCAGTGTACTTGCAAGATGCCAAAAGCAGGAAGAACTACTAGGTGTCTTATACCAGGCAACTTTTTCTGCCTACCTGGATGTTTGGTCAGAAAGAGAACTGGGGCATCATAATGCACAACAGAAAAAAGCCTGAAACCAAACCCTGCAGCCCCGTATGCAAAGTAAACATGCAGAATTTGGAGCATTCTTTCCAGAGAAGTTATGTGTGTGTTCTACAGCATTAATGCAGCCTGTTCTTCCTGAGCTCTGCACATTTCAGCTGATGTTCATATCTGAGGACCCAGTTCTGCAAGGTGTTCATAAAAATTCTTTACTTGTCTCTTTTCACCAATCCCACACCCATCAGGAGGTTGATATACGTGAAATTCATGACGCAGGACAATTCTAGGGTAATTCTGCTCAGCTGTGAATCAGGGCTTTGCCCAGAGGACTTTGGGTCTAAGTTTGCCCCATACAGAGAGCATAGAAGCTAGTCCCTTCTCATCTTTTCTTTTAGAGACTATGCACAAGTCTCAAAGGCTTGTGGGCTTCAATCCCAGTGACACAACCGCCATTTATCGGGTCTCTAACAAGTGCTATAGGAAAACCCAGACCTCACAGCCTTGCTCCTTCAGCACACTGAGCTTTCCTTAAAAGGTTTAAAAAGTGCAGTGGGGGGGTATCAGCACTTTACACTGTAGCTACCCCAGAATAACATCCACTGTGTTGATGAGAACACCAGGCAAAGTCACCTAAACCAGTTCAGTAACTTCTGTTTACATAAGGAAAATAGCTGCTTTTCACAACTAAAATATGCATTGATCCCTTAAAATAGCTTTGCCACCATAGATCTTGGCTCACACAAGAGACAAAGGCTTCAAGTCAGAGGAAGAAGACCTCTGCCTTTCTACCCAAGTAGCAGCATTACTTGTTTCAAACATGTGGCTCAGCACAAGGTAGTCAGCTGTAGGCAGTTGTCTGAAATGGCTCAGAAGCCCTTAGAATACCACTGAGGCAAGTTCTTTCCTATGCGTTGTAGCCAGCAGAGCCAACATTTCAAAAGGCTTTTCAAATTACTTTTTTTGCCAGCCCAGTCTCTTGCAAGTGTGGTGGTTCCTGTAGGCTAAGCCCCATGACATTCCCGTGGCAACACCACGTGCCCCCAAGGAAGAGAAGGATCTCTTAATTCTGTGCACTCCAGGAAGGGTTTTGTTTTTCCCTCACCAGTTCTCCAGTGCATGGCAAAGTTGTGCAGACATACCACATCACCCAGTCTGCTGCTTGGCTCCACAGAGACTAATGGGCTGGAAGTTGGTCTTGCATCATCTAATGCTGACCTTCAAAAGAAAAATAAGGGGATTTATGTCCAGGAAGGAGCCTTTGAAGGAGGATTTAATTTGGTTTGGATGTATTTTCTGTAGTGGGGATTTGGTTTTCTTTTCTTTTCTGTTTTTTCTTTTTTTGCAGCAGTGTCTACTTTTTCTTGAGAGTTTGATAGTGGTCTTAATAATATGGACCTTTATCTTTCTGAAATCTTAATAAGCAGTAAAGTGGTTTAAACATGAGGAAAAGTGCTGATATTCCCACTGTTCTTTTCCCCAGGCAGAGGAGCCACATTTTGTTTATGCTGCCACAGAGCAGGATGGAGATGTGATGACCTCCTCTCTATTCAAGATGGTCACTACCTCTCCTCCCTGAACTCCCAGCACTGCTCCATGTGTGACCACTGCATTCATGTTAGACCAGCAACTGGCTGTGTTTCAGCAACGAGTCATAAGCAACTGCAACACCTAGTGGAAAAAGAGGGTGTGGTGCTCCAATGAGTAACTGTGTGAGTATTAGCCCTACCCTCCGCTTTGTGCAGAGTGTGGATGCGCTGCCAGTGATGTGGCTCATAGCTGACAGGCACAGGGCACAGAGCAAGCTTGTATCTGCAGAAGAGCCTGCAGACACAGTCTCAGTTGTTTAGCTCTTTTAACAGCAAAAAACAAATCCTACGTGGACTAAACAAATTTCATCATGGCAAAATGCTTCATAAATTACTAACTCAGCCTCCAGCAAACTAATAGGAAATCAAACTGTTTACTTCAGAGTATGACACATTTTTCTTTCTTGCCTTCTCCCTGTGGCATCCATAGACACGTTCTGATGTGTCAGTGACTGGTGAATACAGAATCACAGAATTGCTGAGGCTGGAAAAGACCTCCAAGATCATGAAGTCCAGCCTATGACCTGACATCACCACGTGAGCTAGACCACAAACTTAACAGTTGCTGCAGATTTGCACTGGCTGCACATTATCACTGCTGTTTACAAGCAGTAAACAGGAAGGGACCTAAGAATCAACTACCTAGACCAAAATGGGTCAACAGATAAAAATCCCAAACTCTTTCAGAATATCAAACCTGGCAACAAAAAAGCGATTTTGTAGCACAGTTTATGCATTTCCATTTTATGACCATATATAAAATCAACCTTCCTGTCCAGATGGGATAACAAAGGAATGTGTTCCTTCAGAAAGCCACCAAAGCATATGAAATCAAATGGGTGCTTCCAACCGTCCTTTGTGCTGAGCACCTCTGGGAAGGTGCTGTTTGAAATAGTGGTCTGGGGTATTTTAAAATAGGAAAAAGAAAAGTTTAACCGGTGGTGATGTGTTTGTAAGAACCGTTTTCCTTCAGCCTATGTTGTTTTCCCGTGTTATGTTACAGCGTGGGAGGGAATGGAAAAATAATTGAAGGCTTCCTAGGGCTTCCCAGCTCTTGGATTACTGACGACTGACAGTTCAGGAACACGTGTTCCTGGCTATTCCTGATTTATCCAGACAGGGCAGCGCAGAATAGGCCCGTCCCCACTGCAAGTCACTCCGAAAGAAATACGGGTTGTGCTTTAAATTGTGATGCAATGGGAAGGAATGAGAAGGCACTCAGAGCAACAGCCAGGCTGCTATTCCACGGAATTGCACAAGCAGGAACACGGGCAGAGCCTCCTTAGGATCCTCCAGGCACAAAAGCTATGAAACAGGCTCTCAGGTTACAGGGATCAGTTCCCTCCTGGCATCTTACACATACCATCAGGTTAACCTTTAGATGCCTGATTTAGTTCTCTGCAGTCCACAGGAACTCCTTGAAGAAGGCAGAGCCAGCAGAGGAAGCAACAGCTAGTCAGAAAGGATTTTACCCAGCCTGAAAAATACCACAAACCAACCACCATCAGAATATCTCAGTGAACGCACTTCACAAAAGAGGAGTGTGTTATCCACACTGATACTGCTGGGTTCATGGTCATCCCAGGGCTTCAGGTGTCTTCACTGCTTTTATTTAGAGGGGTTTGCCAATGGGGTGTGTTTCTGCTCTTTGTACTACCATGAAATAACTATTGTTTTGCACTGCTGGGTCTCCTTGACCAATGAAAGGCTTTAATAATAGTAAAATATCATGTCTTCATGACATGCAGCAAGTCACTCCATTCCCTTCTTCTATACTTAGGGATATATATAAAAAGGAGAGAAAAATTTGATTCTTGTACAGACTTGTTTTTTCTGACTTTTTAACCACAAAGATGCTGGTGCTGCCAAGCATACTTCTTGTGGAGGTTATATTTAAAGCATTTCTAAGAGTCTCATCTTTGCTGCAGGGGGGTATTAGAAAATATTTAATATATTTCATGCAATAATTTCATGAATTATTACAGTTAAGAGTAATAAGCAAACAAGTCTTGCATAGCTGGAGAACCAAAAAATCCTCCAGGTTGTTCAGTTTGCAGCAGTATTATCTATTGATACCATAGTTTCATTAAGCTCTGCAATCAAGCTAGCTGATACTGAAATCTTAGCATACAAGAAAATCATCTTGAACCAGAGCTATTTCAAGCTTTTGTATTTTATGATGAAATAGAAAAACAGTCTAACTTCTTTATGTAAGTCATCATTGTATGTGTTTGTTGACCTCTGCATGATTCAATCTGAGGGCTATGTTGCATCTTGAACTCTAGAAGTCATTGCAGAAAAACACCCTTGTGCATCAAAGGCTGAATATGACCAAGAAAAATCTGAATGATCCTACTTCAAATTTGAAACTTGGTCCTTTTTTTATCTGACATCTCTAGAACATTTGGACTAACCATGGAGCAAGCAAGTGTCAATGGCAACGGTGAGAAAAGGAATGCTCCTAAAGTGGCAGCCTTCTAAAGGCAGCTCATGAAAGACTCCAGGTGATGACTAAGTAGCTGAGCTTTTGCTGGGAAGAGGACCACAAGCCTAGAATATGGTTGTACTATGTTAATTTACATGTGATGAAGGCTTTAGTGTAATCAAAGCCTTTAATCTGTTTTGTTTTGTCTGTACCCTGGACTTCAATGTGAAAGATTAAAGCCAAAACACATTGACTACGAAAATTTTGTCCTACTCCTTCTCCAGCATTATTTTAGCTTCTACTAGGTTCTCAAAGTTTTACTCTGCCAAGTGGGAGTTATTTTCCAGCAAGTTACAGTATGAGATTTTTAGACTACTGCTCCATACACTGTTAAAAATACTGTTAGGTAAATGAAACCTAAATCTTACAACAAGCACCCACTTCTCTTGCAGCACTGACAAAACAAATAATATTTTATACCTGTCTAGCTTCTTCCATGGATAGAATCTAAGCATGTTATCAATGTTGTGTTAATTTAACCTCTTGAAATGACTGTAAATTAATGAATAGTCTCTTTGGTTAATAGATGAGGAGATATCAAGGGAGGCGGGTATGTTTTCAGTTGGGTCTTGCTAGAAACACAAAATATGTTTCTCCATTTGTGTTGCAATGCCTTATCATTCTTTCCAAAGGAAGCAAACATAAAACTACCAAAATTATCTCAACAATGACATAAGCAGAATTAGTACTTCGTTCCCTGATGCCAAGTGTTTTCCTGTGATACCCTAAGCACATTTTACAGGCCTGGGTAAAGTCCGTCAGCCTCTACCTCTCACATGGGCTCACACATACAGAGGCCAACTGAGAAAGTACTGGCTGGCACATACATATGTCAACAGAAAGATTTCCACTGTGTTCAGTTTGCTTACTTTCTGTAGGATCATTAGGAGACACTTCAGCCACTTGCTGGCATCTCTCTTATGATGCAGAATGAAAAGACAGAAACACCGTTCAATAATCCAATCCTCTACATAAGTTAGAACATCCTTGGAGGCCATATAAAAGAAAATACATAATCACATGTCATGAGTACTTTTGTAGAGGTTTTCCATAGTCAAGCTCATTTTGGTCTTGTGATAGAACAAGTGTTTTCAAAAGTTCACATAAATCCAATTTGAACCAGACATTAATTTCAAAAGCTTGATGACACCTTGCTGGTTTTAGAAGCTAGCTCTATATTGGAACTCTAATGAAACTGCAATGTACCCATGCTATATTAAGCAAAACCCTCATGACATTTCTCAGCTCCAGGCTGAAGGTGAAACCATGGCCAGTGAGCAGAACAGAGTGTGTGAGGGGGTGGGGGGTGGGTGTGCACCCACTGCCCATCTGCAGTGCACAGGGATCATGCAGCAATAGCAACAACACAGTGCTGAGACTGAGGGGTTTGTTTAACCTGACACTAACCTTATCAGCACAGCTCTGACATGGCTGATCACCCCTAGGAAGTCCTGTCCAGTTCCCAGCCACTCCTGCATTTCTCTTCAGCTGACCTGAAGCCTACAGACCAAGAGGGCTTCCTCCTCTGATGGCCTCTCTGCAAGCCTACAGAACCACGGCATCATTTCTCTCCTTGCTGTTTATTTTTCCAAAATGTGTCTGTGCCAACACAAACAGTTTTCTTTTCCAGACAGATAAGAAGAAATGACTTTTCCTACTGCAGTTTGTTTACTTCCATAGAGGTAGGAACTGTGACATTTGCGCTCATTTATCTCAATCGATGTCTCAGTATTTCTGAACAGGGGCTATCAGTAAATCCTGAAGATTTAAAGAACCCCAAACAACCAGCCATTGCTGTAATTAGCCATTTCCGGTTCTCTATGCACATTTTTATCCTCCACCTCCACATTCACTCAGTTTGGTGGTCACAACCCCAAGGAATGCACATCTCAACTTTGCAGCTCTCTTTAATTAGCAGGTAGCAGAGCAATGTGTAATTAGTAGTAATTGTTACCTGTTTTCAGCCAAACTATGCACTAGGGAAGGGTGAAGAGAACTCATGTGGAGCATGCGTCACACAAACCACTCCATCATGGTATGATGGCCATGCAAGCTCTTCCTGGGAGAGGTTGCCCAGCATGTCAGCAAGAAATATAGTAGAGAAGTCTAAGGGATCAGGTTAGGAAAACTAAAGCACAGATGGAATTAAATCTGGACGATCTTAGGAGGAAATTCCTTACAGTGAGGGTAGTAAGCCACTGGAACAGATTGCCCAAAGAACTTGTGGATGCCAACTCCCTGAAAGTGCTGGATGGGGCCTTGAACCACCTGGTCTAGTGGCGGGTGTCCCTGTCCCATGGCAGGGAGTTGGAACTAGACGATTTTTAAGATACTCTCCAACCCAAACCATTCCATGATTCCATGACAACATGCAGAAGAGAGAGTACCATGTCACTGTGACAGCCACCCTCTGATTTCATGAGGTTGATTTGGCATGTAGGCATCTGGTGTGCACATGGAAGATCAGGTTAAGGGCTTATAAATAGCCTCAGGCTTTCTATCAGCCATCCTAGCAGATAGAGGTATAACCATGGCAGGAGCTCCCTCGCTGAAGGTGAAATCAGCAGCAGTGTCTAGTGCAACATGTCCATGGAAGTTAAACGTACTGCTTCTGTTTGTCAAAAGGAATAATAAAAATAAGTTTATGGTTCATCTTGACATTAATGGGTTATCTACTTGGTCTACAAGTTGCCAAAATCCTCCATAGGAACTCTAGCTGAATTATTTCATGCCTCTATTCTCCTATTTGGACCACATCCTCCCATTCAGTTTTCCCTCTCAGCAGCAACAGGCCAACACATGGTTTCCCTGGCCAGGACAAAACACAGGAGACAATGCCTGTCTGGATGAGGAAGAAGAATCAAGAGCACAGGGCATCCAAGCTGAGTTTCTCATGGGCACTGTCACTGTTCAGGCAGGAGACAGCTGCCCAGCATTTCCAAGTCATGATCTTTTTCAGCAAGGAAAATGACTGTGTTGGTTCCTCCCCTGGGGGAAAATAAGTGTGAAGGTACCAGAGTTCTCCGTGGGATGGAATTGCTTTTTGTCAAGTCTTCTGACACAAGACCAGAGCCTCTCAGCTCTGCCTGGAGGGAGTCAGCAGGGTGTGAAGGTTGTCGTGCATGCACCCTGCCAGCAGTGAAAACAGGGTAAAAACAAAAACTCAAAGCACAGTCTGAGTGCTAGAACACCATCAGCAAAGCTTCCCTAGGCTTCCTGGTCAAGAGTGACAATTTTGCATGGACGCTGCCAGGCTGTGCATAGTACCACAGTCCCCTAGGACTGTCTCCTCTGCTGTGTATAGCTGTGCAAGGTGGCCCAGTACAGCATCTAAAGGGTTAATTCTGCACAGGGAAAGTAGCATTCATTTGAAGACAAAGTAGTTTCCACATTCTGTGGGTAATTAAAGCAATATGGACATCCAAAGGGTAGTTCTACTACCAAGGTGCTACAGCTCCTGGCAGACAGCCCGCCCAGCAGTCCTGCATCCCACTGTTGCCATGGCAGCATGGAGGCTGTGCACCTTAGTTCTTTCTTAGGTTCAAAGAAGCATTTCCCACATGAATTGAGCTGCACTATCACAGGCGCAGAACTGTTAAACCAGCACGGTGTGAGAATTAGCAATGGCTGCAATTGCACACAATTCGAAAAGCCAGAAGGGCGCTGGCTCCTTTGTGCCTTGGCTGTCCCCATTTAAGACTTTTTACTTCCAAACTACTCCAATAACCAATGTCTGCTAAGTGGGGTCATGAGGCCAACAGACATCCCTTGTGTTTGACAAAAGGGCCTTCCTCCCGTTCCACTCCTGTTACACTCATTTCATTGATATTTACCCCGCACACAGTGTTTATTCTGCAGTTGGAAAGGAATTTAATCTGCCCATGCTAGAGACCCCTTGGAATTGCTAGCAGCAAACATAAACTCGAGCATGACCTCCTGTGTCTATGGAGTCCATTGCCCTGGATCATGCTCTGATGGTTTAGCTTTTTAGGATTCCACAGATTCCTGAAGTAATCTTAGTTTACATTAAAGAGAGGCAGGTCAAAGACACTCCATTAAAGCCAAGAGCCCTTCTTGCATGAACAGGACCTGCTCACATGCAACGTATTATTGGTAAAAGAGGGAGTATAAGACTGACTGTAGGTCTCTATTTTGCTGTGTCAGTCCTTGACAGTGTAAGCTGGTCACGGGAGCTGAAGGACTCCTACAATGACATTACCCAGAGATCACAGCCCCACCTACATTCCTCCAAGGCTAGGCTTGGGGCTTTTGAAGTTTCTGCCATTCTGGAGGACACCCAAGCCTAATTACAGCAGGGAGTGAGTGCTGCCAAAAGCACACAAGCTGCTGAAAATATCTTCATACTCTTAATATTGCAAAAGTAACTTGGTGAAGCTGAGCAGTTGGTCCAGGCTCTGGCTCCCAGCAGAGCAGTGTGATGTGACAGGCAGTGAAGAAGCACCCAGGGCAGCAAAACCCTTTTGAGGCTGTCACAACACCCTATGCCAAGACAAAACATGTACCTGCTGGTTGGCATGAGGGTCTTCCACAAGCACACGAGGGGCACAACCTTTGTCAAGATTAGTAACAGGTTTAGGGTGATCCCATATGTTGAGATATTCTCAGTAAAGGAGGAACCCTGGACTATTGAGTCACATCGCACAGCCACTGCTTTGGGCCAATGACTTGGCTATAGCCTGATATGCTGCCCTGCCTCCCACTTGTTAGCAGTGGCATAGGGAATAAAGGTTTTGCCCAGACTGTGACCTGGGAAACCTGAGAGTGTAGGACAAAGTGGCTTTGGTCCCTCTCTCTATCTTTCTCTACTACTTTTGACTAAAAGAATATCTGTCTTTCACAATGCATTGCCTTAGAGGTGAACTCAGAGGTCTTTTGCGATGGCTTTGGCCTTGTCATAGGCTCTATAGTGGTGGACAGCTTTGCAGTGGCATCTTTGCCAGATGGAAGCTGAGTAGGACTTCCCTGCACACTTCTCTTTGGTACCAGTTTCTCTCTGGCTGTATGCAGTCACACACGAGTGCAAACCTCTCCTTAGGAGAGCAGCTTAGTAAAGATCTCTGCTGTAGGTATGAGCGATGAGAACATCAGCACAGGGACAAAGCAGAGATCCTTTTCCTAGCAGCCTCCAGTATCTGCAGCATTCCAAACCACCACATATGCGCAAGCTGATATTTCAGTACCTTCAGGTTGCTATGGACAACCAAAGATTTCTAAACTATCTTAAAAGCAGAGCCCTGTCACACTAGACACAGCAGAAACGCTTCACATTTTCATGACCGAGGTCTATGTCAGAAGGCAAGAAACACTGTTATCAGCCTGCAGAAGGTGTGATCATGCTCAGACGAAACAGATCCGTCAGGTAAACACCACCCATTTAAATGCTCTGGTACCTGGAATCACCTCCTCAAACCCAGAAGCCCTTCAGATAACCCACACAATATGTAGGGCTGAAGCACAGGCAAATTATGTGGAAGCCAACCACTGGGACAAGAACAGGCTCTACACAAAACTGCAAGAGGATTACTGAGAAGAAACATCCCCGGAGTTAGGTTTCCCTACACTGCAGCACAACTGCTGGTTTATTTCTGGAGCAGCCTGCAGACCGCACACACAAAGTGATGTTTCCATGGGCATCAGTAAAGCCATGGAGAGAAAGCCAGGAACAGGGTGCAAAGCTTCAGTGTCCCACCTTCCCATCCCGCCAGCTGGCAGCCAGTGAGTGCAGCACAGCCTCATTCCACACAGGCTCAGAAACCCACATGTTTTTTAAGAACACCCACACAAGTTCTTCCTTCGGGTCTATCTCATGAATGCTGGCACGGCATTGAGTGCTGTGCCTCCTGCACGCCGCGAGTCCAGTTGTCACAGAAGTGACATACCCAAATCATGCAAGAGGGCTGCAGTAGAGCAATGAGATCTCCAGAGGTTGCTGACTGCATTGCAGTTTGTATCAGGACCAAGACAAGTGTGAAATTCAGTAGCATTACTCCCATGTTAAGGTGGTGAAAATGAAAATGCCTGTACAATCAGCAGGGTTACAGAAACTCACCCGAGCAACCTGTTGCCTTGTGGCACAGAAATACAAATTTCATTTGCAATGAGATGAAAACTATGATACAAAATGCTGAAGTGCGGTTAATAAGATTGCCATCCCCATGCCCTTTCTTTGGCACGGCACAGAGAAATTGGCAAGGAAAAAGATCTAGGAGGGTCATGAAAATGATCAGAGGGCTGGAGCACCTCTCTTACAGGGACAGGCTGAGAGAGCTGGGGTTGTTCAGCCTGAACAGGAGAAAGTTCCAGGAGGACCTGATAATGACCTTCCAATACCTGAGAGGGGTCCTGTAAGAAGGCTGAGGAGGAACTATTCACAAGGGCAGGAAATGATAGAACAAGGGATCGTGGTTTAAAGGTGAAAAAGGTAGATTTAGGTCAGATATCAGGAGAAAGTTATTGAATCTGAGGGTGGTGGATCCCTTGAACAGGTTGTCTAGGCGGGTAGTGGAGGTCCTATCCCTGGAGACATTCAGAGTCAGGTGTGATGGGGCTCTGGGCAATCTGATCTGGTGAGTGATGTCCCCACTTATTGTAGGGAGGTTGGACTAGATGGCCTTTGGAGGTCCTTTCCAACCCTATGATGGTATGTTCCTTATCCTTCTCCATCTATACTCAACTCTTCCCCTCCTGTCTTTCAGCCACTCTGCAAAGAACCACCTAATTTATCATTCCACCAGCACAGCCACAAAAAGCACACCTCCATGTTTGATGGAGTCTTATACCCAAGGAGTTAGTTATATTGCAGCAGACAGTAAAACGCTTGACTACCACTAATCCAGTATTGACACAAACATCAAATCTCTAAGGCAAGCAATATCATTTTGAAACAAGAATCCCTTTAATCGTCATTATTGTTGTTTGCCTCTTCCATTTTAATAAGCTGTTGTTCCATGTATTACTCAAATACTCCCAACTAAAGCTATCTGGGGACAAATGAGGCTTTATGTAACATTTCATTAAGGAGGAGGCACTTTATAACACAAAGGTGCTGTGCGTTCATGCAGCCTCATCATCACTGAAACACACAACTCTCCAGCCTAAAACTGCAGTCAGCTGATGCTTCACCTCAGTGATAACTGATGCATTGTTTTATAGAATCAGAGAATCATTAAGGGATTGGAAGGAACCTCGAAAGATCATCTACTCCAATACCCCTGCCACAACAGGATCACCTAGACCAAGTCACACTGGAACACATCCAGGCAGATCTTGCACATCTCCAGAGGAGACTCCACAACTCCCCTGGGCAGCCTTGTTCCAATGCTCCGTTACCCTCACTTTGAAGAAGTTCCCTCTGATATTTATATAGAACCCCTTATGGTCCAGCTTGCATCCATTGCCCCTTGTCCTATCACCAGATGACCTTGAGAAGAGCCTGGCTCCATCCTCCTGACACCCACCCCACAGTAGCATCACCCAAACTTAGTCCAGATGGGTCTTGAATGTCTCCAGAGAAGGAGACTCCACAACCCCCCGGGCAGCCTCCTGTTCCAATGCTCCGTTACCCTCACTGTGAAGAACTTCCTTCTGGTATTTATGTGGAGTCTTCTGTACAGGAGGAAGGGAGGGACAGTTTGTTTGGTATGGGGTCTAGAGGGTCTAGAGAATTGCACTAATCGAATGTCACAAGTCTTGACTTGACAAAAATGAAGTCAAGCCTGGCCATCCAATCACTCAGGCAAACAACAGGGCTCTGGGCTGCGGGTGGGGATCTTTCCTTGTAAAGGGCCCACCACAACATGTGTGGAAGACTTCAGCTGGTCAAGACTTGTGTTCCTCTGACCACCCCTTCACTTGAGGAGAGGACCATTATTTCCAACTGGGCAAAGGCATAACAGGACTACTCTGTCTGGAGCAGTGGCTTACAGTGAGACTGAAGGGCTTTGCACTCAAATGTCTTTCCTGGTTCTTGATATCCTTGGCCTGGCTGCTGAATTTGGTAGGCATTACCTGACCTGGGTCTTACACCTCCTGTCTCCCTCCCCACACACCCCCCTTCCTCTCCATTCCGGACATCTAGGGGTGACTATGGCTTCAACTGTTTTTCCCACTTGCCTTTCCATGAGTGCATCTCATAGTGCCTCCAGCTTCTCTGGGTGCTTGTAAACACTGCCTGCAAGCTCCATCTCCTCAGCTTGGCAGATGGACCCATGTCAGTCCATGAAGAAAACCAGTTACCTTCACTAAGTAATTGTTACATTTCTGTGTCTTCAGGAATGAATTACCTTCTGACACAAAAATTTCAATTCTCAAAGTAGAGATATAAGCCGAATGGAATAAGAAGCAGTCTCTCGGAGCCAGGGAGTNGGCTCCCAGCAGAGCAGTGTGATGTGACAGGCAGTGAAGAAGCACCCAGGGCAGCAAAACCCTTTTGAGGCTGTCACAACACCCTATGCCAAGACAAAACATGTACCTGCTGGTTGGCATGAGGGTCTTCCACAAGCACACGAGGGGCACAACCTTTGTCAAGATTAGTAACAGGTTTAGGGTGATCCCATATGTTGAGATATTCTCAGTAAAGGAGGAACCCTGGACTATTGAGTCACATCGCACAGCCACTGCTTTGGGCCAATGACTTGGCTATAGCCTGATATGCTGCCCTGCCTCCCACTTGTTAGCAGTGGCATAGGGAATAAAGGTTTTGCCCAGACTGTGACCTGGGAAACCTGAGAGTGTAGGACAAAGTGGCTTTGGTCCCTCTCTCTATCTTTCTCTACTACTTTTGACTAAAAGAATATCTGTCTTTCACAATGCATTGCCTTAGAGGTGAACTCAGAGGTCTTTTGCGATGGCTTTGGCCTTGTCATAGGCTCTATAGTGGTGGACAGCTTTGCAGTGGCATCTTTGCCAGATGGAAGCTGAGTAGGACTTCCCTGCACACTTCTCTTTGGTACCAGTTTCTCTCTGGCTGTATGCAGTCACACACGAGTGCAAACCTCTCCTTAGGAGAGCAGCTTAGTAAAGATCTCTGCTGTAGGTATGAGCGATGAGAACATCAGCACAGGGACAAAGCAGAGATCCTTTTCCTAGCAGCCTCCAGTATCTGCAGCATTCCAAACCACCACATATGCGCAAGCTGATATTTCAGTACCTTCAGGTTGCTATGGACAACCAAAGATTTCTAAACTATCTTAAAAGCAGAGCCCTGTCACACTAGACACAGCAGAAACGCTTCACATTTTCATGACCGAGGTCTATGTCAGAAGGCAAGAAACACTGTTATCAGCCTGCAGAAGGTGTGATCATGCTCAGACGAAACAGATCCGTCAGGTAAACACCACCCATTTAAATGCTCTGGTACCTGGAATCACCTCCTCAAACCCAGAAGCCCTTCAGATAACCCACACAATATGTAGGGCTGAAGCACAGGCAAATTATGTGGAAGCCAACCACTGGGACAAGAACAGGCTCTACACAAAACTGCAAGAGGATTACTGAGAAGAAACATCCCCGGAGTTAGGTTTCCCTACACTGCAGCACAACTGCTGGTTTATTTCTGGAGCAGCCTGCAGACCGCACACACAAAGTGATGTTTCCATGGGCATCAGTAAAGCCATGGAGAGAAAGCCAGGAACAGGGTGCAAAGCTTCAGTGTCCCACCTTCCCATCCCGCCAGCTGGCAGCCAGTGAGTGCAGCACAGCCTCATTCCACACAGGCTCAGAAACCCACATGTTTTTTAAGAACACCCACACAAGTTCTTCCTTCGGGTCTATCTCATGAATGCTGGCACGGCATTGAGTGCTGTGCCTCCTGCACGCCGCGAGTCCAGTTGTCACAGAAGTGACATACCCAAATCATGCAAGAGGGCTGCAGTAGAGCAATGAGATCTCCAGAGGCTGCTGACTGCATTGCAGTTTGTATCAGGACCAAGACAAGTGTGAAATTCAGTAGCATTACTCCCATGTTAAGGTGGTGAAAATGAAAATGCCTGTACAATCAGCAGGGTTACAGAAACTCACCCGAGCAACCTGTTGCCTTGTGGCACAGAAATACAAATTTCATTTGCAATGAGATGAAAACTATGATACAAAATGCTGAAGTGCGGTTAATAAGATTGCCATCCCCATGCCCTTTCTTTGGCACGGCACAGAGAAATTGGCAAGGAAAAAGATCTAGGAGGGCCATGAAAATGATCAGAGGGCTGGAGCACCTCTCTTACAGGGACAGGCTGAGAGAGCTGGGGTTGTTCAGCCTGAACAGGAGAAAGTTCCAGGAGGACCTGATAATGACCTTCCAATACCTGAGAGGGGTCCTGTAAGAAGGCTGAGGAGGAACTATTCACAAGGGCAGGAAATGATAGAACAAGGGATCGTGGTTTAAAGGTGAAAAAGGTAGATTTAGGTCAGATATCAGGAGAAAGTTATTGAATCTGAGGGTGGTGGATCCCTTGAACAGGTTGTCTAGGCGGGTAGTGGAGGTCCTATCCCTGGAGACATTCAGAGTCAGGTGTGATGGGGCTCTGGGCAATCTGATCTGGTGAGTGATGTCCCCACTTATTGTAGGGAGGTTGGACTAGATGGCCTTTGGAGGTCCTTTCCAACCCTATGATGGTATGTTCCTTATCCTTCTCCATCTATACTCAACTCTTCCCCTCCTGTCTTTCAGCCACTCTGCAAAGAACCACCTAATTTATCATTCCACCAGCACAGCCACAAAAAGCACACCTCCATGTTTGATGGAGTCTTATACCCAAGGAGTTAGTTATATTGCAGCAGACAGTAAAACGCTTGACTACCACTAATCCAGTATTGACACAAACATCAAATCTCTAAGGCAAGCAATATCATTTTGAAACAAGAATCCCTTTAATCGTCATTATTGTTGTTTGCCTCTTCCATTTTAATAAGCTGTTGTTCCATGTATTACTCAAATACTCCCAACTAAAGCTATCTGGGGACAAATGAGGCTTTATGTAACATTTCATTAAGGAGGAGGCACTTTATAACACAAAGGTGCTGTGCGTTCATGCAGCCTCATCATCACTGAAACACACAACTCTCCAGCCTAAAACTGCAGTCAGCTGATGCTTCACCTCAGTGATAACTGATGCATTGTTTTATAGAATCAGAGAATCATTAAGGGATTGGAAGGAACCTCGAAAGATCATCTACTCCAATACCCCTGCCACAACAGGATCACCTAGACCAAGTCACACTGGAACACATCCAGGCAGATCTTGCACATCTCCAGAGGAGACTCCACAACTCCCCTGGGCAGCCTTGTTCCAATGCTCCGTTACCCTCACTTTGAAGAAGTTCCCTCTGATATTTATATAGAACCCCTTATGGTCCAGCTTGCATCCATTGCCCCTTGTCCTATCACCAGATGACCTTGAGAAGAGCCTGGCTCCATCCTCCTGACACCCACCCCACAGTAGCATCACCCAAACTTAGTCCAGATGGGTCTTGAATGTCTCCAGAGAAGGAGACTCCACAACCCCCCGGGCAGCCTCCTGTTCCAATGCTCCGTTACCCTCACTGTG
>VZRI01012233.1:10651-21240 GCA_013397515.1 Upupa epops | reverse complement strand
TCTGGGTGCTTGTAAACACTGCCTGCAAGCTCCATCTCCTCAGCTTGGCAGATGGACCCATGTCAGTCCATGAAGAAAACCAGTTACCTTCACTAAGTAATTGTTACATTTCTGTGTCTTCAGGAATGAATTACCTTCTGACACAAAAATTTCAATTCTCAAAGTAGAGATATAAGCAGAATGGAATAAGAAGCAGTCTCTCGGAGCCAGGGAGTACTAGTGCATCCATGCAACCATTAAAATCCTTAAAACTTGACATGAAGGCTGAACAAGTTCAGAGCAAGCCTTGAAGACAAGCTAATTTTTGTCCAGAATCCAGAGTGATGTGGAGGGAGAGGAGAAAACAAGACTCATAAACACATAGTAAAATAGTAATGGAATCATTAAGGTTGGAAGAGACCTTTAAGGTCAGAGTCCAGCCATTAACCTAAGTCTTCCAAACCCACTGCTAAACCATGTCCTTAACCTCCGTATCTGCCAACCTGACAGGGAGTCACGGGAGGGATGCTACCTCCCTGGAGCGAAGACATGTGATGTTACCCAGAAGGTGCCACAACGGGTTATTCTCCACTATTACTCCTTCATGTAGGCACAAATGTCTTAATTTAGGCAGAATCAAGAAATACTGTAAGGCATTGAGGTGAAAAGTGAAGAACTTTGGTTGTATTTTCTTCCATATTACCTGTTCAGCAATTGAGGGCAAACAGGAAGGTACTCATAATTCAGATCAACTTCTGGCTATGCGGATGGTCTCACCATGAGGGCTTTGGCTTTTGTGATAGTGGGACCTTCTAAGGGGACTACAATCTGCTAGGGAAGAATGGAATCTACCTGTCTGAAAGAGACACGTGAATCTTTGGCAACAGACTGGCCAACTTGGTGAGGCGAGCTTTAAACTGAAGGACTCAGGAAGAGGCCCAAACAAGTAGTACCTATGCCACCCATCACTACTACAATCAGTTGGGGAGCAAATCTAGCCAACCAAAGTAGTGTAAAATGTGCCTCAGCTTTCTCCCTAACTGAAACCAAAAGACCAGCCTCCTAAAGTGTATGCATACCAAGGCATGCAGCCTGGGAAACTAACTAGAGGAACTCAAGCTCTGTTCCCAGTCAGAAAACTATGATATTATGTGAGTAACCAAAACATGGTAGGACAAGTCACACAACTGTGGGGTTGTGATAGACAGCTACAAGCTATTTCATACAGGCAGGGTAAAAGAGGAGGCACCATCGCACTCTATATTAATGAGAACTTTGAATGTATAGAAGTCTCAACCATGGTAATTGCAGAAGCCCTATCTAGTGCCTCCGGGTCAAAGTCAGAGGGGCTGCCTTTAAGGAATACCTTGCAGTAGGTGTTTGTTACTGACCTCCAAACCAAGACAACAAAACCAATGAAGCAATACTTGGTTGATTAAGTAAGCTTTGGGTCAACAAAACCTGGTTCTTATGGGTGACTTGAACTACCCAGACTTTTGCTGGAAGAACACCACAACAATTCCTCTGTCACCCTCAAGTTCTCGGAATATTTAGAGGGCTCATTCCTCATACAAATGTTAGAGGTGCCAACCAGGAAAGGGGTGCTGCTCAATTTGCTGCTCACCAACTACGAAAACAGCTGCAGTGATCACAGTATAGTGGAGTTTGAGGTACTGCTAAAAGCACTAAGAAGGAGTTCCAAAACAAAGGTTTAAACTTTAGAAAAGTAAACTTTAGCTAGCTCAGGGCTCAGCTTCTAGGGATCCTGCAGGAAGCTTCTGTGGAAGATAAAGGAGCTAGTGAGTTCTGGGAGTTTTTCAAGAACACTCTCCTAGGTTCACAAAACAAGTTTATCTCATCTAAAGATGAGGGAGGTAGTGAAGCAGGAGACCCCCTTGACCTAACCGTGATCATAGAATCATCTGGGAAAGATGATTGAAAAACTGGAAAGATTATCCAGTCCAATTCCCCCTGCCACAGCAGGATCACCCAGACCGAGTGCAGGTGGGTTTCAAATGCCTCCAGAGAAGGCAAAAAACCCCTCGGGCAGCCCCCTCCAGTGCCCCATCACTCTCCCCAGGAAGAAGTTATAGAATTGGTCAGGGTTGAAGGGACCACAGAATCATCCTGTTCCAAGTCCCCCTGTCATGGGCAGGGACACCCCACCCTAGAGCAGGCTGGCCAGAGCCTCATCCAGCTGCCTTAAACACCTCCAGGCTACAGGACACCAACCACCTCCCCGGGCAACCCATTCCAGGCTCTCACCACTCTCATGGTGAAGAGCTTCCTCCTCACATCAAGTCTAAATCTACCCATCTCCAGCTTTGCTCCATTTCCCCTAGTCCTGTCGCTACCTGAGATCCTAAAAAGCCCCTCCCCAGCTTTTTTGTACCTCTCTTCAGATACTGGAAGGCCACAATAAGGTCACCTCGGAACCTCCTCTTCTCCAAACTGAACAGCCACAGCTCTCTGAGTCTGGCCTCATAGAAGTGCTCCAGCCCTCTGATCACCCTCATGGCCCTCCTCTGGACACGTTCCAGCATGTCCACATCCTTCTTGTAATAAGGGCTCTTCTGGGTTTACTCAGAATGAGAAGAGGAACAGATCAGAAATGGAAAAGTGGAGCATTATCTGTCAGAAATGACAGGGACACTGCCAGGAGATGCAGAAAAGCTGTTAGAAAAAAAGCATAAGCCCAGCTTAAACTGAAATTGGCCAGAGATGTCAGAAACTTCAAGAAAGACTCCTTCAGACAGATAAACAGCAAACAGAAACTGAAGGAAAATGTTGACCCACTGTTAAACAGGAGAGGCGAACTAGTCACCAGCAACACTGAAAAGGCAGAGATTCACACCACCTTCTTCACCTCTATCTTTACAGCACTGTTGGGTTCCAGACCACTGGAACAAAAATTCAAATTGATCCTGTCATGGAACCTCAGTCAGTAAAGAAAGAGTTGGTATGTCAGCTATTATAGGAACTTGACCCATACAGATGGGTGGGCCCAGATGCCATCCACCCAAAGGTGGTTGATGTCATTGCGAGGTAATCTTTGGGAAGTTATGGAGACGGGGAGATGTGCCTGAAGACTGGAAGAAGGTTAATGTCACCCCTGTCTACAAGAAGGCTTCCAAGGAAGACTGAGGAATTGTAGACCCATTAGCCACACTTCAGTCCCTGGGAAAGTTATGGAGCAAATCCTTCTGGGCACTGAAGGATGAGATTGGGAAAAGCCAGTGTGGACTCACCAGGGGCAGAACACGCTTGACAAATCCCATCGTCTTCTGCAACCAAGTAACTCACTCAGTCGATACAGTGCAAACAGTGGATATATTCTACCTGGGCTTCTCCAAGGCTTTTGACACAGACCCCTACAGCCTCCTCCTGGAGAAAATTACATATTGCAGCTCAGACAAGTGGTCTGTGCGCTGGGTGGGGAATTGGCCGAGTGACCATATCCAGAGGGTGGCAGTAAATAGCTCTTTCTCTAACTGGCAACCAGTCAGAAGTGCCATCCCCCCATCCCCGCCCAGGGATCGATACTGGGCTCAACACTGTTAAATATCTTCATAAATGATCTGAATGTAGAGATCAAGAGAATCCTGACAAAGGATAACACTAAAATGTGTGGAGAAGTTGATACTCCAGATGGGAGGGAGAGCCACCCTTCAGGAAGACTTAAGTGTAAGGGCTTGCACCTGGGAATACATAACTCACAAATGTAGCTCAGAGAGAGACCTAGGGGTCTTGGTGGACAGTAGACTCAACATGAGTGAGCACTGTGCTGATGCTGTTGCAGCAGCAAAGAAAGTCAACAGGATGCCGGGTTGCATTAACAGAGGCCAAAAGAGATAAAGAAGTCATTGTTGCACTCTACTCAGTGCTGGTCAGTCCACACCTTGAGTACTGTGTTCAGTTTTGGTTACCCCTAAACAAAAAAGATGTGCAGAGGCTGGAGAAAGTCTAGAGAAGGGCCCCTAGGATAATAAAAGGATTAAGAGACCTGCCATATGAAAAAAGGCTGAGAGAACTGGGTGTGTGCAGCCTTGAGGAGACCTCATCACCATGTGCATTAGGGATGGCTACCAAGAAGTTGGAGACTCCCATTTCACAAGGTGTCACATAGAAAAGACAAGGGATGATGGATACAAGTTGCTCCTGAGGAAATTCCAACTGGACTCCAGAAGAACATTTTTCATGATGAGAGCAATTAGACAATGAAATGGTCTTTTGGGGAAGCAGTGGATTCCTCAAATTTAGGCATTTCTAATGTACTGGACCATCTCATTTAAACTGTATTTCTTTATGTCAGGGGTTGGTGTAGATGATCTTCAAGGTCCTTTCCACCCTGTGAAACTTAGGTGGCCATTTATTTCTTTGCCAAGACCTAGATATTCTCACAGCCCAGTGTTACTCTGGTTTTATTATTTAGTGGTGGCATCAAATTTAAAAGCCAAGAGAAAGAAACTGAGTCACAAAAAAGAATGATTTGATACCTCTTCAAGCTAGGGAGACAGATTTATAGGTAAGGAATACAGCCCTGAGGCTGGGTAGAAAAAGGCTATTTTTGAGTTTGCCCAGGTGCCCTCCATCCAAAGAAAGTTATAGAATCATAGAATCGTTAGGGATTGGAAGGGACCTCGAAAGATCATCTAGTCCAATACCCCTGCCACAGCAGGACCACCTAGAGCAAGTCGTACAGGAACACATCCAGGCTGGACTTGAATGTCTCCAGAGAAGGAGACTCCACAACTCCCCTAGGCAGCCTGTTCCAATGCTCCGTTACCCTCACTGTGAAGAAGTTCCTTCTGATATTTATATAGAATCTCCTCTGTTCCAGCTTGCACTGGAAGTCAGAGGATAGCTCTGCTCTTCACCACCTCCTAAGTGTTATGTGATTGTATTCCAGCTCCCACAACGTTAAAAGGAAGATGACAAAGATCACTACCCAAACAGTTGGCCATTAGTGCAATCTATTAAGCAACCAGAGAACTGAGCTCCAATTATGCCAGTGAGTACCAAGTCGGTATGGAAATACTGTTATGGAAACTGAGCTAGACAGGCACCTCCCTGTCAAAGGTAAGGCCAGTCGTGCCCTGGGGCAGAGAGGTAGCTTTGAAAATGTTATCCAAGCCCCATTTGCTGCCCTCATACATGTGCAACACTTCACACCTCGCGGTGCTGGCGGTTCAGAAGTCAGTGTGTGCTAGCAGATGAGATCTCGGTTACTACAGTAACTGCAGCAATTTGCTTTTCTAAGGGATAGACAGAGGAAAGCTTTTTTCCCTCCCCCTCAAAACTGTAAGTGTGCTCAGCTCACATGCTTAAAAGCCTGACACAGCCAGGCTCTACACACCAGCCATGAGACAAAGAGTAACAGCAGTGCCTGGTTCATGTATGGGCAGTGGTGCTAGTACTCCAGTGCACAAACCTGGCATCTGCTCCAGTGCTTAGCACCCCTCTTGCACAACATGAAAAAATAACAACCAAAACCTGCACAAATCTACTCCCTGCAATTCTCACGTTTAAAAAATTGCAAATTAAAACTTAACTGAAATAGCTACCAAAATGGAGCACAGTAATAACTGGGAGAATTTGGTGTTCTTGTTGGCAGTGCAGGAACAAGCTTGTTGTGAAGCTGGAAATTGCTGTGTGTGTGCTGTAAGCAAGATGCATGGACTGCCCTCTGCAGTGTTTCACTGAACTGCCTTTTGTGGGCGTGTTTCTAAATCACTAGGACTGCTTTAAAATTCTGGTTGTGTATTTAATTTATCCTCCCACTTACCCATAGCATTTGAATCTAAGTGTGAAATCTTGATCTGCCACATTTGTCTCTCTTTACTTTAGACATTTCTCCATTGCTTTACATTCACTCCCATAAGAGACAAACCAATGTTATTTTATTTTGTTAATCTTAAAACATCCTCTATTCTCTCTGCTAAACCTTGTCATATTGCTGATAGCGATATTCTTAGATGCTTTTAATCCTCCAGTTCTTATTCGGGGAGTCATTACTAAGGAAAAACTTTTGAATCCTCAGACTTGGTTTGAAATAGAATGATTCACCCCAGACAGTGCACTGGTTTTAACAGCAGGATGAGCATATTTTTAACAGAATGTAAGTCTGATGTTTTGAACGAATTTATGGATGTCTGGCTTCGCATTTTGGATGTCATTTTCTTTGCCACATGTAAGACTTAGTGACTTTTTCTCCTCTATGAAAATCATCCACTGGGTTCTGTTTCTCTATACTGCATCACAGTCTCCTTTCCCCCAGCACATAACTTTCCAATCCTCTTACTTTTATGTTTCTGCTTGACTTTCTATGCCAGCACATTGGTTGAGAAAATAACAGCCCTTAGGGGAAAATATTTCTTATATTTTATTTATGCCTCAAAAATTATACCTACTTATTAAAAACCTCACTGATAGTATGATACAATAACCTCTGTGATTTATTTTTCAGTGAGTTTTAGAGAGCTACTGCCTCTCTGCCAACTTTGTACAGTACAGTCCATCACCAAATGCAGCCCTCTGCTCTGATTTTTGTGATACACTACAAGAAATTGGTCTTTGAGTTACATTTATTCCACCCTTATCTAGTGGATTTACTGCTTCTTCAAATATTTGCTTCCTCATACTATCTTAATTAAAGATTCCTCCTGCCTCTGTTTTAGGTCACCACTGTTTAACAGAGGTCCCTCTCCTAGCAGCACTTACATGCTGGTTTTCCTTTTCTGGATACAGCATACTATTTTTTCCCCATTGCTGCAGTCTTTAAAAACTCTGACTGAAAGATTTCAAGGGTGTTAAAGCCAGCTAGATTCCATTATGTACTGTTTTTTCCCCAAGCAAGGTTTACCTTCTAGAAGTACAAGCAAAACATTTATAGGAAGTGTAAGCATCCTTAAGGAACTTGCTTGAGGTCCCTCACCCTTATCTTCCATATGGCCAGTACTTTTCCTATAACTTGACATGCAAGACAAAGGACCTGTTTGTTGGGTTTGTTCATGTTCTTCTGTAGACATGCCTGGAAACATGGCCAAAACCTCACCCATTTCTGGTCTGTCCCTGCCATTCTAGCTTGAAGTAACTCAACTGTAATCAAGGTTCCACTAGTATAACAGAGATCAGCATTCAGCCCTACAACCCCTGCAAAGCAATGTCTTGATACTGTTGTGACAGGGGGATTAGACTAGATGATCTTTTGAGGTCCCTTCCGATCCTTAATGATTCTATGAAAATCAAGAAGTTTAACCCTCCTGTGGTGTTCTGTGTAGGTATTGATAAAACCGATAAAACTGTTGGGTAGGGCTCTGTGCAAAACAGCTCCTTCGCTCTATGCCTTGCTAATGAGATATGAATAGTCGACAGTGTAGTGAACTTACTCCTGTGACCAGTGAGGTGGCTTGATCCTGGCATTGCTCCTCATCCACCAGCACTACCTCAACCAGTCCCAGAGGCACCACTACTATTTTGGAAGTGGCTGCCCTTTTCAAACCTCTGGCCAGCAGAACAGCAAAAGCTCACACAGACACCAGTTTGAAAGTGATGGACCCCAGCAGACAGGAATGTCAGAGATGTGTTTTCCAAATAGTGAAGCTTTGCTAGCTCATCTTCATTATTAGCTGGATCTGCTCACCTGCTTTTCATTCACAGGTAAAGATCTACAACTTTAATCTGTTCTTTTGTGCTTTTTTCTGTAGTCAGATAACTGGAGACTAGGAGGTCTCCTCACAGGACACACTAGCAACATAAAATTGTAAGTGAGCAGTAACAACTACTTGGAATAAAACAAAGGTAACAGGTTCTTCCAGCAAATATCAAACAGAAAAGGTATAATATATTTGTAAGTATATGAGAGAGAAAAGGCAGACACATCATGGGGTTAGGTCTAACTCAGCGTCAAGGACTCAGAACTATACACTCTGTCCTGCACTGTACCAGCCACTTTGATAAAGTAGTTTCTTTGTGGTGAGGCTTTAGATAAATTAATCATGAGCATTTCTTTAGTTTAGCTTCTCTTGGTTTTCATATCTTTGGTCATCCTGTTTGTCCTTAAAAGAGAAAATGGGACTGGAGCACATGATTACGCCTTCACCTTTTTGCATGGCACATGATGGCACTCATTCTTTTTTGTGCACGCAGCCTTGATGTGACACAATAGGTCCCCTATTCTGTCACTGGCACTCATTCTTTTTTGGCACCTTTTCAAAGTTTCCGAGGGCTCCTAATACATTTGTAGCATGATTTCAAAACCACCTTTTTAACAAAAATAAAAATTAAAAAAAAAAATCACCTAGTTAAAAGGGATTTTAGCCCTTGAGAGCAAAAGGAAAAAAGAAAATAAATCTGGTTTTCCTCTCCTGCTGTGTGCTGAGGCACAAGTACATCATGACGGTTGAGCTTTTTTTAATTCAACCCAAAGGCAGTAACTAATAACAACTACGACTAGGAAAGCTCTGCCTGAAGTTGCTAATAATGTTGTCAGCTTATCTTTAAATTCTTTTTTGTTTATAATTATGAATCCCCCCAGCTTCATTTTATCTAGTATAGTTAACATAATCAAAGTCATCCAGCTCTAAACTCTCTATAGCAAATCCTCCTTTTGCAGTCCTTGTTCAATGTCCTCCCTCATTTTCTTTGCTGCTGCTTATTACAATAAAGCCTGGCACCTGAAAATTGAACTGTAACTTTCACCCTTTTCTCCTATGCAGATCATACCTATTCTGTCTGAATATTAATGATACAGGTATATTTTAAAACACCAGTCTGCCTGTAGTGCAATGCCTCACATTGCCATTGTGGTACTGTAAATGCCATTATTATGAAGAGATGATTGACTTTGTATAACGCACTGCTCAAACAGTCTGCAGAGATGGCTGTGATGCCGGTGTTATTGCTGTGCTTTAATTATAATTTTAGTCATCCATTATCTCCCATTTGTTTGTGCCATAAGCTAATTATTTTTGCCTATCACAAAACACTGGAGCAATGTCTTGGTATTAATAATTTTTATTATTAAGTAGATTTGCACTTCACTCCTGCTCACTTGCTCAGCTACATCCTCAGTTTTGAAAGCTGCTCCTAAAACCCCCTCTCACACCTTCAGAGTCCCATGAGAGGGGAAATGCAAGAGGGAGAAACCTAATCTCCTGTGATGTCTCTGTTTTTAACACCATCACAATACTATCTCTGCCAGGTAGGTAGAAGGGAACTTGCCTCACTCTGCCACCTGGACACCGGGGTAGTCACAAAGCATGGCACCAGACCTGACACAGTAACTCTAGATGATGGTGGGTCACATTCATTTGGAGCAAAGCACTCAGTAATGGAAACACACATCTTTCACCCTACAGTGAGCCACCTTAGGCTGCAGCAGAGCACATGAAACTCAGTTGCAGAGGATCAATGTGTTGCTCAGTTTCTGTTGCTCAGAGCTTCAACCGCACTGGGAGCTCAGCCAGGAACTACGGGCACTCTCATCCTTAAAGCAGAGGTTCTCAGTCCCTTGCAGTGGGTAGTGGGGGATGCCTCATCAATCAAGCTTATCGTAATATAAGGTGATGACTTTATTTCTCATTTAATTCCTAGGCCTGCAAGGGGAAATAATTGAAATCCTATTAACAGCTACCCTCCTGTGAAGCAACAGCATACTGTATATACTTCCAAGCTACTGAACTATGGAATGCCAAAACTAACAAAAACCAGTGCTTTTGTAGGATTTGCTGTAATACCTTCTGGGAAGGAAATTCACTGATATATTTTGACATAAACTGTCTTTCCCTGAATGTAAATATGGGGATGCAATCCATAGATCTGCTACTGATGCTGACGTAGTGGAGCAGGTAGGCAGCTGCTGAAGGAATCAGCAGCAGCTCAAGCCTGACAGATGAGTGAGCTAAACAAAGTACCTGTACTTACGTGCCAGCACACAAACAGGTACGTGTTCATATGCAATTCTGGAAACACAGGTTGACATCTTAAAAATCAGCCTAAACAAAATGTGTTAGAGTTAAAAATAACCCCAATGTGATTTTTTTCATCAGCCTTGTTTCAATGCCTGCCCACACCAGAGAGCCTGCAGGTCAGCTCCAAGAAACAAGCAAGGAACTATTGCTTGGAAACAACTAAAGAGAGGCTCAAGCTGCATGCCAGGTGCACTTATAAATAAAAACCCCTAGGCATGGTAGGTATTTTGGCTATTGGTTTTTAGTTCACATCCATGACTGGAAACAGCAATAGAGTTACTCTTCCACTTCTGTAATTTTTATAGAATTATAGAATCAAAGTTGGAAAAGAGCATCAAGATGTCAAGACAACCATCTGCCCTACAACCTCCAACCACCAACCCATCTCCTGACACACCATTTCTGCCTGTTTTTTTAACCCCTTCAGGGACAGTGCTTCCATCCTCTCCCTGGGCAGCCTGTTCCAAGGCCTCTCCACTCTTTCTGGGAACAAGTTTCTCCTAAGATCCAATACGAACCTCCTGGCAGCCTGGGACTGGCCAGGACACAAGGAACTGGAGTTGCCTTAATCATAGAATCATAGAATCCTTAGGGTTCGGAAGGGACCTCAAAAGACCATCTAGTCCAATCCTCCTGCCA
>VZRI01012233.1:0-10564 GCA_013397515.1 Upupa epops | reverse complement strand
TTTCACCCATTGCCCCTTGTCCTATCACCAGATAACCTTGAGAAGAGCCTGGCTCCATCCTCCTGATACCCACCCCTCACATATTATATAGGCATGAATGAGGTCACCCCTCAGCCTCCTCTTCTCCAAGCTAAAGAAACCCATCTCCCTCAGTGTTTCCTCATATGGGGGCTGTTCTACTTCCTTCTTCATCTTCGTTGCTCTACACTGGATCAATGCAGAGTTGGTGACAAATGAAATGCCAAAAATGCCAAAGCAGATTCACACTAAGGTTTGCACCAGCTGCGGTGTGTGCCCAAGTTTCCCTGTGATGTGTTTGTCTTCCTGTGTGAACTGTGCCAAACCATGACACTTTCAAATCTACCTAAAATAACAGAAAGACAACAGCAACCATCAATCACAGAAAAATAATTGGAACAAGAGCAAAGGAGTATCTTTTAATTAAAGACACCTTTTTTCTTACCATCAGGCTTTGTTTCGCTGATAGCTCTTGTACTTCATACACAGCATCTAACTGATGCAAATACACCCAGGCAAATACATAGCTATGAGGAAGGCATCAGAATAGGGCAAAACACACTGAACATGCCTTAATCTGCCTGATATAAGGACAGAGAGAGCAGGCACCAGAGAAACCCACAGAAAACCAGAAGCTGCAATGTGAAGTAAGACCTGTGTTATCAAAACCCTGGGGGAGGTCAAGGGCCAGAAGCTGCCCAGGCTCCTGGGACTCAACCCTCCCCACCCAGAGAAGCTGTGCTGGCTTGCCTGTAGTACAGTGGAAACACAGTTCTTCAACATAAACAGGACCAATGGCTTTCAGGTAGCTGGAGCAGAGTTTGGGGCAGCTGCTTCCCCACTTGAACTTGGTCAAAAGATGTACAGAGCTCATGGAGGATCTACCAAGCAGTTGAATGAGGTTCTGAAAGCCAGGAGGCCTTTGGGGTGATCCTGTCTCACTGCCCACATGCCTGCCAACAGTGTGAATCTCCACAGAGGGATCAGCAGCTCCATAAGGGCTCAGAAATGCAGCCAGCTCTCCAGTCTGAGTGCTGGGGACAGGTGTACAGGGACACTTGGAGCTCATCTCAGCTGATGCTGTGCCTGGGTACAGCTGAGCTGCAGCATGTGCCTGTACAGAGCTCTGCATTGAGCATATTTTAATGTATGTAATCTGTTCTGTTTCATCACCCTGCAACTCGCCCACTCATATAGTAACTTGGAGCGCTGTTGCCTTCAAGCCAGGTTTGCATTACACTCTGGTGGTCACACACACTGGTGAGCCACCCCACCAGCCTCCACCAAGGGCCTCATCCATAACACCTTTCTTACCCAAATCTTCCTGGAGCAAAATCTGGCCCTGCTGGAGAGAGGGACTTCAGAATCCTGGAGTGGCATTCTCTAACCTCCCATCTTTCCTGAGAGGGGCTGTTCTCCAGCATTGCTTCCAAGTGGGAGCACAGATGAATCATATGTGACTTACAGTGATGACTATTAGCTGCCTAGCAGCCCTGCCATTCATTTTAAAGGCCATCCACAACAATCTTTTGCCTCAGTGGAAGAGTAATTAGCACCTACCCCTCAGCCTGTGCGCTGAATGATACAGTAGTATCACAGCTCCTATTTCCCATCACCTATCCAAAATAATTGAAATCATTCTCACTACATGGCCACATTCACAGATCATCATTCCCTATCAGTCTGAGTTCACTTGACAGATGACAGCCTGTGCTTATTAACTAGTACTACAGCCAGAGTGGGAAGATGCTGATCTAGAACAACCATTGTGCTTTCTTTGCTTTCTGCAGAGGTTGTGCTTTCATGTGAAAGGAAGTCTTAATTTTAATGTTGCTCAGGTGGAACTGCTAGTGGTCATGGAGGTGCCAGGTAGAAAGTTGGACTTGATAATCTTGGAGATCCTTTCCAAATTTAATGATTCTGTGATTAGAAGTGATAACACAGCTTCCCCTTTTCTCCTCAGTGAGCTACGAATCAAAAGCCAGCTCAGGCACCAGCAAAAGGCTGCCATTATTCCCACAGCAGCAAGGGGAAGGAGGAAATGCTTACCTGGAACCAGCATGGAAGCAGCACAGGGGTTTATGGGGCTGAAGCAGAGCACAGCTCACATACCCTCAACTCTACCTTCCCTGATCTGGCCACACCAGCCCAACAGCTTCATCACCTTACCCGCTCTTTCCCTGGTGTCTGCCAGCCAAAATGATGATGCTAAGCATCAACTATAGTGCACAGGTGACAGGCATCACAGGACCTCACTGACCAGCTAACACAGGGCTCTAGTGTAGGGTTAGGGGCAGGCAGGTACATTTGGAGTCCCTGTTGTCACATCTGCAACAATAATAAGAGAGGAGAGTCCCTCCTCTCTTATTAGCCCCCGTGCACTTCAGGGAGAAGACTCAAGTCTCCAAGCCCTGTCCTTCATGTAAAACTATTCACAGCCTCAAAAAACGAAGAAGAAATACATTTTAGAACTTGAACAGGGTTCAGCTGCCTGAAGACACACTTCAGAGCCTGCTCCACAGTCTGTGAAGCTGGTGATAATGCAAAGACTCTCCTTGACTTCAGAGGGATGAAGTCCTGAGGGAAGAGCAAGTTGACAGCTGACCCGCTTGCCTCACAACAGAGGCTGAGAAAGGGAGCTGGAGCACAAACCCCTTGGTGCATTGAGTTACAAGTGAGTCCACTGACACTGAAGATGTTACAGGAAAGAAGAACATGAGGTCTAGGTCTCCTGGGCCTTTTGTTGTTTTGCTTTTGCTGAAAGCTGCTGTTACAGGGAGATCTGATTCTGCCGAGTGCTTCTGCTTTGGAGTGACTTAGTTAACAAACAAATTAGAGACTCACACAACATCCTGGCATTTCAGAGCAACGTGCCCCTCAGTTCAAGGAGGACACAGAGCTGCTGGAGGGTGTCCAGCATAGAGCAACGAAGATGATGAAGGAAGTAGAACAGCTCCCTCATGAGGAAAGGCTGAGGGAGCTGGGTCTCTTGAACTTGGAGAAGAGGAGGCTGAGGGGTGACCTCATTCACGTCTGTAAATATGTGAAGGGTGGGTGTCAGGAGGATGGAGCCAGACTCTTCTTAAGGTTATCTGGTGATAGGACAAGGGGTAATGGGTGCAAGATGGACCATAAGGGGTTCCACACAAATATCAGAAGGAACTTCTTCCCAGTGAGGGTAACGGAGCATTGGATCAGGCTGCCCAGGGGGGTTGTGGAGTCTTTTTCTCTGGAGATGTGCAAGACCTGCTTGGATCTGTTCCTGTATGACTTGGTCTAGGTGATCCTGCTGTGGCAGGGGGATTGTACTAGGTGATCTTTTGAGGTGCCTTCCGATTCCTAATGATTCTATGATCTAATGCTCTCCTAACAATATTTGCCTGTTCCCTTCTATCTCCTCAGCCACTTCAGGACTATCAAAGTTTTCTAGTTTTCTCAGCAGACTCTTTCCTTTAGTCTCACAGCCAACCAAACTGCATCCTCCTTGTTGTTTCAAATCCATCCCACCCGCTCAGAATACCAGCATATAAAGGACAAACCCCAGTGTTCATAGAAGCATAACAATTATTTAAGCAAAGGGGTACTCCTTCCCTGCTGGGATGAGCTAAGGCAACACACATAGCCTGTTTCACTCAGCTAATGTGTAGTAACCCATCAATTCTTGCCCTGATGCTTTGCTTCCAAAATACACAGCTCAGCAGTAGAAAGAATTGTGTAAATCAAACCCAACATATCTTTTAAAAAGAATAATAAAGCTCTGATTTCTAAATACAAATATACCAACACTCCTCCCCTCCCTCAAAAAAAGACCCAACCAGCCACCTTTTCACAGATAACCATGAAAATGCTCAGAGGGCTGGAGCACCTTTCTTACAAGCCTGAGAGAATTGGGGTTGTTCAGCCTGAAGAGAATGCTCTGGGGAACCTCGCATATCCTTGCAATATCTGAAAGGAGCCTATAAGAAGGGGAATTTCCATTCCATATGGAGAGGAACAACAGGATGAGAGATTGTGGTTTGAAGCTGGAAAAGGGTAGATTTAAGTTAGACATCAGATAAAAGTTCTTTAATCTGGCAGTGGTGGGTCACTGGAACATGTTGCCTAGAGAGGTGGTCAAGGCCCCATCCCTGGAGACATTCAAGATGCAATTTGGTCTAGGTGAACCTACTGTGGCAGGGAGACTGGACTAGATGATGTTTGGAGGTCCCTTCTGATCCCTAATGATTCTATGAGGCTTGATTCTACTATTTATTTCTACTAATTATTTCCGTTAATTGACTTGGCCACTCCTAGGTAGCAGAGAAGGGCACATTTCAGAATTTTTTAGCCTATGTATGCCTGGTGTCTCCAAGTTTCAATTCCAAGAATTCAGCCTTTCAAGCAAGCCTCTTTAATATGAAAAAACACATTACAGTGCAGACAGAACATCACAGAATCCAAAGGGACCTCCAAAGGTCATCTAGTCCAATGCCCCTGCAATAAGCAGGGACATCATTCACCAGGCCAGATTGCTCAGAACTCCATCCAGCCTGACCTTGAATGGCTCCATGGATGGAGTCTCCTTCTCTGGAGACATTCAAGACCTGCCTGGATGTGGGTGATCCTGCTGTGGCAAGGGGATTGGATTAGATGATCTTTAGAGGTCCCTTCCGATCTCTAATAATTCTATGAGACCTCCACCACCTCTCTAGGCAACTTGTTCCTGTGATCCACCACCCTAGTGTGTACCTACTTTGTTTTCTTCTGATGCCCTAACAATTAAGAACACCACTAAATGGCCTGAGGGCTGCTGTACTCACACTGTGACTGTGTGTGCTCCAAAGGGTTGATTTCACACTCTGAGCACATAGCACAGGAGAAGCAAAGACCCCTATGTTGCCCAAGGCAGTGACTACTTGCAAAAGGTCTTACAGACATCTGTTACAGTCCTTTATCATTGAAAGTGCTGCCAAGCATTCAAAAGAAACCAGCAAAAATGAAAACTTGGAAAATAAAGCCAAACCACCAGGGCCAGGATTTTCCAAGGACAATTAAGTGGACAATCTTACCAGAAGGCAGACCTAAAATGCTGTGAATATTACTGTCTTGCTGGAACCAAATTACATTTTCTGTGACTCAGAATAGACCTGACAGCTCTATGATCTGGAACAGCTTCATACAACACAAGGTTCTTCCACTCACTTCCATTAAGAAGGCTTTCTGCCTTGTGCAGCCTAACCACAGGCAAGGTACAATGCTAATAAGAGAGTGTCTCAGCAAAGTGCTGAGGCTTCCTAATGCAGATGTCAGACATGTATAATGGGCCAGATGTATGAGTGAGAACTTGAACAACAAGGGTAGTTTTTCCAGTGGAAAATATAAGTGGGTTCATTTCTCTGCTGCAAGCATTTCCCTTCCTCTTCCTTTCAGCAGAAGGAGACTGTAGGGTTTTCAGGCAGGAGAATATTAATCCCCGAGAGAAGCCACCTCTGGAAGACACCTGTATACACTAGCCACTCACTCATGGCTGCCTCAGAAACATGGGTTTTCTGCTTTGACCTATTTCTGGCTTCAGGGAAAGAGAAGAAAAACAACCCACCATTGATTTTGCAAGTAGTTGTTCTGCAGAGCAGAGCAGACCCAATAAACAATGTTTATTTTGCTTCATGGGGATCTGTCAGAGAGGTCACTGGCAACATTACTGAGATTTAGAACATGAGATAGAGAACTTGCTTTCAGTTCAAGAGGTTGAAGCTTCCTAAAGCTGCCCACCTGTCCTAGATTTCCCCTTCCTACAAGGGTTGAGTAGAAATATCAATCTTATAAAAGGATAAAACCTCTGAATTTCAAAGCAGGGTTGACTCCCCAAATGAGGGGTTTGGAGCAGGCTCTTACACAGTGGTAAACAATAACCTTGCACACAGGCTCCCAGTATGAAACACAACCATGAGCATCCTTTCTTGATGGCACTTTTGTATCCCTTTCACACTGTATTGGAAAAGGTATTCCCTTGCCTTCACTGCCTCATCATCTGAGCAGATTTTTCATTGCTGCAACATCTAGCTGTCCTCCATACAGCTGCTCTTTTCAAATCACATAGAGAAATCTACTCCTGAGCCCTTGCATAGGCACCTGAGCTGAAATCTCTTATAGCAGCAATACTTGTGCCTGGTTGGAGGCTCCAGGGAGGTAGATAAGCTCTTCTGGAAACAGGTGAGTACATCACACATCTGCAGAGACCCTGTGCTGCACCTGTGTTGGATGCAGGTCTTCAGGGAGGTGCTACATGGGCGCAGGGAGGATTAGGGGAGAATACATCCCTTCTGGCAGACAAAGGATCTAACTTAGTGCTTGCCTTTGTGAAGGCAGAAAAATGACAGATCACAGAATCACTAGGGAATGGAAGGGCCCTCAAAAGATCATCTAGTCCAATCTCCCTGCCACAGCAGGATCACCTAGACCAAGTCTCAAAGAAACACATCCAGGTGGCTCTTGGACGTCTCCAGAGAAGGAGACTCCACAATCCTGCTGGGCAGCCTGTTCCAATGCTCCATTACCCTCACTGTGAAGAAGTTCCTTCTGATATTTGCAGCTCCGCTGGGAATTACCCTTACAGCAGGTACGTCATTAGGTTTAGCCAGTAGAAACATTGAGGGTCTCATGCATTAACAAAGAATCACAGCACTGGCCACAGTCACCTTAGAAAGACAACATTGGAACAGGATGCCCAGGGGGATGGTGGGGTCACTGTCCCTGGAGGTTTGTTAAAAAAATGAGTAGATGTGGCACTAGGGAACAAAGGTTAGTGGACACGGTGGGGTCAGGGTGATGGTTGGACTGGATGATCTTGTAAGTCTCTTATACCCTTAATGGTTCTATGATTCTGTGAAAACAAGTGCCATTTGCCCACACAGAGCTAAGTGAAATGGGAAACCCTTGGGAACACCATGACAACACCCTGCAGCTAACTGCTTTTTTTCAGGACTAGATGAATGCAAGAGCAGTCAGGCTAAGTGAGAGAAGCTTTTTCAGTGCTGTTCTCTGACACTGATAATAGCAGTCTTATACAGGTTGGTAAAACATGCAGCAAACCTTCCCCAGAATGTTTTATCTGATGATTAATGGTTTGAAGTTGGAAAAGAGTAGATTCAGGTTAGACATCAGGAAAAAGTACTTTAGTCTGAGGGTGGTGGATTACTGGAACATGTTGCCTAGAGAAGTGGCTAGAGACATCATCCCTGAAGATGTTCAGTATCAGGCTTGATGGGGCTCTGGTCTAATAAGTGATGTCCCTGCTTGTTGCAGGGGGGGGTTGTACTATGATTTGAGAAACTTAAGGATCCTGCTAACACACATGGCAGAGGGCTGGAAATGCCCAAGTGCTTACACAAGCCCTGTGCTAGGAAGCATGGAAGGAAAACCCTGTTAGTCTGATCTGAGAGGAAAAACTGAGGTTTATGGCTACAGCAAAGCCCTGTGGTGCTGAGTACTTCGAGAAGTCATGCAGGAAAGGCACATACCAGAACAAGGTAATCACTGTCCAGGCAGTGCTTTGTCCAGCAAATCTCCTCACCATAGCTGATGCAGTGGAGTACACATCTGAAGCAGGTAAGTACAGGACAGGGACCTGCAAGGACTTGCTGCTCCTATTCCAATACCTACTCCTGGAAGCCCAGGCACCAAGATTTCTGCATAGGAAAGCTCGATTAGTGATGAAAGAGCCTGTAGATCATGCACGGCAGCAAAAGCAGTGATGGGACACTCATCTGCTGTTAGTCAAACCCTGGATAAAAGCAATGAGGAGGCTGAACAGTGCCCTCTCGCTCACTCCTGCTGCTATGTGCTCAGAAATATTAAGCATAATTAGACAGAGCCATCTAGATTTGGAGTTGAGAAAATGCAGCAAATGTGCATAAAGACAGATCCTCTTCCAGGACAGGGGAGACAGAGCTACATAGTGTACATGCACTGCCTGGAAAGCACTGTGGTGGCTTGCCAAGCTCTCCTAGTCATTGCCAGGGAGGACATCTCGCATCTGGGGCTCACAGCAGTGCAAGAAGAAGCCACAAGCTTTGACAGCAGAGTGACTGAAGATTTTGTAATCCAGGGCCCTTTACCATGCCCAGGGACAGAACGCTTGATCAGCACCTTACAGTCAAGCCTGACACATCAGATCTCATGGTATTCTGAGAGGTGAGGAGCAATTTCAGAAGGGATGGAGAAACAGCAAGTTTCTTCCCAGCTTGAGGTTGTGCTTACCAGGAAGGAGATTATGAAAAAGCATCCAAGCTGAAAATAAAAGTCATCTAGGTGGAATGTTCACCCCATAATAAGTTTAAAGACTATTTTCCTAGTAGGGAAAAGGAAGGGAAAGGAGATAAAAGAAGGTATCTTAACATAAACAGATTTTTTTTCTCAGCAATTCAGATGCAGAAACTCCCTCTCAAATATTCCTTCTCAGATATTCCCTCTCAGAAGCTGGAGCAGTAAAATCTGCAAAGGAATGATGCATGTCACCTAGGAATGCATGGAACCCATGGACAGGGATGCTGGCAGGAAAAAGACTGCATGGGCCATTTGTGCCATTGCTAGGTGCCTCCCTGTAGGAAAGCTGCTTGCAGAGAAGCCCATCTGGCACAGGGCAGTGAGTTGCAAGTCTTTGGGAAGAAACGAAGGTATCCAAAACATCAGGCACTGATGCTGTGTCTTCTTAGACTTTGTGTATGTGGGCTTGTTGGAGTTAGTCCAGAGGAGGGCACCTAAAATGATCACAGGGCAGGAGCACCTCTCCTATTAGGACAGGCTGCAAAAGGTGGGGTTGTTTAGCCTGGAGAGGAGAAAGCTCTGGGGAGAACTTGTAGCAGCTTTCAGTATCCTGAAGGAGGCTACAGGAAAGCTGGTGAGGGGCAATTCACAAGGGTGTGTAACAACAGGATGACGGGTAATAGTTTTAAACTAGAGCAGGATAGATTTAGATTTGATGTTAGAAAAGGCTTGCATCTGGGCAAGAACAACCCCAGGAACCACTATAGGCTGGTAACTGACCTGTTGGACAGCAGTGTAGGAGAAAGAGACCTGGGGGTCTTAGTGGACAGCAGGATGACTATGAACCAGTAATGTGCTCTTGTGGCCAAGAGGCCAACAGCATCCTGGGGGGGATCAGAAGGGGGGTGGTTAGCAGATCAAGGGAGGTTCTTCTCCCCCTCTACTCTGCACTAGTGAGACTGCATATAGAGTATTGTGTCCAGTTCTGGGCTCCTCAGTTCAAGAAGGACACAGNTATCAGAAGGAACTTCTTCCCAGTGAGGGAAACGAAGCATTGGAACAGACTGCCCAGGTTGGTTGTGGAGTATCACAGTAATGATAAGGCTGGAAAAGACATCAGTTAAAGATGTCTCCTTCTCTGGAGACATGCAAGACCCACCTGGATCTGTTCCTGTGGGACTTGGTCTGGGTGATCCTTCTGTGGCAGGGGGATTGGACTAGATGATCTTTCCAGTCCCTTCTGATCCCTAATGATTCTATGATAACAATTGCTTTAATATGAAGATGGTGAAACACTGCAACACCAGAGAGGTGGTAGAAGATCCATTCCTAGAGACATTCAGTTTCAGGCTTGATAGGGCTCTGAACAACCTGATTAAGTTAAAGATGTCCCTGCTCACTGTAGGGGGGCTGGACTAAATAACATTTCAAATGTCACTTCCAGCCCAACACATTCTACAATTATCTTCTCTCTTCTTTACTGTGAGGGTGACAGAGCACTGGAAGAGACTACCCGGTGAGGTTGTGGAGTCTCCTGCTCTGGAGACTTTCAAACCCTACCTGGATGTGTTCCAGTGCAACCTGCTGTAGTTTGATCTTGGTCTGGCAGGGGGGTTGGACTCAATCTCCAGAGGTCATTTCCAACCCCAACCATTCTATGATTCTGTGATTATGCCCAGATGTACATAGGATAACAGTCCAATGTCTTGTGAAATGAAACAGGAGTGCCTGAGGACCCTTCATGCCATGGTTAAGTCACTCCATCCATGTGTTGCCCCTCCCAAGACTCTTCTCACACCCCCATTCCCACACCCTTATGCCTCCCTACCACCTCATCAGCCAACCAAGCCTTATACAGGATGATTGCTGGTGTCCCCACACAGGGCAGAAGGACCTTCAGGACCCTTTCATTTCTGCACCCTAGAGGAAAATCCTGTCTGGGAGGCAATGAAAAAATGTTTAATCATGTGTTTCTGTGACTGCAGGTAGCTTTTGCCCAGCACTGTGGCTGCTTTTCCTCTGGAGCTGGGAAAAGCTCTGAGGCTATTTTTTCCCTTGAGAATGAAAATAAATCACTCCAATCTGCTGCTTTCCTTGAGGTGCCACAGAACAAGCTACAGAGGATGTGTTATCATCACTAACAGATTTAGCCTACAGGACCTTGCATTCATTTAAAACTTAACACTTTAAAATAGTTTGCTGTGATACCATATTAACACAAGGTATGTTGAGTGTGAGCAGATACAAACTAAGTCAAGTTATGAGGGTGATGGGGCAGGGGAGGGTGCTGCCTGGGGGGGTT
>VZRI01012232.1:6664-18243 GCA_013397515.1 Upupa epops | reverse complement strand
CTGACAATAGGAACCTTAAAGAATGTACAGCTGCATCCTGGTGTGAGCTCTTGGAAAAGGAGTGGTTCTCTGAAAGCCACTGAAAGCCATGGTCTAAGGGTTAGGGAGATGTGGGGAAGAAGGCTGGACTTGATGATCCCGGAGGTCCTTTCCAGCCATGAGGATTCTACGATTGGTCAAACACAAGTATCTGTCTGCCCTGGATGGGTTTTTACTTCTCCCTGTAGATCTATCCTTTCAGTCAAATCACACAAGGAGTTTATTCAGGAGTTTAAAGTAGTTTAGATTTCATGCAAGGTGGGGTTTATTTTCTTTACATTTGTGCCTGCTGTTATAAATTTAGAAATGGTTCTCTCTGTAAATAATCTAACCACCCAGTTAAAGTAGCGTGGTTGCCGCTGCGCTTTCCAGTCTGAGTCAATTAATTTCAGTGTGGGTATTGCCCTTTACATCAGGGCAGATTAATTACATGGAAATTATTCCATATGAAAAAAAAATGCCTAACACTTTGACAAAAAGCCTTTAAGATGTGAAAGAAAACTGCAAATAGATGTATTAGCTGCATTTTATTTACAGGATAGCTTATTTCTGCATTTTAAAAAGAGCTGTTTAAGTTTGTGGTAGCTGATACTGAATGCAGACATTTCAGTTGAAATCATGAGGCAGCCTAAGCAGTGGGGAATTCACAGCTTGATCAGGTTCTTTATCCTTATCTCTTGCTCGTGTATGAGCTAAGAACAGAGCTCCAGCTTTCAAGAGCCACTGTCACATGAGAAAAGAGTGAGTGAGACCTTACAATCACACCTGTGCCTTGTGGAGAGCTACAGTCACATTTGTCCTCGCTGCAAGAAGGGGACTGGGATATTTTCCACCAAACTGTTATCGCTGCACATCAAAACTGGGTTCTGGGAACTCGGTTGGCTTCTTTCTGCCTTGCTATTTTCATCAAAAAACACTTACGCAAGCAAATACAGTCTTGTGCACAACAGTGCAACCACATAGCACCCGTGGCCAGGCCTTTGCAGCATCTTTGCGGCACCTCATTTAACACTTAGATGTGAATGGTTTGATGATGAGTTTACTCAGCTGGGAAAAGATGAAATGAAAGCCACTGGGAGTAAAGTGTGTACTCTATCATCTAATTAGAATAGTGCACTTTCTCCCCATAGATTTGGCTTTGGCTTTAAGGCTTTGTTTCAGTCACTTTCTCTTCTTCTTTTATTTTGCTTCTTGTTGGGAGAAAACAGTTACACACAGACCCTGCCCCAAAGGAAGTAACAGAAACCAATCAGCACAACTCCAACGTTGTTGAATTTAACTCTAATAGGGTCTGTCTGCCCCTGAAGGGTCTCTGGTGAAAGGTAGAGACAAAAGCGCTGCTCTCAAAGCAGGCTTCTGTGTTTTAGTTTCTTCACATCCCCTCCTGTGAATCTCAGCCACCTACACATGTAGCGTTTAGGACGTTAGAGTTCCCTGACCTCTAAAGGAGCAACAATTTCAATCCACGATTCAGACAGTAATTTTTAAAGCAAAAGCTTGGAACACAGGAGGTTCCATGTAAATACCAGAAGAAACTTCTTCACAGTGATGGAGTGCTGTAACAGGCTGCCCAGGGGGTTGTGGAGTCTCCTTCTCTGGAGATGTTCAAGACCCTCCTGTGTGACTTGGTCTGGGTGATCCTGCTGTTTCAGGGGGATTGGACTGGATGATCTTTTGAGATCCCTTCCGATCCCTAATGATTCTGTGATTTTATGATTCTCTATGATTCTCTATGACCACGTAGAGTGTCTTTACTATCGGATGGGATTATTGTGGAGATTTTCTTTCCTGTAAAGCTGTGCTGGCATGATAGGTCCATCACAAGCTCGCTGCTATCTTTACTCGTGCAGATGCTGCTCAGCCAAAGCCTTTTGTCTCTTTTCACCCCGCTATGTGCTGATTTCCCCCCAAGGCAGGAGGCACAGCACCCAAGCTTTGCTGCACACACAGCCCGTGACCCAAAGCTCACTAGATGGCAGCCTCTGCTCTAAAGTCAACGTTGGGCAGGCGAATCGAGCAGCTGCAGGGAAAGCAGTGCTGCCACATGCTGGGTACCTGAAGCTTGGAGGAAGGCTGCTTTTTTTGAGGGAGGAGGGATGCTGGTTTCACTGTTCTAGCTAGACAGGACAATTACTTTCTGTCTGTGTTCCCCCAGCACTTTCATTTGCTGTCTACCTACTTTTTCCCAATTTCCTAACCTCTATTGTAATATGGGTTTTTATTTATGCAGTTGTGGGGATTCACTCTGGAGGCCAGGTTGGAAGGGACTCTGAAGATCATCTAGTTAAAACTCCACTGCAGAGGTAGGGACACCTTCACTAGAGCAGGGTACTCAGGGCACCATCCAACCTGGCCTTCAACACTGCCAGGGATGGGGCAGCCACAACTGCTTCAGGCAACCTGTTCCAGCATCTCATCACCCTCACAGCAAAGAATTGTTTCCTCATGTCCAGCCTAAATCTCCCCTATAACCCTTTCCCCTTGTCCTCTCACTACCACTCGTGTTAAAAGCCCTCCCCCAGCTTTCTTGTAGCCCCCTTGAGATACTGGAAAGCTGCTCTAAGGTCACCTGGGAGCCTCCTCTTCTCCAGGCTGAACAACCCCACCTTGCTCAGCCTGTTCTCATAGGGGAAGCTCTCCAGCCCTCTGACCATTTCAGTTTGATGGACAGTTTGTAAAACACTATGTATAGTGGTACAAATGCTTCTTAGGCATTTCCGATAGCTGATACGGA
Organism: Upupa epops; assembly: GCA_013397515.1. Taxonomy (NCBI): domain Eukaryota; kingdom Metazoa; phylum Chordata; class Aves; order Bucerotiformes; family Upupidae; genus Upupa; species Upupa epops. The sequence goes on along the minus strand of VZRI01012232.1, from coordinate 15,470 downwards.
CACACCACTGCTACAGCAGGAGGGGCCCAGTGAACAGAGCTCACCAATAACAGCTTTATTCTCCCCCAACACGCTCCTCTCTCTTTTTTTAATAGGTTGGTACAATCGGCTTTTTATAAACTTTGCACTCCGGAGACATATTTTCTTCTTTCTGCTGCAATCTTATTTCCCAGCCATGCTGATGGTGATGCTGTCTTGGGTTTCGTTTTGGATCGACAGACGAGCTGTTCCTGCCAGGGTATCACTAGGTAAAACCTTTCCTGTATATTCATTGGGGAAGTACAGAATGGATAGCAGAGAGGTTTGGAAGCTACACTAGCTTCTTATTTACACAGCACATGGGCAAATGCTTCAGGGAACTGCCTGAACAACAATATTACTGAATCACAGAATGTTGGGATGGGAAAGGACCTGGAAAGATCAACCAGTCCAATCCTCCTGCCAGAACAGGATCCACTAGATCCAGTCGCACAGGAACATGGCCAGGTGGGTTTTAAGCTCTCCTCCACAGGAGACGCTATTGTCACTGTCATCACTACCACAAACTCCTTTAGCCAATTTGGACATGGGGTGTTTGTTCAGATGGGCATTGCTGCAAGAGAAAGCAGCTCTCAGATCACAGAAGGAAGTCTGAGATCTGATATAACTGTAATGCGTCTGAGTGCTGCAACTGTCTATTTAAGAAGTAAAGCAGCACCTGTCCTTTCTTCTCACGGATGCTCCTCTCAGAAGCCGTATGTTAATGGATTTCTTAGATAATTTGAAATCTGAGGATCGTTGTTTAAGAAACAAACTTATATGTACTGAGTCTTGAGTTTCTATCTATGGCTGTATGGATCCAGAACAAAGAGCTACCTCAGATTCCTTTCTATTGGCACAAGCGAAAGGTATTCATACATGAGCTGTAAATACATTTGTCACTGTACATCCACACTATGGCACCTCCCAGCTACTCACGTTAAAGCGCCTACCAATTCCTTTCATCTATAAGAAAGTTAACTTAATCTTTAAAAATGAAGCTTAAATTCTCAGTTAATGTTGTCAGAATGGTTTTCTGATGGTGTTCTTCAACTTACAGACTTCTGCAGGAGGCTATGTGTCAGGAGTTCTGTGAATAACATACATTTCATTCACATAAGCCTGCCAAACTTACAGGCAGGTGTTAACAACACAGTTAACAAACCTTAGCTCCCTAGCCTAGAGTATAGGTGTTTTAAATAAACTGATACCAAACTCCATCCTGCAACCTACAGAACCTGCAGAGAGGGAACAATGCTTGTATGTTCCAGTGGATTGCAACCAGTACAAAGCTGGTGAAAGGCTACCCTGAGATCCAGCTGAAAGGCCATGCTATCAGCCAGTGCTGTCTCGCAGATGTTCTTGAGATGTCTTCACTTCCAACATATGACACTCATTTCTTCAAAAGCAGGGCCGGGGTTAGGCGTTGGGGTTTGAGTTTTTCAGATCAAAATAAAATTAGTTGAATCACTGTATGTAAGAGGAGAGATTGAAAAGGTGAGGGTGAAATTGTGGACACACTGAAGTAAACAACTTTCAATGGATATCTAGCATTCCTACACTAGAGTGTTTTCAGGGAGCCATGGAGTTACGACAGATGTACAACCTGTTCTCAAGCAGTACAAGCTGAGAAGGAATTGGGAGGGAAACTGGTGATCTCCAGTGATTCTCCAGTACAGGAAAGTGTGTATTGGAGATGCTGGCTCTGGGAAGTGGGGGAGGACCACAAACCCACTTCCATTTCTCTATAGCAGCACCTAGAACTGTCGCAGATATGTGTTCCCTATGCTGCTGAACCAGTGGTGAGTCCCTGCTGTTTAAGCCTGGAGTGCTGCAGCTCTATCTGCACGCACTGAGCAGAGGGATGACTTACTGCTTTCAGCATTGTCTGTGAAAAGTCCTTCATGGTTCACTCCACTTTCCAGAGCTTGTGCAATGAAGTTAAAGGCAGTGTCAATCATAAGCCCTCACAAAGCTGTGCTGTCCTCGCAATGGTGATGAGCTAAATGGAACCAGCTGGCCACTGTTACGATAACCTCCCTGTTTGCCTTGGCAGGTATAACTACAGTGCTGACAATGTCAACCATTATGACAGGAGTAAGTGCCTCAATGCCTCAAGTGTCTTACATAAAGGCTGTGGATGTGTATTTATGGACCAGCTTCCTTTTTGTCTTCCTGTCTGTCATCGAATATGCAGCAGTGAACTATCTCACCACAATCGAAGAGAGAAATCAACTCAAAAAACGGGGCAAGGTACAACCCTCTGTGTTTTCTTGCCTTCAGAAAATGTCACAGAAGCCACAGCTAATCCTGATAAACTGCTCTGATAGCAGTACAGTAGCCATCCCTGTGACTCCACTCTTTATCTTGCTTCCTTTTACTTAGCTGAAGGGAGGAAATGTATCATCCGCTCTGAGATCTTGAGAAGGTCTGTGTTCTCTCTTCCTTCTATTTCTTGTGGCAGAGGTTAGGGAATACACCTCCTGATTTTTTTCTCCTTCTCCTCAACCCCAGCAGAAGGTAACCTTTGTTCTGTTCTCAGTTACCTATTGCTCAGGTGTATTTACTTTGCCAGAAATAGCCCCCAGAATGCACTCATCTCATATTCCTTCATGTTTCCTGTGAAAGAGACTATTTCACCTTCTGCTTCACCATTTTCAATTAGGAAAAGGCTTTAATGATGCTTTTTTTGTCCCAAGACCGGACAAATGACAAGGTAATCTTTACAAAAGTGTGTGGAAATGTTCACAATCACAGTATCACAGAATCATTGAGGCTGGAAAAGACCTCTGAGCTCATCCAGCCCAGTCCAGGACCTAACCGCCACAATCAGCTAGACCAGGGCACTGAGTGCCACTGCCAGTCTGTTCTGAAACACCCTCAGGGGTGGGAACTTCACCACCTCCCTGGGCAGTCCATTCCAGTGTCTGATCACCCTTTCCATGAGGAAGGGCTTCCTAACATCCAACCTAACCCTCCTCTGGAGCAGCTTCAGGCCCTGTGCTCTCATCTTATGACTAATTGTGTGGGAGAAGAGCCCAATCCCCACCAGTCTACAGCTTCCCTTCAGAGTGACAATGTCCTCCTGAGTCTCTTCTTCTCCTGGCTAAACAACCCCAGCTCTCTTGGTCTCTCTTCATCAGACTTTTCCTCTAGTCCCTTCCCCAGCCTCATTGCTCCTCTGGACCCCCTCCAGCCCCTCAATCTCTTTCTTGAAGCAAGGGGGCCACAATCTGTCCCCAGTACTCAAGGTGAGGCCTCAACAGTGCCCAGTACAGGGAGTGAATGACATCATTAGTCCTGCTGGCCACACTAGTGCAGATACAAGCCAGAGTGCCATTGACCTTTCGTAACACCTGGGCCCCCTGCTGGCTCCTGTTCAGCCGGCTGTCAACCAGTACTGCCAGGTCCCTCTCTGCCAGGTCACTCTCCAGCCACTCATCCTCCAGTCTGTAGCTGCAGGGGGTTCTTGTGGTCAAAATGTAGGACCTTGCCCTTGGCCCTGTTCAACCTCATCCCGTTGACCTCTGCCCCTTGACCCAGCCTGTCCAGATCTCTCTGCAGCATCTTCCTTCCCACCAGCAGATGGACACTGCCCCCCAACTTGGTGTCATCTGCAAATTTACTAAGGGGAGATTTGATCCCCTCACCCAGGTCATCAATAAAGATGTTGAAGAGCATTGAGCCCAGCACTGATCCCTGGGGGACACCAGTGGTCACTGGACACCAAGTGGATGGGGCACCATCCACTGTTGCCAGCCAGGAACTGGCCACAATCAGTCAGAGGAGTATGCTGCATGGCACGTGTCCCCTTCCTCGCTCAAATCCTGCCGTTTTGAGCATTACTCACTGACTGTGGGTAAGGTAACGGGGCTGTGCTATGAGGCAGCCCTGTTCTCCTTTTGCTCTCCATAGGGAACAACAACAAGAGGAAAGCTTCTTTATTTTCTCTTCTGTTTATTTATAATTTACTACAGTATCTCCTATTCTTTATTGCCAGGCTTCGGGAATGTATAGTATTGATGCAGTGCAAGCGATGGCTTTCGACGGCTGCTTCCACGACACGGATGTGGACATGGACCTGACTGCTTTCTCAGACCGCTGTGAAGAGAACGAGCCTCGAGCACATGCAGCTAACGTCTCCAACGTGGACACACCTCGCATAAGGAGGAAGAAATCCCTGAAGGGAAACGTGGGCAGGATTATTTTAAAGAACAATCATGTTATTGACACATATTCCAGGATTATATTTCCCAGTGTATATATTGTGTTCAATTTTTTTTACTGGGGTTTGTACATATGAACACAAAACATTATAAGCTAGACGGTAATTTGTGGATGAGGGTAGTGTTTTCCAAACAGCAGTAGAGGAAAGGGTTCAAAGTCTCCTAAACTGACTTCTGCTCACACCAAGGCTGGTTTGGTTAGCAGCAAACCCCTTAGTGAAAAACTCTGTCAAGTCTGGTTTCTCTTTCAACTGGAGTCTGCAAGGCTTTGTTGGGGTCATCTAATGCACACGCTAGGGCTACAGTAGCACAGGAGAAGTGTGTTCACAAGAGAGCCCTCGGTCACACAGCTGAACAGGCAGCAGCTCCCACCTGAGGTATTCACTAGCCTAGCAGGCAATCAGCAGCAATCGCCTTCCAACAGATTCTATTCTTATTTCACTTGCTGCTTTTCCAGTTTGCTAGGCAACCTGTATGCACCTCAGTAGCCTTTGTTCTCTCCAGTAGCAGGGAGGGGGGAAGTGATTATGGCTTAGCAGTGGGGTAGGGACTAAGAGACAGCAGGAAGAGATGCTGATGGGTCTTTGTACATTGTGTATCACCAACACTTCAAGGAAAACCCTCACCCTGTCAGCCGTCCTTGACTTTTTGCAGGACCATTGCCTCTCTTGGAGAAACCTCGTTTACTACTCCCTGAGGCAGCACAGGAACAATGTCCTAGACTCAGTGCCGTCTGGCCACCCTCTAGGTGGATGATGATCATCACCTGCACAAGCTCTGTCCCTCACACGATACTCACAGGACTAAGCCTCTTGTAGACCTGCTATAATCACCTGCTTCTGGCCTAACCGGTCATTTCAGAAACACATGCTTTGAGGCAGAGTTTGCAAACAAAGAATCCATGTCTTCAGCAGAATCTCATTTTTCTGCTTTATTTTGCATTCATGAGCTTGGGGTTCCCCCCCTCCACTTGGCTTTTGAGTTGAATGTTACAGTGAGGAGAAGCTACACGTGCCTCCTTGCAGCAGTGATCCTCACCACAGCTCAAGACACCGCACTTGGACACACAGGAAATAAAAAGGAAGCAGTTGTGCCAAAACAGAGCCATGTACAGCTATCCTGTCGGTCCCAGATGACTCCTCCACGGAAATATCCTTAGGTTCAGGGTAAGGAGGTTGAATTAAGGATCTTCAGGGACACACACAAACACAAAAGTCTATTCAGAACAAAGAATCGAGATTATTTTGATGAGTTTTCCAAATAAGGAGCATTTTCCACTTGAATTCCTCGGGTTTGCCTGTCGGTCACTGAAGTCAGTTCAAAACGATTTGTGGTGGCAAAAATAAATCGGAAGCCTGAGCCACTCTCTTGTTTATTTGATTTTCCTGCTTAAATATTGGTTGCTCATTACTCTTAGCTGCACTTGTCAGGTTCCCAGTTATGGAGATGAAGAGGTTGGATGCTGGGTGACTGAAATCGCATGGAGTGAGTGGGTACTTGGGCAGCCACTTGCTGCCAAAGAAATGATCAGTTGAGAGGGCTGTGATATTCTTCCAGGAAATCCTGACATGGAAAGCAGAACCACAACAGGAATGACAATGCTGAGAACATAAAGCCAAAGGACACACAGGCTTTGGCAACAGCAGCCATGCACCAGACCTCAAGCTGAGCAAAGGTTTCATACAGATTCATTCAAACAATACCGTGGTGTTTGTGTTACTGCACTGCCCTTATGGAGGCATCCTGCCCAGATAGCCCAGAGTGCCTGGGAAGATCCCATCTCGTTGCTCCAGATGGGTAACGTGTGTCCTAAACTTTTCACGTGAAGTAACATCACATTGGTTTTTAAAACTCTGGCTTCCAGGAAGCAGTGGTTGTTGTGGAGCAAACAGCACATCCTCAGTCTCCGACAGAAAAAACACCCATCTCATTCTTGATACAAACCAATTCCTTCTTCTAAACATCTTATAGGATCAGCAGCAGCAGAAGCTTGGCACCACCCCATAGAATCACTAGGGATTGGAAGGGACCTCGAAAGATCATCTAGTCCAATCCCCCTGCCACAGAAAGACCACCTAGACCAAGTCACACAGGAACAGATCCAGGAGGATCTTGAATGTCTCCAGAGAAAGAGACTCCACAACCGCCCTGGGCAGCCTGTTCCGATGCTCTGTTATCCCCCTATGCCCAGGCCCCATGTAGAATGCCCACATCATGGAAGCAAGGAGAAAAAGAGATTCCTGCATGCATTTACCTTCTGGGCTCATCCCACACAAGTGCCTGGAAGCCACACAGTTTGCTTAGGCAGAAGCAGTCTCCCCGTGGGGAACACTACAGAGCAAGTTGTATTATGATCATGAAGACGACTGCATGTTATGAGGTGAAACTTAAACTGCATTCTCTCACAGCATAGCTTATAATTTTTATCTTTGTCATGCAGTGATGGATCAGTTGTTAGTTCCAAAATCTATTCCTTGTAATAACAATAGCAATGAGTATTTAAATCAATTTTTGGGAGGGATGAAGAGGACTGGCTAGAATCATAGAATCATTACAGCTGGAAAGGACTTCCAGGTTCACCAAGTCCAGCCCTCATCCCAGCATCTCCCTAACCTCTAGACCATGGCCTCAAGTGCTCTAGCTACTTGGTTTTAAAACACGTCCAGGGATGGTGACACCACCACCACCTCCCTGGGCAGGCTGGTCCAGAGCCCAACCACTCTCCCAGGAAAGAACTTCTTCCAAAAGTCAAAACCTTGCAGCCACTATGTAGCTGCATATTTGTCTTCATCCTAGCGGTGTTAAAGCAGTTACACTGAGGTACCTTGTGAATTGTACAGCTTGCAAGGGTTTCTATGACCAGATGAGGTGCAGGATGTGGCCTCCCTAATTTTAGCTGCTACACCCAACTATCATAACAAAACATCCTGTAAGTGTTAATGTAGGTGATGCAAAAGCTAGAGAACTATTTCATTTTCCAATACTTTCTAATTCTCCTGAAAAAAGGAAGCAGAATACCATGCCAGTCACCTGTTTCTCAGAGAGCTACACAACAAAATGTCCTGAATGTTGAGTGATGAAGTGCTGAACGAAGAATGAGTCATAGTTAGTAGAGAACATGGTCCAGGTGGTGAAGGAACAAGGATTGAACAGGATGAGCGGTGTTTGATTTTTCCTCTCCTCCACCTCCTTTTCTCTTGCATTGTACTTTACCATAGGAGCTTGTTGGATGCATTCCTCAATGCACAGCCCACCGGAATCATACAACATTTGTTCCAAAAGACCCAGATGATGCAAGGAAGCAGGAGTTACTACTCTGTTGACTAAAACCACCCCACGAGGAAGTACATGACAGCAAAGGGGAGGTACTGAAGCAGTATTTCAGATGTGAAAGGCTGTTTTATTTCTTTCCACAAATTGTTGATAGCACATATTCCCCTCTCTCATCTGTCACGTAAAGGTCCTTCTAGTAACTAACTTATAAAACCCCAGTGTAACATTCTACTTACATTACCATAGCCATGTGCTGTAAAGCTGCAGAGGCTTCCAATATTCACCTATTCCTGGCAGGTCTGCTTTGTACCCTTCAAACCAGCAGTACAGAAGAATGAACTCCAGCAAAACCCACCTGCCAAATTTTCTGTTGTCTTTCAGACAATGTAAACAACATCACAAATAGGCATCTTTAATAAAGCCATCCACAAATATTTATAGATGTTTTCATGTGCTCAGTGAGGATTCTGAAGATTCATTTGAGGTACCAGAGCCTCGCTGAGGCTCCAAGATTTGGAAAAAATATTTCAGTTAAATGCCAACACTCCTGTGTGGATGAATTAAACCTTGAGCAGGGGGGGTTGGTCTCGATGACCCTTGGAGATGCCTTCCAACCCCTAATGATCTGCGTACACTATACAAATAACCGCAAGGTTTTATACTGCATTTCCCAATTTAATCCACTTACTAACTTTAATGGACATCCTGTTAAGATGCCTCAGACTCATATTGGGCTGCAAGGGACCTCCAAAGGTCAGCTAGCCCAACACCCCTACAACAAGCAGGGACATCTCTAACTAGCACAGATCGCTCAGAGCCCTGTCAAGCCTGATCTTGAATGTCTCCAGGTATGGGGCCTCCACCACCTCCCTAAGCAGCCTGTTCCAGTGATCCCCCGTCCACGGATTAAAGAACTTTTTCCTAATGTTCAGCCTAAATCTGCCCTTTTCTGGCTTAAAACCATGACCCTTTGTCCTATTGTTCCCTGCCCTTGTGAACAGCTATTCCCCAGCCTTCTTACAGGCCCCTTTCAGGTATTGGAAGGTTGCTGGAGCCTTCTCTTCAGGCTGAACAACCCCAGCTCTCAGTCTGTCCTCGTAGGGAAGGTTAGGGTTGGTTAGGGTTGCTCTATCTAGCGTTAGGGATCCTCTGATCACATTCGTGGCCTTTTCTAGACCTGCTCCATCAGGCCCTCACGCTTCTTGTGTCGAGGGCTCCAGAACTGGACACAGTTCTCCAGGTGAGGTCTAGGTGATCCTGCTGTGGCAGAGGGATTGGACTAGATGACC
>VZRI01012230.1:0-53818 GCA_013397515.1 Upupa epops | reverse complement strand
GGGTCTGGTTGAAGCAGTAAAGGTTGAGGTCAGCCTTGCTTGCAAGGACCATGAGATGGTGGAGTTCAGGGTCTTGGGTGGCAGGAACACAATACCTAGCATAATCACAACCCTGGACCTCAGGAGGGCTAATTTCAGCTGTTTCAAGCAATTGCTAGGGGAAAACCCATGGGGCAGGGTACTGATCATTCAAAGACCATTTCTTTGCAGCACAACACAAGTGCATCCCATCAGGAAAGAAGTCCATGAAGGGAGCCAGAAGACCTGTGTGGTTCAACAAGGAGATACTGTGTAAACTGAAGAGAAAGAAGTAAGTTTATAGGTCCTGGAAGGAGGGGGTGGCCTTACAATCCCAAGTGATTGTAAGGCTCTGGTGAGAGAATGTAGGGATGCAACTAGGAAAGCATGGAAGGCCTCCTTGGAATTAAACCTTTCAAGAGAAGTCAAGGGTAACAGAAAGTGCTTCTTCGAATACATTGCAGGTAAAACTAAATCTAGAGGCAGTGTAGGCCCCCTGCTGAATGAGCTGGGTGCCCTGAAGACAGAGGATACAGAGAAAGCCGACATACTTTCTTTGCCTCCATCTATCCTTCTGGGAGTTGTCCTGTTATCAAAGCGCAGATTGATGAGGCTGCAGAAGAAGTCAAGGCAAAAGAGGAGCCTGCCTTGGTTGATGCAGACTGGGTTGGGGATGTGTTGAGCAAATTGAATCTACATAAATTCATGGGCCCTGATGGGATGCACCTGTACATGCTATGAGAGGTGGCAGAAGTCATTGCTAAGCCACTCTCCATCACCTTTTCTAAGTCATGGGGATCAGGAGAGGTGCCTAAAGACTGGAGGTTAGCAAGTGTCACTCCATTTTTCCAAAAGGGTAAGACGGAGGACCTAGGTAACTATAGAGTGGTCAGGAAAGGTGATGGAACAATTTTTCCTGGGTGCCGTGTCTAGGTACATCTGGGACAAGAGGGTCACTAGGGTCACTCAGGATGGATTCACCAAGGGGATCATGCTTGACCAACCTCGTAACCTTTTCTGAGAACATAATCAGGTGGATAGATGATGGCAGAGCAGTGGATGTGGTCTATATTGACTTTAGTAAGGCATTTCACACAGTCTCACATAGCATCCTTGCAGCTGAATTGAGGCAGTGTAGACTGCATGATTGGATATTGAGGTGTATTGTAAACTGGCTGCAAGATAGAAGCCAGAGAGTAGTGGTTAATGGGGCAGAGTCTAGTTGGAGGACTGTATCTAATGGGGTCCCCCAAGAATCAGTACTAGTCCTCTTCAATCTATCCATTAATAACTTGGATGAGGAGTTAGGGTTCACTGTCAGCAAGTTTGCTGATGATACAAAGCTGGATATTGTTACCGACACCTCAGTGGAGACTTGGACAGGCTAGAGAGCTGGGCAGAGAAAAACTGAATGAGGTAAAATAAGGGTAAGTGTAGAGTGTTGCATCTGGGCAAGAACAACCTTGGGTACCTGTACAGGTTGGGGACTGACCTGTTGGAGAGTAGTGTAGGAGAAAGGAACCTGGGGTTCCTAGTGGACAGCAAGATGACTATGAGCCAGCAACGTGCTCTTGTGGTCAAGAGGGCAAACAGCATCCTGGAGTGTACCAGAAAGGGGATGGTTAGAGATCAAGAGTGGTTCTTCTCCCACTCTACTCTGCACTAGGGAGAACACATCTGGAGTATTGTGTCTAGTTCTGGGCTCCTCAGTTCAAGAAGGACAAAGAGCTGCTGGAGGGTGCCAACATAGAGCAGCGAAGATGATGAGGGAAGTGGAACAGCTCTCTTTTGAGGAAAGGCTTATGGAGCTGGGTCTCTTGAGCTTGGAGAAGCGGAGGCTGAGGGGTGACCTCATTAATGTCTACAAATATGTGAGTGGTGAGTGTCAGGAAGATCATCTGGTGATAGGACAAGGGGCAATGTGTGCAAGCTGGAACACAGGAGGTTCCATATAAATATCAGAAGGAATTTCTTCACAGTGAGGGTAATGGAGCACCGGAACAGGCTGCCCAGGGGTGTTGTGGAGTCTCCTTCTCTGGAGATGTTCAAGACCTGCCTGGATGTGTTCCTATGCAACTTGGTCTAGGTGATCCTGCTGCAGCAGGGGGATTGGACTAGATGATCTTTCGAGGTCCCTTCCAATCCCTAATGATTCTATGATTCAATGATCTGCAAAGGACCTCCCTAAGCTGGTAACATAATACTCTAAGACTTCAGATCTGGGAACCACACCCTCAACCTTCCTAGGTCTTGAAACTTTGTTCTTGTGTAGATCCAGTTAGTTCTTACCTCTAGAGTGACTAGGTTTTTGCAAGTGCAAGGAAATGTCAGGAGTTGTGATGCTAAGCATGTGTGAGTTATGACATAGCTTTCGTGAAATATCACCTAACATACCTGGATAATACTAGATACATGGTACTTCTTTTCCTAGTATGAACTGAGCATAGCTCAGCTACATATGATACATATGCTTAATTTGAACTCAAATGTTTCCCATCAAGTACTATTGGATGTTTGCTTTTTTATTATCAAATAGAAACATTAACACCAATAAAAACAAGCCCAACCTCATCTTCCAATCAGTATTGATTTAGGGATTTTGGTTTTTTAAATCAAAAACATTGAATAGCCAGACATGAAAATGACCATCTTCCTCACCAGACTAAAAAATGTGTTAAATTTCATACCAATCCATTTGCAGAGCTTCATTATGCAGAGGATTAATGTTTAATGCTGTCAGGCTGCAGGTCCACACTAATAGGAAAAGCTACAAAGGCCTGGGGAATAAAATTTCACCAAGCATTTCTAGAACATATAAAAGGTTTACAAAGCAAATAGCTAGCTAGAAGATGTTCTATTTGTTTTCAAGAAATTTTCTTGTTATGAGATTTTAATTATACAGTGTTGATATTGCTACTTTTTGTCTTCTTTCATAGTCTTTGACCTTGACCATGCAGCTCTAAGAATCTGAATTTTATTTGACCTTTACTTTCCTCTGTACAACTGAAAATGGCTTGGTTTTGTTTTCTTCTTTATGGATATCCAGATTGCATTTGTCAATACTGTCACATTGACTGAAAGAGTAGACAGTCAACAAAATAGCACTGGTGATTGTAGGTTTTCAAAACAGAAAAGAAATTATTCAGGTTTCTACTATAAATTTGCTGCAGTCACTGTTGCCACAATATTAGCTAAAAACAGAAGAAGAATTAATAAACTGATTGAAATAAAATTATTTTTAAACCTTGAGCAAAAATTTCTACAAAAATGTTGTCAGCATCTCTCTTGCCAGACTGATTTTCTTGTTCTTAATTTATTCCCCAGCACTATAAATAGTTAATCATTTTTTACAGGACATCTTCTGTTGAGTTAACCATGTCTGGATTTCACCTATGATGAACAGCTTCCTGCTAATAGTCTACAAGATACTGTATTCTTAGTCCAAACAAACAAAAAAACCGTAGCTCTGTGGAAGGTATTATAAGAACAATAATAAGAACAATGAAATTAATAGAGATATGGAAGGAAGCAATCTACTTTATGCTCATTAGAAAAAATTATGTTGAAAAATGTGTTAACTTGAACAAAACCCACCAACCTTTTCAGAACTATTGCTGTGATGTTTTGTTGGAAGTTAATATTCCCACAAGACTTGATAAAAAAATCTAGCAGTTTTTTAGGTCTTTTTGAGTATTTCTGAAAACACCTTGATATATTTTTCAGTATATATCAGAAAGGAAAACTTAGCTGAGGGTTTTACCTCTGTATATCCACAAAAAGTATTGTAAGGGCAATCTCAGGAATGATGTTTAAGACTTGCTAGTTATCTGTGCAGCTGCTTCATTATGAATCCCTTGGGTGGATTTCCAGCACATATATTCTTCTGTTCCCTAGTCACTCTGGAAGTATTTCTTTAAAACTAACTGTATTTAATCTTTCAGGGAGGCTAGTGATCACATATAAGCCTGAATCTTTTTAATGCAACAATCAGTTATCTGGATTGTGAAGGGTGTCTTCAGCTGGATATGTTGAGACTTCCTGCATGGCTTTTCTGATGAATTCTTATAATCCATATGGTCAGTTGTGCTCCCTGAGTACCTTCTTATATGCACAATCCATCTGTTGCTATTGATTATCTTAAATAGCACATTCCTACTTCAACAGACATACACAGATAAATAGTAGAAAAGATTTGACATAGCTATTGCTCTATCTGTAGAACTAGATTCTGGAATTTTCTAGGGTTTCATCTAGGTGAAATGTGATCATATCTGCAAATGGAACTGCCCAGAGGCATTTCTAGGATGGCCAGAGTCCCCAACCAGGGAATTAATAAATGCATGGAAGTATAAAATTAGTTATAATCAGCTGGCCTATTCAGAGCAGAAGTTGTCAGGAGAGTTCCTCCAGATACCAAGATTCTTCTGGAGAGTACTGTAACAAGTAGACAAAAACTTTGTGCAAGGGTGGCTGGATGTGTAGCCCATAACCATGACTTAGATCAGTCTGCTCCCATATCTATGTGGAAACTTGCTGTATTGTTTCTGAATGATATGAGGATCTGATGACAATATGTACACTTGTGTGCAAACCTAACACATATCTAGAACACAACTGTGATTTGAATTTCCTCCTTACAAATGTAGCTCAATTTTCTTAGGTTATTCTCCAGATCTTGCAAAAAAAAAAATATTACTTGTTTTATTGTTTAAATGAAAATTTTGTGCATGCTGCATATGGACAGCAAACTGTTTTTGAGATCTTCACATGTTTATGTACAAAGGAGAGCAGGAATCTAAGTAGAAGAAATGACAAAACTCTTGGGTAAATGAAAGAACTTTATACTCCAAGTGTTGACCTCTGTTTCCAGTGCCAAGAAAAATACTTCCACAAAACCATTTGAATTGTATGTATGAATGTTCATACATTTTAACAATAATTTATATTTGATTGGCAAAATATGTTCTTAAGAAAGAACAGAAAAGTAGAGATGAGCAAATAAAACATCACACAAAAAGAAAGAAAAAAGTAGGGAACTAGTAGCATCTTGACCTACTGCCAAGATAGGTTTGTCTAAGAAAAGATGTTTTTTGACTCTGTTCTGAAAGTGTTTGAAAAGAAAGTAAAAATATACTCATCTGTGCTGTCTCAGGTCCTCATGGGGAGACTTCAGACATCCTGACATCTGTTGTGAGGACAATGAGGCATAAGCAATCGAGAGATTCCTGGAGTACATTGATGACTTCCTTCTTCAAGTGTTACAGAAACTGAGGTGAGCTGCTATGTTTGACCTTATCCTCACTAGCAAGGAGGGGCTGGTGGGTAAACTCAGGGGCAGTCTTGACTGCAGTGAGCATCAGGTGGTGGTGTTCAAAGTCCTCAAAACAGTGAAGAGGGTACCCAGCAAGGTTACTACCCTGGTCTTCAGGAGAGTGGACTTTGACCTATTCAGGACCTCCTTGGTAGCATGCAGTGAGATAGAATCCTGAAGGTATGGAGCCCAAGAAAGATGGTTGATGCTCGAAGATCACCTCCACCAAGCTGCATCCCTTTAAAAAGAAAATCAGACAAAAATGCCAGGAAGACTGCATGGATGAGCAAGGAACTCCTGCCCAAACGTAGTCATAAGAAGGAAGACTAGAGAGGTTGGAAGCATCAAAAGGTAGCCTGGGAGGAGTACAGAGAAATTGTCCATGCAGCCAGGGATTGGGTTAGGTAAGCCAAAACTCAGATAGAATTAAATCTGATCAGGAATATCAAGGGCAAAAAGAAAAGCTACTATAGTCATACGAGTGAAAAAAGGGAAAACTAGGGAAAATGTGGGTCCCCTCCAGAAGAGAGATGACCTCATTAGCCAAGATATGGAGAATGAGGTACTCCATAATGTTTTTGTCATTCTTGACAAGAAAGCTCTGAAATTACTGTGTTCAAGGCACAGACATTGAAGGCTGTGGCCAGGAGAAAGAAGACCAAATGTAGCAGGGACAGACCAGGTTTGTGAATATATATAAAGATCCTGAAGTATTGCAAGTCCCTGAGACCTGATAAGACACATCCATGGATGCTAAAGAAACCTGTGCTAAAAGCTGATGAAGTTACCTATCAACCAGAAAAGGGAAAAAATAACCTCTATACTTAAAAATGGAAAAAGGATGACCTGGAGAACTACAGGCCCATCACTCTCCTATGTGCCTGGCAAGATTATACAGCAAATCCTCCTGAAAACTATGTTAAGGCACATGGAAAACAAAGAGCTGATTGTGACAGCCAACACAGCTTCACTAAGGACAGATTGTGCCTGACAAATTTCATAGCCTTCTGTGACAGAGTTACAGCACTGATGGGTAAGACTAGAGCATCTGGTGTCATCTATCTGTGATTGTGCAAGGCTTTTGACACAGTCCCATATGACATTCTTGTCTCTAATATAGAGAGGATTTGACAGGTGGATAATGAATTGGCTGGATGAGTCAAAGAGTTATGATCACAAGTGCTTCATGTCCAAGTGGAGATATTTTATGAGTAGTGATCTTCAGGGGTCAGTTTTGGGTCTGATGTTGTTTAACATCTTTGTTGGTAAAATGGACAGAAGTAGTGCGTACACCCTCAGTGAATATGTTGATGACGCCAAGCTGTAAGGTGTGGTCTACATGCTAGAGGGAAGAGCTCCCATCCAGACAGAGCTCTTGACAGGCTTGAGAACAGGGCCCAAACAAACTACCTGAGTTTAAACTAGTACAAGGTCCTACATCAAGGTTGGGGTAATCTGAAGCAGAAATACATGCTGGGCGGTGAATGGACTGAGAACAGCCTGAGAAGAAGGAATTGGGGCTCTCTGCTTATAAGAAGCTCAATATATATTGGACATGGAACTGCTATAGTAAATCCAGAGGAGACCTATAAGGATGATATGAGGGCTGGAGCACCTCTTGTAAGAAGACAGGCAGAGGGAATCGGAGCTGTTCACCCTGGATGAAAGAATGATCAGCTGTAGATCTAATAACAATCTTCCAGGATCTGAAGGGGGGTTACAGGAAAGCTGAAGAAGGACTATTTACACAGGTATTGAATGACATGAGAAAGGGGAATGATTTCAAATTAAAAAGTAGTGGGTATTAGGAAGAAGTTCCTCACTGAAACAGGTTTTCCACAGAGATTGTGGATGTCACTCCTTGTATTCAAGGTCAGGACAAATGTGGCTCTGAACAACCTGGTCTAGTGAGATTCTTATTTACATAATTTCCCAGTATTTTTGGTTTTTAATGACTCTCATAATTCCTTTCTTGTTTTGTCAACTCAATTTTGTATATTTAATGTGATTTGGTTAATATTTTGTTTATTATTGTCTAAGTGCAAATATCAGAAAAAATTATGAAATCCTAAAGGAAGGGGAATTATTCCAGGCTGTGTAAAGGGAAAGCCAAAAGTCCACAAACATGGGATTTCTTTTGCTTCTTCTGCTTTATCACCACTCACCTATTTTTAATTCTCATACATTCTCAAAGTAGAAAGGTAAATTGAAGATACAGGCCAGTAGAATCTCTGGTGGTAATCTCTGAAAACTGACTTTTAGAATCCCTTAAGACAGGGATAAAAGTAGAACTTTTTAAATACACCAAATACTCACAATAGCTTTATAACAGCATTGCTACTTCACTCCATAGATTGCATGAAGGCCTGGAGACTAATTTCAGCAACAGCCACAATTTACTAGCTATGGTAACCCTCAGATGAATAGTTTTGTGTAAAATCAGTGGCAGCTTTATCCTACCAGAGCACAAATAAATCAGGTCTTATTATTCCACATTCATTTAATCCTGGGACATTAGTCAGCAAGACCTTTCTGCTGCCTAATAAACAGCAGCAGCAGCAGTTTTTCTTTATGAGAGTAGTTGTTCATCCTAAATTAGAGCTGGCATTAGAGGAAGGCAGAAACTTTTGCAGCATGATTTAAAGATATGTAATATGAGCCTATAACAGTGTATGAAAACTGCACCCATGTGTATAAATATAGTGAGGTCATAATTTTGCTGTTATGTGGCTTACTTTAGAACATGTGGGTTATTTTATCTGTATATCTTGGAAGTGTGTATTTTGTTGGAACTAGTAATATTCATGTTATGTAGTTATTTCTCTGGATTTGGCAATTTCCTAACACTGTAACTTGGTTACCCTGTACAGGTGTAAAAACCATGAAATGAAGACACTGATTCAGAAATATTCTTTAACTGTATGTTATTATTTCAGTTTGAAAACCCATAACCAAGGAAGCATCTCTATGGTCATATTTACTAACAATATTTGGCTTTAAAATATCTGTTGCTGCTTGTGAAATGGACATTATTTAGGCTTTTAAACAAAATGTATAAGAAAATTTGCCTGTTGATCCTTCTATTTTGAAAATATTTTTTAAACTAATATCAATGTAGGTCTGTAGAGAAAATGTGGATTCTGTTCATAATGAAAAATGAAATGAAATAATGAAAAAAGGAATTCAGTTTTCAAAAAAGGAAACTGAAAGCTGAACAAGAATTCTCAACCTCTTCAAAGTTTGTATTAGGACCTTTAGGACTTTTCTCATTGAAAAGTACATCTTCAGTTAATCTGCTTGTAATTATGTCTTTTCTTGAATTAAAATTTCAGGATGAAATTCCAGAGCTAAGGAAGTACAACTATGGTGGAATGGGTCAGGATCGCTCAGCTTATGATGAGGTGCTTTGAATTAAGGCTTTTGAAAAGTTCTATCATTAATTTTTTCCTGTAGAGAGCACTGTTTCTATACTGTTGCCTCAGTATGTAAATTACTGTTACTGTTATTTATTGGATCTGATTAATAGTCCGTTACTAAGAATCTTTTAGTTGAAAAAGTCTCTTTAAGATAACTCTTAAAGTACTTATTTTGTGATAGTTTGGATGCTTAAATAGGAAAAAAAGAGGATTATTTTCTGGAATTGGTTTATACAATCTAATAATTTAATTTGCTTTTAGTTGACACTTTTCAGTTCCAATGAAATCATATGAACTCATTTGTATGTCTGCAAAAACATATGTGCAAACATTTACACGTGCACACAGGAAAGTGAATGGATACTTTCATTGGTTTAACCCAAGACGAAACTAAGAAATTAGTTTAGTTATTATGCTAATGAGACTAAACAAAAACAAAGCAAGTAGGATTCTGAGACCACTTACAAATTGCAGGCAAAAAGGAAACTGACTGAATTTGGGGAAAACCAGCAAGATAAGTTCAATTCACCCCACATAAAACCATCCATACAAATACATCCAGAGATTAATCACATGTTCTTACATAACTGAGCTGATCTCCAATCTCCACTCCCTCAAAAGGAAGAGACTTCCATTAATTCCTGCTTCTTATGGAAACAGTCTGTTCAGATCATGCATCATTGGGCATTTTGAAGTCCAATTGTCTGTTCCATGTGTTTCCAATCAAGTGCTCAATTTTCAGAGTGTCTATTTCTATGGCCATGAACAGGGAAAGAATTCTCTATTTCAGGAAACTATGGAATTCAGGTAGACTCTTCCATCTGCTGATCCTGGAGGCACCATGCTCTCTTTCTTTTTGTCCATGTTTCCAAGTGAAGGTGGTTGCCAAATGCCTTAGTGCCATGTGTTCTCTCTGAACAACAGATTAAGGTGATGTGAAGAAGGAGAAGAATGAGGAGCTGGACACCACAAATCAAAAGGTCCAAACTCCTTTTGGGGTTTGTTTTGCAGAGATGCAAAAATCTAAGCTTAAAATTCCAAGTCAAAAAGTCATAAGTTGCTCCAGAAACATTCCTGTGCCTCAGGCAAGAAATAGAAAGTTTTGAACTATGACACATGCACACTTATTAATTCTTACAATCTTGTCATCAGCAGTATTCAGAATTTTTACACTTAGCAATTGTCAAAAATTTTATAGTTACAAAAATGTAAGTATAATCCTTGTGGTCTGGATTTTTTTCCCCTATCTTTTAAATAGGTTTTTATCTGTAACTCTTAGCTCATTTTCATTCTATTTTTGAAATATACAATAGACATTGGACACTAACTCTGCAGTCTGTACTATTTTGCTGCCTTGTATTGTTTATTTTTTGTTGCAAAATTCCTTGCAATTTCCTCTCTCACTTTGTGCCACTGATATATAATAAAATGAAAATAAATTTTATATGTGCACTGCTTTATGTGTTAATTGTCTGCTTGAGACTAAGTGGCTCTAGGAATCATATAGTCATTGCCAAATATCTGGATGAGTCTTTTAATGGAAATTACATCTTTCATGCTTGCCAACAGTGCCAGGAAGACAGGAGCAAAACCATAATTTAGCTCTGTACATCCACTCACTTCTATCCAACAGAGAGCATATCTAAATGCCTCTATTTCTATGTAGTTTACTTTACAGGATGGAAAGATATTGATGCTGTCCAAAATATTAGTACTCTCAGGCTACAATCCTTGTGCAGTTAATATTTTCCAAAATTACTCATTTCCT
The DNA here is from genome assembly GCA_013397515.1 of Upupa epops. NCBI lineage: Eukaryota > Metazoa > Chordata > Aves > Bucerotiformes > Upupidae > Upupa > Upupa epops. The sequence continues at coordinate 43,305 of VZRI01012230.1, read as the reverse complement.
TTCATTCATATATACTATCAGTCTTTCAGAGCCTAAGAAAACAGATTGCATTGTTTCCTCATTGATGTTCTTTCAATAATCTTGAGCGGATCAATAAAGAAACACCACAAATTTGTTCCTGAGTGAAAACCACCTACTTCACTTTTTTGATGCTTATATTCAAGATTCATCCTTCCTGTCTCTACAATCTTTTCTCACTCTTTTTTGAGAGATGTTCCATGTATGTCCTGCCTGCATAATACATTATTGACTAGAATCACAAAGAGTGCAGCAGAAAACTGAGCGTTTTTCTCAACAGTATCTCTGCTGTATTTCGCAGAGGTGTTGATAGCAGAATTCAGCAAATCTGTATCTCCATTGGGTTGATGTGCCCTGTAAAGGAATATGAAGACAGGGTCTTTACGCACTGTTATGTTCTGTTCACAGAACACCCAGAAATGCAATGTCTCTCTTCATACATATGGTCCATCTTGAACAGGTGAATACAAAATGCAAAATAACTTATTCAGCCTTTTTCAGAAATGAGGAATCTTTTCATAGCTCTTGGACCGCTGCTGTCCAACGCAAATGCTGTGTTTGACTGCATTTGTCTGGTGTACCTAGGCCTTGTTTCTGTAAATAGTATACCTAGATTAAAAAGATCCATTTTGAAATGCATGTGGCTGGCTAGGCATGTGCATTCTCAAGTTCATATCTCCAACAGCCTAATTTAAACTGTAACCCTAATTTCTTCTGCATTATTCCAATAGTGTATCATTACATGGGTTGCTTAGGGACAAGTGAACTATTTGCCTGAAGGAGTTGATACACAGAAGAAAAATGGCTACTCTTTCCTTCTGAAGCAGGAATAAACAGGCTACCAACCTAATTCAGAAGTCTTTATTATCTAGGATTGCAATGTATGCTTGAAAATTGTTAAAGCTATAAATATCATGAGGGGAAGTTCCATCTAGACACAAAGTGAAACATTCTTACTTTGAGGGTATGAGAACACAGGAACAGGCTGCCTGAATTGTGCAGTCTGCCTGGACCTGATCCTGTGCTCTAGGTCAATCTGCTTTGTCAGAGGGGTTGGACTAGTTGGTCTCAAGAGGTCACTTCCAACCTCTCTCTACCACTCTGCTGTTCCATGATTCTGGACATGAAGTCCAATTGTAGTCTGGAGGACACCCTCTCATTCTCCTGAGAGAAGGGTTGTTTGGAACATACTTATACAGTCTAAAAAGTGTTTACCCTGCACTTTGTGACTACAAAGCTTTAAAAGATCTGATGCTAGTAATACTTAATCTGATGCTGTAGTACCTAGATAAGAATCTGACATGGGAAAAGATTTCCCTTGAGAAAACTGTCTACATTTTCTTAAGCAACTGACAGCAACCTGCTTTGGAGAGAGGAAAAAGAGGAAAGTTGACCACAGCCAGGAAAGGGATATCTGTCCACCAGTGCAAGAAGACGAAATTGGAAGGTGATCTCAATTTTCACTTGATTTTAAACTTTCCAGCTCTATTTGATTCTGTCTGTGGAGAAAAACAGTCTCTTGTCACATCCAGGGTTAAATTTTCAGCATGATATGAGGATTAGCTGCAGTCTCCTCCCCATACCAGAATTGAGTTGTTCAGCTGAATGTTTTCATACTGTGCTGAACATTTACCCCCAGGATCTCAAGTATTGTATCAGCAAGGAGAGAAGGAAAAGGTTCAGGAGACTTCTTCAGCTTGAAAGATCCCAGGACAGGAGCACAGAAAACAGAAATAATTACTTGTGATAGAGAAAAGCTTGGGAGTCAAATTTCAGGGGGAATACAGTTCAGGATTAAGTCACGTGGCTAGAGCAGTATGGGGGAGGCATAACATAATATGTACTCTCACTGTGCCTAGCTTCAGCCACTGTACATTGTGACCCTCTGATCTGCCTGTCAAGCAAGGGCAAAAATACTGACATCATGGTAGATTAAACAAATTAGGTAAGCCCAGTTTTCAACACTTGTTTATATATGCATTGCTCACCAGGGAACCCTCCATGGGCAAAGGCAAATTTCTGATTTGCACACTTAGATTTTACCTTCATATTCAGCATTGTCTCATTGCATGTAAATGTATGCATTCGGTTGCATTTACAGAGGTTTGGAAATCATTCCTGTGGTTTCAAGGAAGAAAAGACAATAATAATCACCACTACCATCCCCACTCCTCCATCCCAGCCTATTGTCAACAAATTTCAATTCATCACTGTTGATTTTGCTGAAACCTACTTTGGAACGCTATGGCTTGGATTGATGTTATCCAATGCCATTTGTATCAGGGTTTCACTGTATTCAGAGGAGTCACTGCAGGCTGCTGGTGCCCATGATTGCCTCTGACACATACAGCTGAAAGAGCTCTTATTCCAAGAATGATCTTCTTTTTTAGTCTGTATTGAGTTGGGACTGATTTTGATAGCCAGTTTCAGTCAAGAATCATAAAGTTATTGCACATTTAAGTCCGTCAGTATGAGAATCATTCTCTGTCTCTCTCTGCCTCCCCCTCTCACTGTTTTTTCCCCTCCCTTTCTCTCTCTCATCATTTCACAGGACTGCAAGGTTACAGAAAGGTCTAATCAATTGTCAAACTCTCCTTTATCTCTGAGAAGGTGGTAAAAAAATCTAACTGCCCTGCCGTAGGGCATTCTTCTAACTACACAGCACCCTTTTTCACATACAATGCTACCATGATTAATGTCCTCCCACCTCAGACCTTGTTAAAGCCTGTTCTTTAAAGCAGGCTGGTGCACCACAGTGAGAGCAAGAGCAAGGTTGCATAAATCAACGTGTTCTCACAGCCCCCAGGATATCCATTATAGATGCCAGCTGGATGACTGGAAGATAGAGAAAAATGAATATTGTATCCTGTGGCCTTTTGCCTCTAATGACCACTTTTCAACATTTTTGAAGGCATGATTAAATTTTGATAACTGGGGAAGTCACTCTGAGCAGGCTGAAATAGAGATAAATTGACTGAGGGTCTGACATCCCAGTGGAGAGCAGGCAACTAATTAGTGTGCGAATCGCACTCTGAAAGAGATGTAAAAGGGAGGCTGGTTTAATCAGAGGAGTCGCTGAGGTACAGGAATAGTCAGGGATAATAGCGGCCTAGGTAGAAATCACAGGCTCAACAAGCAGCTATTTCTGTCTGCTTGATTGGCAGCCACTGACCTAGTGTCCAAAACCTTTGAACTTTTACAACAGTAACAGCCTTGTCAAGGCAATTTGCTTGCAGCTTTCTATGACCAGTTATTTCAGCAATGGAGCTGGGACACCCAAATTGAAAGGGCATTTTGCTCCTCTGCTGCAGTGGAAGCTGGGTGGAACAGCCTCATTATTTTTGATGACTTTACTTTTGAACCCTTTATCTCCCCTGTGCTCCCAGTACTCTTTTCCCAATGCACTACACACACTGCATACATAGCCTCTCCCTGGAGACCTTGCTGTATAGATGAAGTGTCAGATCAATTTAGCTGTTGATTGCAGCAAGGAAAATGAGAGCAGGAGAAAGGAAAATCCCCAACCATCCTGTGTAGCACTATGGTTTTAATGCAGGAAGAGAGCTTTTTCAATGCCCAAACTGATGGTGCTGGTTGGATGTGAAAAACATGAGCATATCTGAATTTCCTCTTGAAGGCTTTAGAGCAATTAAAAAAAAAATTAATCCTTTAATGAGTGGCTGGACGCACACCTGCTTTACATTGAAAGAATAGCACACCTGTGCAGTAGACAATTAAGATAACCTCTTTCCCACAATGCTTTGTATTTATCCAGTGCAACATGTAGCACTTTGTTTGTGGTAGCATGAATGTTCTGGCTTAAACTGGCATTTAAGAGAATAATAATAATCCCTGAAGCTGTAGTAGCTGGTGAGGCAGATACCTTTTGTTATCTTCTGGGGAGGGAGAGTAGCTGAAGAGAGAGCTAGAAGATAAAGTGGAAAGCTTGCTGTCTTAATCCATTTGGTAGTATGAATTAATGTTACCCTGAATTATTTTTGTGCTTCAGGCAGACTAGTTTCTCTTTTGAAACTGATCAGTCCTTCCCAGTCTTTTATTATGCTATACCAAGTGCCAGGATACCTGATGTGACTGGGTTTTGATGTGACAGCATACTGTTTCTGGAAAGCATTCAGCTAGGATTTTTAAAACCAAAATTCTTCATGTGAAAATGAGGAACAGTTGTAACTTGGTCTGCATAATTAGGCTCCTGCTATATATTAATACTTTATTACTAGGTGGTTTAATCTGGTGATAGCTCAGGGCATGGTTACAAGAATAATCTCAGCTGCTGACTAATATCATTCTGGCTACTCTGTGGTCCTTGCATGTGCCCACGATCTTACCTGCAGCACATGACTAGAACTGCTTTTATGCTCATATCTATCTACAACTCTCTGAAAGGAGGCTGCAGAGAGGTGGGTTTTGATGTCTTCTCACAAGTAAGAATTGGTAGAACAAGATAAAATGTCCTTAAGTTGCACCAGGGGCAGTTTAAGTTACATGGTAGGAAGAACTCATTAAAAAGGGTCATCATGCATTGGAACAGGCTACCCAGGGATGTGGTTGAATTGCTGTCTCTGGATATGTTTAGAAGTTGTGTAGATATGGAGCTTAAGGATATGTTTTTGTGGTAGACTTGATATGGTTAGCTTAATGATTGGACTCAATGTTCTTAAAAGTCTTTCTCAACCTGAATGATTCTAGGATTCTCTGTATCTATCTCCAGTGGGCAGAATGCTGACAGACCAGGCAGCTCAGCTCCTGATCCTTTAGGGCTGTGATTGTGTCTGTTGGCATTTCTTTCTAAATGGAGGAGAGTTTATCAGACACATGCAAACACTTTTGGCCCATTTGTGGGCCACCAGTGTAGGTCCCCAAGGTAAACACATTTCAATATCTATAACTGTGTCCTCTCACTGTGGAATTATATACTTGGGGACACATGGATATCCATCTATCAAATATTCTAGATTGGCAATTAGAAGGTCCATGACAGAAATAGATGACTGTAATAACTTGCTTGAAATCTCACCAAATTCTTAATTAGGAATAACTTTATATGTGTTGAATTTAGCATTGCTGGAAAAGCCCTATAAAAGCTGAACTAGGATCAAAATTCTCAGTTTTGACTTCCTTGGTCACTGTCCTTGGTTTATCTCAGATCCTGCCTGGCTTGGCTTGATGTTGTCAGATGCTACTGTTGATCAGGTTCAAGGTGAGATTAATGAATCATTTTAGCTAATATGCTAATGGAATGAAACAAGAACAAACAAAGAGGGTTTAAAACCACTTATAAAGTGATAGGCAAAACCAGAGACTCGCTCATTTTGGGAGAAAAAACCAGAACACTATTAACACAATGTAAAAACCACAATGCAAAAGCATAGAGAGAATAATCACATGCTCAGCTGGGCTGAGCTGCTACCTCCACTGCTTCAGGAAGAACTTCCATCTGTTTGTTTCCTTATAGAAGTATGATGTCCATCTTTTAGTCTGTGCACCCATTCCTCAGTGCAAACATTTCCTTTAAGGGCACGTTTCCTGTTCTGTGTGCTCACAAGCCAGTCTTCCATTCCATTCCATTCCATTCCATTCCATTCCATTCCATTCCATTGATTTGGCACTGTTTTGTTTGAAGAAGAGGAGGTTCGGGGCAGACTTCATCACTCTGAACAACTGAAAGGACATTGTAGAGAGGTTGGTCCTGGCCTCTTCCCACAGGTGATTAGAGATAGAACAAGAAGGAATAGCTCCAAACTACAGCAAGATAAATGCAGGCTAGACATAAGGAAAGCTTTGATCATAGAAAATCAGTCAAAAATTGGAATAGGCTGCTTAGGGAAGTGGTTGAGTCAACATTGCTGGATGTGTTTAAAGGTGGTTTAGATGTGGTGTTGGGAGATAGAGTTTAGAGGTGAACTTTGTAGAGCAGCGTTGATGGTTGGACTCAAGGATCTCAAGGGTCTTTTCCTACCTGAATGATCCTATAATTCCCACAGGCCACAGTCAGGAGTCTTTTCCTCCTTTTCAGCAAGCGATGGATTGCAGGCAAAACCTTTAATCTGCTGCTCTCTCAGGTTCCAAACTCCCACTTTCTTCGCATTCAAGATGTTCCAAAGGGCAAGATGGTTGCCATGCCCAGCTTCAGTGACATGTGCTTCTTTTCCAAACACATCCAAGACTCACTCCCAACAAAAACCAGGAATTACCAAAGCAGTCACAGCAGTTCACAGAGACAGTTATTTCTCTATGCTTATTTGTGGTTCATAATAAGAAATGTATTCAAAACAGATGTATAGTCTCAGCAATGCTGGTTATATGGGGAAGACAAGTTTGAGATGAACAGTCATTTGCAAGTGTGTTACTATCAGTGGAATATAATAAAAACACATTCAATTAAAGAACTATTTTTTTTTCCAGTTTTCCCTAGGTGATTTGACTTCGGTCAGATTGTGCAGCAAAATGGTTCTGAAGGGTATGAGCCATAGAAAGAATCAAAATGAATTTGTGTAGGCCAGGCAACTGTGATGACTTAATTACCGCTTTAGTGAAAAGGCTGCAGTCATTATGTTAAATTATTAAAAATAACACTCATTGTAGTTTATCAGAATTTTAGCCATTATTGCTTTTTTTAATAATCAGCAATTTTAACATTACAATATTTGGGATAACAGAAGTCAGCATGGGTAGTTTGAAGAATACAATTATTATAGATATAGGAGTATGCATTTATTCCAGCTTTACAAGTTCTTAAAGCTTTAGCTCTTGTGGCTGTAAAATTTGGAAGAAGTATGGACTTTCTGAGCATTCGAGAAGAAAGGAAAATGAAGGGATTATCATAGCTAGGAATGAAGTGTTGAGGTCAAGAACTGCAGTCTCAAATCCTATATGCTATTGCTAATAGTTCTACTTTTGTTTTCTTATACACAACATTTATTGTGAAGTTAAGTCTATATGAAGGCAATACAGGTTTCTCATTTGCTAAGCAAGGTAACTGCAAACAAGCTTTGTTAGGGTGCTGGCAATCTTTCTCTTGATCTTTATGCCTTTGAAACTTCATCTATCCAAACTCTGAGAGTAGCAGCTTTTACCAGTATGGTGGTCTTTCAGACAGCAAGCCTTATTGTGAAAGACTCATTATGTCTTTCCACTTACAGATATCTGTAGTTTCACATATTGCATGTGAGTTTTCTGAGAGGCACCCAAGAAAGATAAGTGAAGAGGTGCTGTTTAGCAGAGGAGAAAGACCATAATAGATCCTTATTTATACTCTTCGGAATTTCTGTTTTGACTAACTGAATTATTGTCATGGGTGAATTGAGAACAGTTAGATCTATCAGTGTCATGGTTTGAAAATCATGAGTTTCTGGTGTTCTGTTTTGTGCTTTTTCACCTGATTTGCTTGAAGACATCATAACTAGTGAGCTATGGACCCCCGCTGCCTGAAGCCATGGGGAAGAGAATTTCTAGGCCCTAAAGGAGGGGCTGCTGCTGGTTTACTGCTGTGTCCACCATCTTCATCAAGGTGTGGGGCTGTGCCCACACAACCAGAAACATCTTGGCTTTGTTCTTGCTGTGGGGTGGCAGCCTTGCACTTGGTTCCATTGTGGCTTTATTCTGGCCATGGGGCAGAGAAGCTACGTCACAACTGTGACTGAGAAACTAGGAAATGCTTGAATAAGTGGGAGTAAGAGGCCCAAAAGGGTGTTTGATATTCTCCTTCATTGCTTAGAGTGTAATGTGGCATATTCACTTCACACATGCATCAGATAAGTATTGTAAGTGATTTTATCCTTATAATCTTTAAAGTTAAAAATCTCTTATATAGCTTTTATATGAGAAAACTGTGTTCATAACCTAGCTGCACATGTTGATCTGTGGTCAGGGAATTAGGTGGGCACCTCTGCATCTTCAAAGCACAAGTCTTTTGCAGACAGATCAGGATTTTACTGAGTTGAAGTATGCTGGTTGAATAGTTGACTTGCCTCAGCAAAGCACAGGTCAGTTTCTGCAGTGGGATCACATCTACTTGAGGAATGAGAGAGCAGAAACCAGTATAGTTTATATAAAAACTGTTATGTCAAAAGTTGATTTATTCATGGGAGAAATGTACATGGTGCTCTATGCGGGAGACTAGTGATAAAGAATATGGCATAGAATCATAGACTTATTAGGGATCAGAAGGGACCTTGAAAAATCATCTAGTCCAATGTCCCGGCCACAGCAAGATCACCTAGACCAAGCTGCACAGGAGCACATCCAGGGAGGTCTTGAATGTCTCCAGAGAAGAAGACTCCACAACCTCCCTAGTCAGTCTGTTACAATGCTCTGTTACCCTCACTGTGAAGATAAGTTGCAAAAATTTGAATACAGTAATTACTTTCTCATTGGCCCCCCCAAAGAATTGGTGACAAAAAGATTGTACTCTTCCTGATTTCAGCTAGAGATAAGAGCACTCAGCTCATGCAATAACACTGTTTCTCAGAGACACCACACAGCTACAGTGTTGTCCTTCAAACCAATGCCCTTTTAAACAAAAGAAGTAATAAAAAAATTAAAAACATTTAGAATGTTATATTTTATCCTCTTTTTTTTTTTCCTACCTACCCCATATAACTAATTATTTACAAGTATCTACAATGGCATTGTGAGGACTTATTACACAGCACCTTTATTTTATCAGCACACCTGTTAAACCTGTTAAACAACACAGATTTTAGTAACTATATTTTTTTTTAGATTTGGGCAACATGAAACCACAAGTTGTTATCCTGTGTCATAATGACAATAAGTATCACCAGTATTAACAAAAAATAAGTCCCATTGAACCAGACATCATGCTTCCCCATCTTTCTGCATTATCCACTAGACACAACCTGGTCTTTGGATGAAAACAAACCCCTGATGGGTTTGTCATGGCTTGAGGCAGGATTTATCCAGCATGCCTCTCAGGTGCACTATTGGGACTTTGTTCCTATCCACAGTGTGAAGGGATTCTAACTGGGTAGGGCTGGATCAATTGATCAAGCCACAGTGTTAAGTAACCAGGTAGCTTTCATTAAGCTCTAGTCCAAGTTCTTTGAAGTCCTTCCATCCAGCACCTTTAAAGTGGTTTTCAACAATCCATTGCACCTTTCAACCTTCAAGCAGATGGAGCATGGTAAGCGATATGGTATACCCATTCAATACCATGTTCCTTAACCCAGGTGGTCACCAGGATGTTCTTGAAATGAGTCCCATTGTCCAACTCAATTCTCTCTGGGGTGCCATGTTGCCAGAGGATTTGATTTTCAAGGCCCAGAATGGTGTTGTGGGCAATGACATGAGGCACCAGGTATGTCTCCAGCCACCCAGTGGTCGCCTCCACCATGGTAAGCACATACCACTTACTTTGGTGGGTTTGTGGCAGGGTGATACAGTCTATCTGCCATGCCTCTCCATGCTGGTATTTGCTCCCATCACCCACCATACCACAGAGGTTTACCCTCTTAGCCTGCCTTATTGAGGTGAATGTCTCACAGTCATGGATGACCTAGGAAATGGTATCCACAGTTAAATCCACCCCTGTCCCATGCCCATCTGTAAGTGGCATCTCTGCCCTGATGACCTGATGTGTCATGGGCCCATCAGGTTAGGAACAGCTCTCCCTTATGTTGCCAGTCCAGATCCACATGTGAGATTTCAGCTTGTGTCACTTGTTCCACCTACTCATTATTATGATGTTTTTCATTAGCCTAGCTCTTAGGCACATGTGCATCCACAGAGCTGTACAGTCAGCATCTCCATCTGAGTGGCGATGTCTTGCCACAATTCTGAAGCCCAAATTGGCTTTCCCTGACGTTGCCAACTGGCCTGTTTCCATCTCTCCAGCCACCCCCACAGAGCATTGGCCATCATCCACCATCCACGAGTCAGTGTACAGATAGAACTTCGGCCATTTTTCTCATTTTGCAATGTCCAGGGCCAATTGGACAGCTCTGAGCTCTGCCAGTTGACCTACCTTCTCCTTTGTGGCCTCTGCAACCTGTTGTATGGGGCTCCATAGAGCTGCCTTCCATCTTCAGCTCATCCCAACAATGCAGCAGGAACCATTGGGCATATTGTCTCTCGTCCTTAGGCAACTAATTGTACAGAGGTACTTCCTCCACACGTGCTACCTGCTCCTCTTTCTTGTTGGCTAGACTGAAACTCTCATCTTCAGACCAACTGGTGATGATCTCTAGGATCCCAGGATGGTTTGGGTTTCCAATATGGGTGTACTGTGTTAGTAAAGCAGACCATTTGCTCAATGTAGCATTGGTGGCGAGATGTGTGCCACCCCAGCACAGATAGCCAGGCTGCCAGGAGCAGCTGTGCCTCTGTGACAGTTACCTCAGAAGCAGCTTGGACTCCTTCATAGGCTGCTAGGATCGCCTTCTCTGTAGGAGTGTAGTTGGCTTCAGACCCTGTAGCTCTGACTCCAGAGTGCTAGTGGTTGACCCTTAGTCTCTATAGGCATTCTCTACCAGACTTCAAGAAAGGCCATTGTCCCCAGCTGCAGTGTACAGCACATCCTTCACCTCTGGCCCTGTTTTGACTGAGCCAAGGGCTACTGCATGAGTAACCTCCCATTTGATCTATTCAAAAGCCTGTTGATGTTCCAGGCCCCAGTGAGAAATGTTGTTTTTACAGGTCACCAGGTAGAGAGGACTTAAAATTTGACTGTACTCTGGGATGTGCATCCTCTAGAAGACTACTGCACCCAGGAAAGCTTGGGTTTCCTTTTTGCTGGTTGGTGGAGAAATGGCCACAATCTTATTAATCATTCTTGTTGGGTTCTGGTAGTGTCCATCCTGTCACTTCATCCCCAGGAACTGGATCTCCCAGGCACATCCCTTAACCTTACCCTGCTTGATGGCAAAGCCGGCTTTCAAGAGAATGTGGATGGTCTTTTCTCCCTTTTGGAAAATCTCTTCTGTTGTGTCTCCCCCTACACCAATGTCATCGATGTATTGGAGATGTTCCAGAGCCGCATCCTTCTCTAGTGTATCTGGATCAGTACATGGCAAATGGTGAGACTGTGCTTCCATCGTGGGGCAACCAGTTCCAGGTGTATTGCATGCCCCTCCAGGTGAAAGCAAATTGTGACCTACACTTTGCTGCCAAGGGAATGGAGAAGAACACATTGGCTATGTCAATAGTGGCATATCACTTCTCTGCCTTGGACTCCAGTTCATAGTGGAGTTCCAGCATGCCCGGCACAGCAGCACTCAGTGCTGGGGTGATTTCATTTAAGCCACAATAGACCACAGTCAATTTCCATTCTCCATTGGACTTATGCACAGGTCAAATGGGACTGTTGGAAGGGTTAATGGATCTTGCTGACCACCCCTTGACTCTGTAGCTCCTGGATCATCATGTGAATTCATAGATTCATAGATTCATACAATGGTTCAGGTTGGAAGAGATCTTAAAGATCATCTGGTTCCAGCCCTGCTGTCATAAGCAGGAACAGCCCCCACTAGACCAGGTTGCTCAAGGCCCCATCCAATCTGGACTTGAACACTTCCAGGGAGGGGTCATACACAACCTCCCTGGGCAACCTGTTCCAGTGTCTCACCACCCTCATTGTGAACAATTTCCTCCTGACTTCCAGTCTAAACCTCCCCTCTTCCAGATTGAAATCATTACTTTGATCCTATCACTACAAGCCCTTGTGAACAGCCTCTCCCCAGCTTTCCTTTTAGGCCTGTTTCAGGTACTGGAAGGCCACAGTAAGATCTCTCTGGAGTCTCCTCCTCTCCATGCTGGGGGTCATGGAGTCTTGATTTATTCAGTACTGCTGGTGATGCACTGTTGCTGTGGGATTTGGCACATTCTGTTCCTCTACTTTCTTAGGTCCTACAACAGAAGGGTTTTCTGACAGTCCAGGCAGAGTGTTTAACTGTTTAGTTCTTTGCCTCCATGGTGTTAGTTCCAAGCCCATTCCAAGGCTTAGCTGGACAGAGTAATTGTGTCAAGAAGTGGACTATGAGATGAACTTTAATTCTTGCTACTATCCTGTTTCCATGTTGACCTGGTAAGTGGAGGGAGAGTGAGTGACTGTCCTTTTGAATTTCATTTAGTTGGTTAATGTGAAAAAAAATCAAATATCTGTAATGCAAGCCAGGAAAAAACTGGGGTTTATGCAGACAATATAAAAATACTGGATAGTGAAGGGAGAGAAAATCCCTTTATTTCTAGGTCTAGTTCATTGAGGTCACATAATGAAACATTACATTGTCAAGAAGGACGACAATTATATTGCTTTTGGCATGGAACTACCAGTTATTATCACTTGTATCTCTACATCTTTTGAATTGTCAGAGAATCACTTTAATATACATAAAGTTATGAATAGAGAGGTGTAAGCAGACTCTAGACCTTGTGTTTTCAGTCATTTGTGTTTGTATTTTACTATAGAAACATTGAAGGAGGGAGATCCGTGCTACAATGCTACTAATGAACTAGGGCTCATTAGGTCATTATGTAGATGTGTAACTTAACCAGCAATATCGGGAATGGTTTGCTTCTGAAGATGAAAGGAGCTACTAAAAGTATCAGTAACTGCTCTCAAAATGTATTTTGACATTTTTAAGGCATATTTTGGTATGTGGGAAGGGAAAGGAGATTGGATTTCTCTACCTGTGACTGCAGTGCTACTTCAGTTGTGGACAAAGAGGTATAGGCAGTATTATAACTCAACACTGTAGTGGAGAGAATAGACACTGTCTTCATAAAATAAAAGCCTTCTGCAAATTGTTGCTTTGTGGATAGCTGTTTCAAAAGAAAGAGAATGAAGAAAGCAAAATGGTCTTCCTCCTGAAAAATCCATCTGTCTCTTTTCTTCTCGGAAAAGAAGACGAGGTATTTTCACAAGACCACTGATTGAGGGAACACAGCAGATAGACATACAACCAGTACAACTGACTTTTTATTTTCAAGTACATTGTAACTGTTGAATGGTTTTAATTATTCTTTAATGCATGTCAAATATGGCCATTGTTAGTGAAGGATTTTATTGTGCTCATTTTATGGAATGTTAATGGTTTGCTCCTAAAATAACATCTTGCTTTACACAGAGTTTTGGGGCAGCTTATCCACCATCTAGGTCCCGCCTGAGTGCAAGATAGATGAAAGGCTACCTGGTCAGGAACATCAATATTACTTAATGAACTGTCCTGCAACAGCAATGTTTTATCATCTCTGAGATTCAGGTTCATATGAGTAAAGTTATTTAATTATCAAAAACCAGACTGTAATAAAACCAAATACTGCTTTTGAGTTTCTAGCTTGGAATCTATTGCAGAATACTGTGTCACAGCAGGCATCCATGCCATCTGACAAGAGCTCTAGGAAGTTAGGCTGAAGAGCAGCAAACACTCCCAAAGAGGTCAGCACATATATTGAGTAAACATGAAAAGAAAACACCTTTTATTGCTTTACTCCTGACAAAATAAATGGTACTAGTGTGAACTTTAAACCTGATTGTGAGAGTTAGGAACTGCTCCCTACCCCTCACCCCACCTGCAACTTTTGATATTGAAAGACTTCCTCTCTTACCAACATCACTTGAATCCCAGGATAACAATGGCAATGAGATTACTGTTACTGAAAATACTATTGCAAAGTCAGGTTACCAAAAGCAAAACGGGTCTGCTTTCATATAGTTCTGCACAGTGAGAGGTAGACAGGAGACAAATTCTAGTACTGGTCTTGTGTGCCAAGTGAAAGCAGCTGCTGTTATCTTTCCTCTCCATACGCACACTTAACCCTGAGCTCCAGATGTCTTGGTATAGCAATACAGAGCATATACACATATTATAAACACATAAAAATATTCACTGAAAATAATGTAAAGCCTTTGGGTACTATGAGACTATGTAAATGATGCCTTTTTACAAACTAGGTAGAAGTTTGTAAAAAAACACTCATCTAAGGAAAGACACTGACAGGATATTTTATTTGCATAATACATTGAGTTGTGAGACAACACTTATATAGATTATTGATGTGGATGATTCCCATGTTGCTGAAACCCTGCAAATTCCAGGATGTGCCACCTCTGTTGTGATTGCCATGGCTATAACAACATTACTAGGCAGGTGGATGTAGAATTGTCCCCTAAAAGGAGTGAAGAGAGTTATTTCAGAGAATGATAGCCCTCTGGGTCTCTGATATTTGCTTACATGAATGCAAATAGACACAGCTCATCTCCCTTCAGAAATGACATACCTGCAACAGTTTGGCAGTTCAGAGAGAGATAGCATGGAGGAAAGGGCTTTGCTCACTTTTTCTAAATTTTTCTAACTACGTGGTACGCAGACACCCCCTGCTCCCTGTGTAAGTTGATCTCAAGAGAGGGGCAGACTAGACAGGAGCAGAGCTGCAACCTCAGGGCTTTTAAACACTACACCACTTCTGGTGGGGGTGGTATGTTGTGGGGGTTTATTTGGGGGTGATTTTTTTTTCCCCCTCTAACTAGCAAAGATTGGAAATAGGGCAAAAATGAGCAGAAGAAAAAGTGTGGGGACACAGGCAGTACCCCCCACAACCATGAAGCTGTGCAGACATCCAGCTGCCTCTGTCTGTCTGTCTTCCAGCAAGATGACAGAGAGAGCACCTGTGTAAGATATGACCAGGTGAATTGTCTGCTCATGACGGTGGCAGAACTGAAAGATGAAGTAGAGAAGCTGAGGAGCATCAGGGAGAGTGAGAATGAGATCAACTGGTGGAGCTGCTCCCTGAGGGAAAGATAGCAGGCTGAGGCTCCACATAATTTACACAAATCAGAGGACCCCCTACCCTCTTGTCCCAAGGAAGTAGGAAGGCACTTCAGAGAAGGGAGGGGAATGGAAACAGGCCCTTGATCAGAGAAGCAGGCGTATCCCCTCCTAGCCTTTCCCACCATCAAAACTGATCTTGCAGAAGAGGAATGGCATTCTACAGAAAGAGCTGGCAGATGGAGAGGAGAATGACTCATCCAGGCCTGGAGTGCCAGAAAGATCGAGGTGCCATAGACCTAACACAACTGATGAGAAAGCCAACCTAGGATGGTGCCCTCTTGGCCCTATTGCTTTTGAACAGGGAGGAAGGATCTTGTGGAGGAAGTAAAGGTTAGAAGTCATCTGGGACACATTCATAATGAGATGATTGAGTTTTCTATCCCTGGAGGAAGAAGCAGAGGGGTCACTAAAACTGTGATATTAAACTTCCAAAGGGCAGACTTTGGCCTGTTCAGGAGACTGATTGACAAAGTCCTGTGGCTGCCCTGAAAGATATAGTAGTCCAGGAAGGCTGCTCATACTTCAAGAGGGAAGTCTTAAAGGCACAAGAATAGGCTGTCCCACTGAGCCAAAAAATGGGCCAGCATGGAGGATAACAAGCCTCCTTGAGAAGGGAGATTTTGCATGAACTCAGAGGAAAGAAAAGAGTATTAACTTTGGAAGGAGGGGCAGGTGGCTCAGGAAGCCTTTAAAAATATTGTAAAGTCATGTAGAAGGAGAATTAGAGATGCAAAAGTTCAGTTAGAACTTAATCTGGCTAAGGGGCTTTTATAAAGACATTAGTAACAAAAGGAGGCCCAGATAAAATATTGATTCCTTATTGGATGAAGGGAGAAAAATGGTGACTGAAGACAGAGAAAAGGCTAAGGTACTTAACACCTTACTTGACGCAATCTTTAACAAAAAACTTGGCCACCCTCTGGATAACTAGGCTCCTGACTTGGTAGACAGGGAAAGGGAGCAGAATAGCTCTCCCGTAATTCAGGAGGAAGCAGTTAGTGACCCGCTGTGCCACTTAGATCATAACAAGTTTATGGGTCTGTGTGGGACTCATCTCAGGGTACTTAAGGAGTTGGTGTAAGAGCTAGTTAGGTTACTCTCCATCATTTATCACCAGTCCTGGATAACTGTGGAGGTCCTAGCTGACTGGAGGTTGGCCAATGTGGTGCCCATCCACAAGAAAGGCCAGGAGGAGGATCCAGAAAACTACAGGCTGTCAGCCTGACCTCTGTGCCTGGTAACTTTATGGAGCAGATCATTTTGAGTGCCATTGAGCAGCAGGTACAAGGCAATCAGGGGAGCAGGCCCAGCCAGCATGGGTTTAGGAAAGGAAGGTCCTGGCTAACAAACCTGATCTCATTCTATAACTGAGTGAGCTGCTGTGGCATGGACTCCACATCTTGATCCAGTGAAGACAACTTATTAAGCAAACCAAGCTCCTTTTATAATCAAAGGGCTGTCTGTACATTCTAGTTTTTAATCATTGGACACAAAATTATAAGGTACTTTTTTGTCTAAATGATAGTTGTCTGTGATACTTGTCTGCTAACTTTCTTCAAGGACAGAGCCTGGTCTTGTTGATATCAAGCCCAGACATGTTCCCTTCAAGCCTGTACATGTTCTTTCTCATAAGCTTCCAAGTACATGAGTGGAAGGCTATGGATGTGGTCTACCTAGACTTCAGCAAAGTCTTCTACACAGTCTCCCACAGCATTGTCTTGACAAACTGGCAGTCTATGGCTTGGAAGGGTACACCCTCTGCTGGGTCAAAAACTAGGTGGATGACCAGGCACAGAGAGTGGTTGTGAGTGGTGCCCCATCCAGTTGGTGTCCATCGAGCAGTGATGTCCCCCAGGGATCAGTGCTGGACCCAGTTCTATTCAACACAGAATCATAGAATGATCCAGGTTGGAAGGGACCTTAAAGATCATATAGTACCAACCCCCTTGTCATGAGAAGGCCCCTTCCCACTAGACCAGGTTGCTCAAGGTTCCATCCAATCTGGCCTTGAACACTTCCAGAGAGGGGGCATCCACAGCCTCCCTGGGCAACCTGTTCCAGTGTCTCACCACCCTCACTGTGAAAATCTTCTTTTTGACTTACAGTCTAAACCCACCCTCTTCCAGCTTGAAATTTTTCCCCTCATCCTAGTACTACAAGCCCTTGTAAACAGCCCCTCCTCATCTTTCCTGTAGCCCCCTTCAGGTAATGGAAGGCCTCTATAAGGTCTTTCTGGAGTGTCCTCTTCTCCAGTTTGAACAGCCCCAACTCTCTCAGCCTGTCCCCATTGGAGAAGTGCTTCAGCCCTCTAGGGCTGAAGGGTCCTATATTTTGGCCAGAATAATGCTCATCAGAGTTACAGACTAGGGGACCTGGGAGCCAGTATTGTGCCCAGGTGGCACAAAAGGCCAATGGTACCCTGGCTTGTATCAGGAATATGTGGCCAGCAGGACTAGGGATGTAATTCTCCCCTTGTACTGAGTACTTGTGAGGCCTCACCTCAAGTAGAGTGCAGCTTTAGATCCCTCACTTCAAGAAAGACATTGAGGACAATGAGGCTGGTGAAGGTTGTAGAGGGAAAGTCTGAGGAGAGGCTGAGGGAGCTGAGGTTGTTCAGCCTGGACAAGACTCAGGGGGGACTTTATCACACTTTATAGCTACCTGAATGGAAGTTATAGACTGATGGGTGTGAGGCTCTTCTCCCAGGCAACTAGTGATAGGATGAGAGGGCATGGTCTGAAGCTGCACCAGGGCAGGCTTAGGTTACATGTTAGAAACTACTTCCTCATGTAAAGTTTGGTTAGACATTGGAGTGGACTACCCAGGGATGTGGTGGAGTCCCCATCCCTGGAGGTGTTTGAGGATAGACTAAATGTGGCACTTAGTGACATGGTCTAGCTTATTGTGATGATGTTAGGTCATATTCTGGACTTGATGATCTCAGAGGTCTTTTTCAGCCTCACTGATTCTGTGATTTTTATGATTCTGTGATTTTCTAATAAACTCTGTTTTAACTGTATGTATTTAGAACTATTATGTAATGATTAGCTGAGTTTATTTTCTCCACAGTATTACCATATCAGTTAAGCATAAAGGAAAATCTTGGTTTATAAATCCTGTGTTATTTTCCATGGAGAATTAGTATTAGCTGGATAGAAAGAGTACATACCAGCATTTCAGGTCTTACTTTTCATCAATGTCATCAGAGTTTTATTTTGCATAAAAAAACATAAGGAAGATTAAAAAAAATAATCTTTCTAGCTTCCTTAATCATAAAAAAGTTGCAAATACAACTATAGCTTTGTACATGTGCACTTCTCTGTGTTTCTACTCTATTTCCACAAGAAAATCTATTCCACTTCCCATAACTGTTTATCCTCTGAAATAAATGGTGATGGGAACATGGAGCTCCAGTGGTCCTTATTCAGTCTAACAATTTCTAAAACATGTGTCGCAGTTGTACAGACCAAGTGTAAGAAAGTGGCTTAGCAGTTACAGACAGTATGTTCCTCACCAAGTATTCTCTATTCTGATTTATTTTTCGTGTATGAGAAACCAAGAAGGTACAAATAAAAGCTAAGATCCAAAGAATATATGGTCTCTTAAGCAAACCTCACTGAGATATTTAATTATTTTACAGTAATATTGCTTGCTTAAAAATAGGCTAGTTGGGTTTTTGTTGCTTGCTTTTTTGATTTCCTGGGTAATTTGCTGGGGTTTTTTTTGGTGATTTTTTTTCTGTGTGGCAACTGTCTAATTAAATAAGCTAGCCTTTGTGGGTTTCTGTGATTCTGGTAAAAAGCATATAAATTGTATGAAATGCTTTGCATTTTGAAACAAAATAATAGAACATACATAGCTGATCTCCATTAAGGTCACTGTAGCTCAATGTTATAATTGCAATATTCATAATAAAACCTGGTACCCAACTTGGCAACTCAGGTAGGGAGCTCACATTCTTTTTGACAAGGAGTTGTCTATGCTTGTGTAAGGTATGGCTTCTTTGTAGCAAGAAGAGTTCTTAACAAGAAATACTGCTTGTGCAGAAAGGAGGCACAAAAGCCACTGTGCTGCACTTTTTCTATTGATAGTGAATTTCAAAAGAAAGTTTAAATCCAGCAGTCTGTGAGCTTAAAATGAAAAGATGAGAGCAGGAAATAATGAAATAGTGAAAAGACACACAATCTTAGGTATGGATGTCATAAACTGTTGATTAACAAATACATAATGAAGAGAAAAAACCCCTAATCAGGGTTTTTTACAGACTCCCAGTAACTTGAAAATTAGCCTAATATGAAAAGTACAGTCATCTTCCATACTGAATTCATCCCTTCATTTCTGTTAATGTATATAGGCCAAGTAAAGAGAAATCTACTGAAAAGGCCTACCTGAGAAAGTGTGGATCCTTTAGTTTTCCTGAGGGACATTTCAGCTCCCCTTGATCTTGCAAAATTTAGCCTGGCTGCTGAAAGTACCCTTGTAGTGCTGCAACACTTGCCACTGCAAAACATAAAACACACACAATTACAAAACATAGATTGAGATGTTTCAATAGCTTCAGCCAGCCATAAGTGAAAAACTAGGACACAAGCCTCTTGCAGAAAACAGCCTTTATTTTGATTGAACGCCTTTTGAAATTGCCCTTATTTATGGTGCAAGGTAATATGCAATGGCGTTGCCTCTCAAAGTGACCCTGTTAGATATTGCCACTTGTGAGAAAATCCATTCAAAAGTGAACCTGGATTAAACTCTGTCAGGTCAAATGCCACTAGTTAGAGAATGAAGAGATGTGCTTCAGACCATGATTCTCTGGAAAGTTAAGCAACAATAACACATTCCATGAATACAAATGCACAACGATCACAGAAATGAAAAACTGTCAGAGGCTGGTGAGAAGCAGCCAAGCTTCTCAAGCGAAGCTTCTCAAGCCAAGCTTCTCCAAGCACTTCCTCCTTCCAGGCTCCACTAAGCAGATGCAGCTATTCAGTTGTAGGAAAAACAATGAAATCTTAGAAAACAAAAAAACATCATGTGATCTGGAAACACCTAGATGACAGTCTTTATAATCACTAGATTATTCCACTATTGTCAATGTTGTCCTACAACCCAGAAGTACAGCTTTGAGATCTCTGTCAACAGTGGGGTCTGGGTAGCACAGAAAGGGATTCAGGAGAAGTTACGCTCTCTGTCCTTCAGAGCCCAGTGCAAAACTCCACTCATTTTTTGGGCAATAAAATAGATAGATGAAGACAACACAATGTTCTAGTGTTACTGATTCTAGTCACCCATGAACTGTCATTTTGCTGTGTCTTCCCACTATAGAGAGATCACTAAGTTCAGCAAACAGCTTTCTCCTAAATACCATACAGTTGTCCTTGTTGACCTATGATGAGGAGAAGGCACAGCACAGAAGTTATTTACACTAGTCACAGTAGTGAAAATATATAGGAGATGGTCTGGTTTGAAATTGCTTTCTCTTCTAGGGTTTCCTATGATGACTTTCTGCTCATCATTTTTCATTTCAGAGTAGAAGGACCAATCAGTCAGCTGTGTGCTTTTCTTTTTTGCTGAACAGTACTTGGAAGTCAACACTCACTGCAGGTTACAAAATGAAACAAAAAATGGAAATGGTATGCTGCAGGTTATTTACAGATTGCTGCTGAGCAAATTTAATCAGACTTCTGTAACTCTATCATCATTTCCCTTGATAGGAACATCACAGACTTAAATATTACAAAGGTGGTGGAAAATAGACATAATCTGTGTATAACAGTAACAGACAATTCTGCTGTGATGGGAAGAGGTACTGCATTAGGGCCAATACATTAGACCAACTTTTGCATTGAAGCTGGGACTCTTAATGGCCATTAAAATTCCCTTTGCATTTCCCTGGGAAGGTAACTGAGACCCTCAAAAATCTTTCATTTTTAGCCCTTTTGAGAAGTCAGAATACATCAAAACCATCTCCTTAATCACCTCTTTATGAATTCTTCATATGTAACAAATGTTTGAAGTAGTGTAATGCATATCTTGGAGGTCAGTGCAAGTGCCTGGTTACTGATGTATGTCATGGATCATAACCTGGTTTCCAATTATGTTAGTCAATTATCTGGGAGATTCCAGTGTGTCTCCCTTCCCTTTAGACCTGAATTTACCTTCATGTTTGGATGAGAAACATCTGTTATACCATCTACCATACTCTCTTTCTGTTCAACAGAGGTGAATTAATACTTGCCAGGAAAACTGGAAAACAAATATTATGTAGCTGAGAAGTCACCATTGCAGGCTGTAGTTTGTAGTGATTGAAGTGCTGATGTATCATTGTCAGTTTGCTGGTGTAAAAAGCACAAAAATAACTGGAAACCTGTTCCTTCTTTCTTGCTCATATCACTCATATCAAAGTGTTCCTGCTTTGATATTCCTGCTAAAACTTAGCAGTGACTTCTGACATTAAACTTTCTAACTACTGTTATCATTTGCATTCTGCTCTCATATGTTCTTATCTTTTGAAACCCAATATTGTCCCTCTGTGTATGTAGAAAGAATTTTTTAATGGGGGGATTACAGGGCTGCATATAAGTGCTTGAAGATTCCCTTACATCCAATAGAGCCAATGCTAGAGAGCTTCAAGATGCACCTGCTATTGAATAGGGCTGATCCTGTCAGCAGTGTGTTAATGCCTCTGTGACAACATATTTAAGAAGGGTAAAAAGCTTCTGCAGAGCAACAACAAGAAGAGAGGAGTAAGAATATGTGAAACAACTCTGCAGATGCCAAGGCCAGTGAAGAAGGGGGAGAAGGTGCTCCAAGTGCCAAAGCAGAGAATCCTCTGCAGCTCCTCGTGAAGACCATGGTGGGGCAGGCCATGCCTTGTCCATGAAAGTTCATGGTGGAGCAGATGCACCTGGAGCCTGTGGAGGATATCAAGTTGTGGGCAGGTGAATGTGCCCAAAGGAGGCTGTGACCCTGTGAAGATCCCACACTGGGCCTGTGGTCCTGTGGAGCCAGAAGCTCATGTTGTAGCAGGTTTTGTGACAGGTCTTGAGATGCTCCAGGGAACACATTGGAGCAGTTTTTGAAAAACCTTTGCCTGTGGGAAGGACTGGAGAAGTAAGACTGTAAAGACAGTGTCCTATGGGAGGGAACTCATAAAGGAGCAGAGGAAGAGTGTAAAGAAGAAGCAGCACAGACAATGCATGATGAACACACACAAGGGGACAGCAAACCATATTCCTTACTGCCATGTTACTAAGGTGGGAGGAGGTAGAAAAAGCCAGAGTGAAGTTGAGCTCTGGAAGAAAGGAGGAGTTTTGGAGAAGGTGTTTTAGATTTAACTTTTGATTTCCTATTATTGTACTCTGATTTGATTTGCATTAAATTAATTTCCCTAGGTCAAGTCTCTTTTGCTCATAATGGTGATTTCTGAGAGATCTCACTGTCCATATCTGACTCATGAGCATTTAATTCTATTTCTGACTGTGTCTTGCTGAGGAGGTTTTGGTAGACTCTTGGTGGGCATCCAGGGATCAATTAACCACATTCTGCTTCTGAAACCATGCTTCGTTTTCTAGCTATTATACAGGTAGCTACCATTGACTATATATACTGATATATATATATGTGTGTGTATGTGTGTATCTATACCTACATCTATCTAACCTAGATAGATATATACTGTATCATTTGTATTTTGTCCATTTGTATTTTTTGTGCTGTCTTTCCACTAGTCTGCACTTTTCCTGATCTGTATTTGTATCTTTATTTTTTTTCTCTCATGCTTGCAAGACATCTCCTCATACTTTCAACAGATTCTAACTTAAGCCTAAAATGCTTTTGAAACGTTCATATTTTGGATTAGCCCTTATATTTCTTACTAGTGCTTCATATTCTGATTCCTTCAGTGTTGCTGTCTGCTTACCCAAAGAAGGGATCCTACAGGTTGTGACAGAGAAAGGGAATATTTTTCTAAGATTTCAGGCAGGAAAACCATGGTGCTAAAAATAATTATTCAGGCTTAGGTAACTATGATACCCAAATATCCTCCAAGAATTCTTTTTTCTTCTACTATGTATGTTCCTCATCAGTAACAGTGCCCGAACCACTGGAGTGGAAATTCAAATTAACGTTTCCTGGAATCTTGTCTCCTTATTCCAGCTCATACATACTGAAAATAATAATCACAAGTCACTCTTTTTAAGAGAATTTTGTCACTGAAAGTGGAAGTTTTCACTCTTATTGTTAAGACTACTGTAGCTGCCAAAAGTATTAATGATTTCTATTTCTTGGCTGTTAAAATAAGCCCGTCTATCAGGCTGTCAGTTCATGTGAAAAACAAAACAAAACCTAATTTGGAAAACAACACATATGGCTTCCTAAATGTCATACATGCAGATTATTATGACTAATTTCAAAGAAATAGCCTCTGGTATTCAACATGATTTGTTGCAGAGTGTCATGAAGAGAATACTGAGTGAAAACTTGTAGTGAATGTGAGCCTACAAGAATAATTTTTGCATAAAAATATTTATTTCTAGTAAATTATACAGGATTAGAAAATTATATCAGTTTTGGAATGCATTGGTTTTCTTTTTAACCTTCATTTTAGTATTTGTTTTGGTGTGATTTTTCTCTTACCTCTACAAAGTCCAACTGTATTTCTATATTACTCTATTTTATTTCTACACATGACTTGAGCAAGTCTTATGTTCACATCTAAGTATGAGAAAGAAATGAAGAAGATATGATTTAAAGAATGGTTGCTGGTTGTAGCTGATTTTTTATTTCTTTTCTATCTAATATAAACTACAAAGTTTGTATGTGGCAGTAAGAAGTGGAATCCACCAGATAATAAAAGGACTAACTTTCTATATCCTAGTTTTCCTAAAAGACCATTTACTTTGTCTTTTGGAGCTGTTATTGTTCTGGTTTGCTGGGTAGCCATAGCCTTCTTTTGCACTGAAGCTCAAATGCAGAGAGGCTGAAGAGACAAGCCATTTTAAATACCTGCAAACTCTCTTCTGTGGGGGTGAACCTACAGCCCTCCCCTCTTTTGCTGAGAGCTCAGATACAGAAAAGCCAGCAGAAAGTTCCTGTCCTTGGCAGTGGGCCAGAGTAAGGACAACTCTTCCAAAGCTGTGCTACAGTCTCAACATCTTTGAAGTTGCCAGAGGTGAGCCCTTAACCCTCTACCTCCCTTGGTGCCTGACCACAGGGGAGAAATAAGGGAGGCTCTGCATAAGGCCTATGGAAAGGCCTTGGATGAGACCCTGAAAAGCTTACTTGCCATTAGCGGGTGTGGCTTTACCACACTGGTTATCTCCACCAGGCTGGCAAAGATCCTGTATACTCTGCCACTGAGAGAGACTGAGAGAAGCCTGTACTAAGAGATCACAAATAATGATCTTCTAAGCCTTTGGCAAACAGAGAGAGTCTGGAACCCTGTTGTATCTGCCACATTTGATGATGTTATAGCCTCAAAGAAGAGACCCTTACCCAACGGGAGCTAGAAGTATGCTGGAGTCGTCACAGAGTGCTGATGCCTGCAAGAGGATTGGGAAAAGGAACTTTTCCGCAAGCACCAAATGCATATTTTGTGCTGTATTCCTGACACTCCTACCCCTTTCACTTATGGAAAGGGGGTGTGAGTGTGTGTGTATGTGTTGGTGGCTGTTGTGTTTATGAGTGTTGGTGTACACCTCTTGACCCAGACCTCTCATCTAAGGCCAAAACCCAGTGTCAGCTGTCTCTCATTTCTCTCAGACTGTGTGTAAAGGCATTGTGATACAGTTTCTGTTTTACCTTTTTGATTCTTTAACTTATTTGGGGATTTTTCCTTTTCTTACTGGTGATGGGTCCAATAAACTGTTGTCTTTTTAGCAAAGTTGTGACATTGCCTTTTGAACTCTCGGTGAGAGCTGATTGTTGTGTTTGAATTACAGGCACCAACCCAAACCAATTTAGATCCTCTCCCTAAACCATTACAGTTATTTTGAGAGTTCTTTTGCATTGTTGCAGTGCTTTTCAGTCAGAATATTCCAGTCCATATGGGACTCCTTAATGCAAGTATAGACTGCCCTGCACAGAATATGCTTACATGTGTGGAAAGCTGAGGAGCCCCATCAGTGCTAGGATACATAAAATACTTAGTTCAGTCAACCACTATTTTGGACACAGAATCTTCATATAGGCATGAGATAAGAAGAAAGCCCCAGAGGAGCAAATTTTTACCCATGGAATGCACTATATGCCAAAAAAAAAAAAAAATTCAAAAAATTCAAAAATTACAAAAAAAAAAATGAAACGGGATGAATTGGATGGCTGCATTTAGCTGGCTTTTAATAACTTTGTCTCCCTGAGGAGATGAGGATTTCTGGACCAAAAGTGTAAACACAGTGGAGTAACAGTTTAATGCATTGAAGTTTAACAGGTCTCCAATACTTGGAGGAAGGAAGCAATCAACTCAAGCTAAGCAAGAGAAGCATATGCCTAGGACATGCTAGTGATACCAATCAGATCCACTCAATGATACACTGCCCCTTTACGTTTAATAGTTGTTCAGTATCACTGCAGTGGGACAGCAGAAGAGAGAATTATGAGGTAGGAAGCTGTCCAGTGGACACATGGCAGTACTTCTTTCAAAGCACGCTATCTTCCAGGGAAGATTCACAGAGTTTGTTAAGCTTCAGCAGATAGTCAGACACACCTTACCTCTGGCCTGCTGTTACTTTTGAACTGGAACTTGAGAACACTCAAGAGCAAATCCTTTTCCAAAGGAACAAATAGAGTTCCCCTATTTTGAAAGAAGGAAAATAACAGCACTCCTTGGATGTTATAGTACAGAAGAACAGGAAGGTAAGAGGATGGAGGGATGAATCTTCAGTGTGATACCTTGTAGGAGTCTTTTGTTACTGGAACACTAGTAATTTTCTCTTCTGCCTGTTTCAGAGTTTCTTTTAGTATAAGATTGGAGCCATGAGCAAGTTTACTGTCATAATGAGATTTCTCCACCTAAACCTCCAGCAGTCTCATTGAACCTCTCTCCAATTCATGGATTTTCCTGGGTTGAATTAAGGACTTTCCACAGGTTCACATAAATGTTGGGTTGAGTAAAGCTAATAGGTATCATGCTCAAATAGCAAAGAATAAAATCCAAAAAGAAAAGAATAGAGAAAACAGAATTTAATATCATCACCCTGAGCTCCATCATGGTCCAACTCTCCCTTGCTCCTCAGTTCTGTAGATTCTCAGTGCCTCTGGTCATTTTCTTAGTTTGCCAGCATGGTTGGCTCCATGGATGGGGGCATGGTGATGGACATGATCAGCATCAGCTGCTTTTGAGTGTCATTTTATCTCGTACTGCAAGAGGCATTTTCTTCAGCCTCATGAAGTGAACGACTTAATTTTTTTGGAACTAGAACAGCAGGAAGGTGAGTTTGATGATGTGTCCCTGGGGAATCAAGAACCCACCATGTTCTCTACCAAATAAACATGCTTGGAAATAGAACAGTGGTGATTCAGGGCAAATTCTCCAGCTGCAGTAGTTCCCACTCCCTCACTCATGACTGTTTGAGTCATCTCACCTATTACCAATCAGGGTCTGACAGCTTCCTTCCTTATTTCTTCCTATTACTGTTTGTAAAACAGTGTAGCTTCAAAGTTCACATTAAGAATTTCAGACTTGACATTGGGAAATAGTATTTTAGGAAGAAACTAGTCTAATATTGGAATGGACTTCCTAAAGAGGTGGTTGGTGCCCCAAGTCTGCCAGTGTTTTAAAGAATATTTGGAGAATGCCTGATATACTTTTCTGACACTATAATTATTCCTGAAATGGTCAGGCAACTGGACTAGATGATTGTTGAAGGTTCCTTCCAACAATATGATATGATACAATACTAATCTAGTCTAAATAAATTATATCTGGATTTTATTTTTGTGTGGTTTGTTGAGTTTCTTCACTGCAGTTTTTAGAGGTTAGTTGAATAAAATATGTATAGGTGAAGAAGAAATGCTAGTATTTAGTGATGGGAAAAGACAATAACACCCTAAACTGTGCAAAAAAAGTAGAACTAAAAGGCACAATTAATTAATTCTGAAAAGTATGGAAATGTGCTTGAAAATATAATCAGAAGTTTCAGAGTCTGACAAACAGAAAAAATTCTGAAAGGTTTATCTACCTTAAGGTCCAGAATACTTTTTAAAATCAAGAGAACACTTTATATGCCCTGTGCTGGTTTACCAGAAGTAAAAGTTGGAGGCAGTATTTAAGTATAGGATAGTTGACATTACTATCTGGGCTCTCTTATTCAGTACCTTTTAACAGAATATTTTCAATGAACGTACAATATATATGATATGAAAATGTTTGTCTCCTGACAGGGAGAAGGTTTGTGTGGTTTCAAGTTACTTCAGAGGAAGGAAGAAGCATCAGGTTGTCACACTGTTTGAGATACATAAATACAATGACATTATACCTAATGTTTCTAGAATGATGTCTAATGTTTTCTATGTACATCTTCATTATGTCTTCTACAGTATTATTTTCCTCTAGATGGCAAATGCTTATGTGCACTTTATTCTGGAAAGTTGCTGAGCTGAAAAAATACTGTTCTATTTGATAAAGTAGTGTCATATTGTATCTGAATAAAATATAGAATTATAATAATAAACTTTTTCTTTTTGACAGAGAGTGAGCTAATTAAATTTATTTTGAACTGGGGAGGCTAGAGTATTTGTGTCTGTGTAGAAACACACAGGCACAGAATCTGGAATCACATATAAAGAAAAAAGTTTATTTACTAAATATTGCCTTTTCTGAAAACCCACTGCAATGAATGATGTCTACTTTTAGATGTTGAAATCAATGCTAGAAAATACATGGTTGAAATACTGTTTAAAAATGTCATAAGTCTGGCTTTAGCAGTTTTGAGATGAGAAATTATGATAATGTTGCTGTTATGTATAACTAGCAAAAAGGATGTTCTCACATTTTTATGTTCTACCTCAATGGTACGATGTAATATCACTCACTATAACCTATTAAGCATGAAATGTTTTAGATAAGCCATTAATCAGTGAATTGTTAAAAGAAAGGAACATGTAGGAAAGAAGTGTTTTTTTTTTTCTTACTACCTCATAGTGTTATGTATTATACAGTTATTGCTGTTGCTTCAAAGAGTGAAAACTCAAGAACAATTTCCTTCAATTCATATTAAGTTGTTTGTTCTTACTCAGTTATTGGCCTCCCACAAATCAGAACTGAAGAATGACCAGTCATTACCTGGAAGTCATATGCACCAGAAAAAAAAAAAAAGACAGCTAATCTTTGGGGTATGAGATTGAAGATATATTTTTAAACATATATACACATCTATTTAACTGAGATTAAATATATGGGTGGTTGGACACTTTTGTTGGCAGTGTCCATATCTGAGAAAACTCTACTTTCTGTAATTTGTGCACAACAAAATATTGATCTAATTAAATAAAATGGAATGAGTCTATTATTATTCTAGTAGGCCTGAATGTTATTATTATAGTAGTGTCTTGGTTTGAAAATTACCAAATTTTCAACTATTAGGTATGGTGCTTTTATGCCAAAAAAGCATTTTATTTTGAAGATGGAGGTAGCTTTCCTAGCAGACCTCCTGCCTCAGTGCCTGGACTCTACAGGTGATTGGTGGAGATTGCTAAACCCCTCTCTATTATATTCCAAGAGTCATGGCAGTCTGGTGAAGTCCCTACTGACTGGAAAAGGGAAACATAACTCCTATTTTCAAAAAGAGTAGGAAGGAGGAACCCAGGAACTACAGGACAGACAGTCTCACCTCTGTGCCCGGTAAGATCATGGAGCAGATCCTCCTGCAGGCACTACTGACACAGGAGAATAGTGAAGAAGTCATTGCGTACAATCAGCATGGCTTCACCAAGGGCCAGTCTTGCCTGACAAACATGGTGGCCTTCTATGAAGGGGTCACAACATTAATGGATGAGGAGCGAGCAACTGTCATTTACTTGGACCAGAGCAAAGCCTTTAACACTGTCCCGCACCACGTTCTTTCGTCCAAGCTGGTGGAACAAGGGTTTGATGGGTGAACCACCAGATGGGTTAAGAACTTGCCTGGTGGTTGCACCCAAAGAGTGGTTGTCAATGAGTCCATGTCAAAGTGGAGGCCAATGACAAGAGCAGTTTCTCAGGGATCAGTCCTGGGACGAGTCTTGTTCAGCATCTTTGTTGGTGACATGGACAGAGGCATTGAGTGCACCCTCAGCATGTTTGCTGTGTGGTGCAGCAGACAGGCCTGAGGGTAGGGATACCATCCAGAGAGACCTGGACAGGCTGGAGAGGTGGGTTTAACAAGACCAAGTGTAAGGTCCTGCATCTGCGGTGAGGCAATCGAAGCACAGATACAGGCTGGGCAGTGACTGGCTGGAGAATAGCCCTGAGGAGAGGGACTTGGGGGTGCTTGAGGACATAAGCCAGTCAAACTGCATCCTGTGCTGCATCAGGAGAAATGTGGCCAGCAGGTTGAGGGAAGTGATTCTCTCCCTACACTCCACTCTGGTGAGACCTCATCTGGAGTACTACATCCAGTTCTGCAGCCCNAGATTCAGACTTGATGTGAGGAGGAGGTTCTTCATTGTGAGAGTGGTGAGAGCCTGGAATGTGTTGCCCAGGGAGGTGGCTGGGGCCCTGTCCCTGGGGGTGTTTAAGGCCGGGCTGGATGAGGCTCTGGCCAGCCTGCTCTACGGTGGGGTATCCAGTTGGAATAGCATGATCCTGTGGTCCCTTCCAACCCTGACTTATTCTGTAACTTCTTTCCAGTGAGGGTGACAGGGCACTGGAGGGGGCTGCTCTGGGGGTTGTGGAGTCCCCTTCTCTGGAGATGTTTGAAACCTGCCTGGACTTGGTTTGGGTGAAAGAAGAGACAAGCCGCTATTCGTACCTGCACACTCCCCTTTGCTAGAAGTGAACCTGCAGCCCTCCCCTCTTTTGTTGAGGGGTTAAATGCAGAAAGCCAACATCAGCTCATCACAGTTCTTGTCAGAAGGCTGAAAGAGAGGAAATATCCTCCATAGCCTCTCTACAGCTTAATCACATTTGAAGGTGACAGACTTCCTCTACTTCCCTTGGTGCCTAACCACAGGGGAGAAGAAAGAGATGCTCTGCACAAGGCCTGTAGAATATCCCATGGAGGCCTAGAGAGGTTCATTTGCCATAACAGTTGTGACCCCATGTGACCAGTACCATGTTGGCTTTGTCTCCACCAGACTGGCAAAGATCCTGTATGCTGAGACTGAGAGAAGCCTCTATTAAGAGAGAGAAAGAGAGATCACTCTCCTAAGTCTTTGATAAACAGGAGAGAATCTGGAACCCTGTTGTATCTGCCACAGTTGATGCTGCTATAACATCAGAGGATTGTCCCTGCCCTGATATGAGCTATAAGTATGCTGGAGACATCACAGAGTGCTGATGTCTGCATGAAGATCGGAAAAGGAAATTTTCTACAAGCACCCCGCCCCCCTCACCCCTTTCTCTCTTGGAAAGTGGGGTGCAAGTGTGTGTGTGGTGTGGTGGCTTTGTGGTTATGATTGTTGGTGTACAATCTCTTGAACCAGAGCTCTCACCTAAGGCCAAAACCCAATGTGTTAGCTATCTCCCTTTTCTCAGAGTCTGTGTACAGTTTCTGCTTTACCTTTTTAATTATTGTACTTATTTGGGTTTTATTCCTTTTCTTCTTGGTGATGGGTTTGATAAACTCTTGTCTTTTTAGCAAAGTTGCATCATTGCCTGTTGAACTCTTGTTGAGAGGTGGTTTTTGTGCTTGAATTACAGGCACTAACAAACTGATTTAGAACTTCTCCAGAATCCATTACAAGTAGGATGAAAATTTATTTACTTACCTGGTTTTAAAAGTCCAAGTACCTACAAAAATCATATTTCATATTCATTTTGGTGTTGTTAATCAGTAGCAGATTCTGTGTCACCCTAAGTTGAGATCCCCTCTGCAGTTTTGTATTCCATTACTCACAATTTTGTAACTCTTTGACCTTAAGTGCTATGCATTGAAAATTCAGTAGGAGTCACATCATACCTCTGTTGATGTATTCTGGTAAAGCATTTAAGGTAATATAAGTAAGATTAAAATCAGTCCCAAAATAGCAATTGGTTACAATATATCTATGCAAAGTACCTTAACTTCACCTTATATCTCCATTGTTAAGCTCAGTTCCTTTATTCTTTTTACCACTTCTCCTCAAGGACAGAGACTTGTTTTTGTCCCGATCAAGCCCAAACATGTTTTCTCCCAGCCTGAACATGTTTTCTCCTATATTGAGTCACCATCCTTGGATGTATTGAAGAAGTGTGTAAACATGGTGCTTGGTGACAGGCTATAGTAGCACTCATGGAGGTGATTATTTTGTGTTTTTCCATTGGTCAGGTATTTAGGTATTTGTGGGTGTGATTGGACTCAGTAACCTAGTAGGTCCTTTCCAACCATGTTTATTCTGTGATTCTGTGATTCTATGTCATGCTCTGCTTTTTGACCCCAAGTAAAAATACATGGTAAAGCTTCCACCAGCAGGGGTGCATTCTTCTGTTTACTCTGAGGACATACAGGCTGGGCTCACAAGTTCTGCTATTTGAAGCAATCCCTGCCATATGCTGTCACACAGCAACAACTGAAAGTTATTTGGAAAGTAAATGTTGGTGATGCTAAAAGGAGATGCTGGCAATTGTATATTATGGGTATTGCTACTTTAGAAAATATCTAAGGCCCCAGGATAGACCATTGGGTCTGCCACTGTCATACATCTGGGGAAGCTGAAACTCAAATACATTTCCTATTAAAAACACCCATTGTAGTGATTTTCAAGATCCCTATACACATGCAGTGATTCACAGTTGTGTTTTAGATCCATTTTGCAGTGTGGCTCATACGGAAACTTTTCAACATGTAGTACAATAGGAATATTTATACTCTTCCACACTTAGATTTGCATTTATTTTTATGTTTTTGTTACTTTGTATCTTTTTATGCATATTAATTGCATTGTGAAACATAAAATTCGGTGAAAATTGAGTATAGCTGGATAGAGTAGAATTAAACTAAAATACTTTCAGGCATATTTATAGGACTTGGAGGTATGCATAACTGTGTTCTAGTGAATGGTTAATTTTAAAGGAGAAAGCAGAGAAATAATGTAAATCCTGAGGAAATATTTCAAGTGCATTAATTTCTAATGGCAACTCCTTTCATTACTAGAACTTTGTATGTTAATCAGTGAGCTAAACTTCAGAAAGTTTAGTAGGAACATGATAAAGTGGCTAATATCAGAAGAATGTAATAAAAGATACATTAACTACAGTGAATACTCTATTGAAAAATTCTGAAATCACTGTAGAAACTTTTGATGAAGAACTGCTAGATTTGATCTACAGACAGAAAACTAAACTTCAGCTTGTGGCATGAAAATATAGTTACATACATTTTGACTACTTTGTAGATATGTACACATGTAAAGCAGACAAGCAGAGATAGAAGTATCAACACTTTCCATGAAATAACACTTTGTGTTTCCATTTTGTTTTCAACAATGTTTATCTTTGCCCATTGCATATCATTGACAGTAAAGCATCCACAATTCAGAGTGGCCATGTGTGGTGAATTAAATTTGACAGAGAAACTACATGCAAACACATTCTTCCCTGTTTAGTGGGTGTTGTTTA
Organism: Upupa epops; assembly: GCA_013397515.1. Classification (NCBI taxonomy): domain Eukaryota; kingdom Metazoa; phylum Chordata; class Aves; order Bucerotiformes; family Upupidae; genus Upupa; species Upupa epops. The sequence goes on along the minus strand of VZRI01012230.1, from coordinate 10,749 downwards.
TGTGGTTTGTGAGGTCAAAAGTCTGTTTTCCTGGCACAAGATAATTTTTGTACTATTGTGTTTCTCAGAATAAAGAATTAAATCTGTTTTTTGAGATACACACACACACGCTGACTGGGTGAGATATCTCCACATAAAACCAATAAAAGTGGCACAGATCAACAATGCTTAACAGCAATAAGAAATATATGATATGTACTAAGGAAAATATAAAGACTGTAAATGTATTAGCAATTCTGTTTAAGAAAGGGAGTTCGTGTGTTTATTGGGTTGAAGGAACAAAACCCCATATACCCAGCAGAAGGAAGGAGAATGGACCAAGAGTTTTCACTGATGTAAGTGTGGATTCTCTGAACACTTGCAGAAGTTTAATGGAAAATGTTAGAAGAAAGTTTGCTAAGGTTTCTGTGGCTCTCTGGTGCAAGGAATCAGCACAATTTTTACATGCAGTGTAATTATTAAATGACTGTGATGTAGTTGCACTTCATATACATAAAACTGGAGTTTGCATTTCTGTTGCCCTGTTGTGGTTAATGTTTAAGTTTGTGTTTTAACATATGTGAAATTTGAAATTTGAGAGATTTCCCTGCTCACGATAAGGGCTTTGGAACTAGATGATTTTCAAAGGTCCCTTCCATCCTACCCCATTCTATGATCTAAAATTTTTCCTATGAGAGGAACTTTGTCTCTGCAACACCACCATTCATTGGTCCACTGTCTCACTGATTTCCATATAATTAGATTTTTTTTTGACTTATCCTGATGCAGCATTGCACCTGGCATAATCTGGGAGCACAATGTATAAGTCTTTAAGAGGTTACTATGATTGTAATCTCAATTGGAAAGACAGACTTCAGAAAAAATCTCAATACATTTTCAGGAAAGGGTTTTACAGGTGCCACTGGAGGTTAGCTGGACAACTCCTACATGTCTTCAGAAGTTTTTTTGTGCCTTTTGAATTTTTCCCTTAAGTTCACATTTTGTGAAACCTTTGAGCTAAAAATGGTGATCATGGGATAAGTCTCTGTAAGGTTGTATGTCCATGGACAACAGGATGCTGTTGTTAATTTTTTTCATTACTAAAAGGAAAAAGATATCACCATGTAATGAATCTAAAAATATTTCACTGGTACACAGCCACATATTACACCAGACACCTGATCTCAATTACTGATGGTATATATTTATCTTTAGGATAAAATGGTGTAAGGATGAAGAACAAATGGGAATTTTATGAAGGAAATAAAACATTTTCTATGATTAATAATAAGCATACTGACAGGGATGTAAGAGAAGTAGTAACAATATTTTATTGATCTGTTTAACACATCATTCTGGTGCTAGAATAATTAGAGTCACTTGATGAACTACTGCAAAAGTTAATGTTTCTCTCTTTGCACCACCAGCTGTTTATGGGGTCAACAGTGCTTTTTGTGCAGTTACTCTTTGATGTTCTGAATCTTGAATGCAATACATCTAAAAATAGAATTGCAACACAAAACACCCTTGATTGACTAAAGCCAGAATGCCATTTTCATAAGTACTCCAGTACTGTGAATGCACAGTGCATACTTTTACTTGCAAATTGCTTTAGCAGTATACCCAAGTTTTATATGTATGAGCATACCCTGTCATGTTTTGCTGCTTATTACCTTGTTATATTCTTAACAAAGGAAGAGATTGTGCATTGCAAATCCTCTAGTTTATCTGAGCAAAATCAACTCTGAATATAGCTTAGAATACAAGTTAGAGGAACCACACCTAAAATTTCTAATAGAGAGCTTCAAGTAAGGATCTGAGGAGTATTTTCAATAAGTTTCAAAGACCAGTTGAAGTATACAGTGTACATCCACCTCTTAGGGTTAATTATCAGGTTACAGTGAACTTGGAAAGTTGCTATTTCTTGACCTAGAAGGAGGTTAAAAAGCTTTTCCTGGAAATTGATCCACTTTGAAGTATTTATCACTGTTCATATTTTGTAGAAGTATATATGACAGAGCTGGCTTCAATTGGTACCTCAGGTAACAGTTGTAGGAAGCCCATCATACAGAGAAAGAAATCAGAATTAGTGTTTACAAGATATGCCATTTTGTTATTTCACTTCTAAAACGTTAGCTGAAAGAGGAGCTGAAAATTATACTTTATGTCTTGTCTAGGTTTACACAACCACTCCAAAAGCTGAAGGAAAGTGATTGTTACAAAACCCTTTTGCCATTAATGTTGGTCTTTAAATAAATATGACATTCACCGTCATCAAATACCATTGCATGCTGCAATTATAGGATCTTTATTCTGCACGTTAAAGTCCCAGTGAAACCAGTGATCCAGGATTGGATCAGAACAGTTGTGAGTTGAAGTTGTATATTACAGACAGATAATAAAGTCTGCAGAGAATATATACATAATTTAGACCACTCCTTTGCCTGATACAGGGGCACTTAACATAAAATATTCTTGATAAATACTTCCTTAATATTAACCTGCACTAATAGAAATGACCCTTTTTCCAATAACATTATCAATGAAATTATTGAAAGGTGTAGAAAGAAAATTAACTGTTACAAGTAGAATCAGAATTAGACAAAATAAATTCTACTTAATGTTGTACTTAAGGTGAAACACAAATTCAATTACAACCACTCTTAACTTGCAAAAACATAGTATCCATTGCTACTTTACATGAATGGTCAAGGTAATGGAAAAAGGGCTATGAAATCTGATTTTTTTATGTCATGAATAATTCTAATGCCTGTCTTCTTGTGGCTATGTGTACCTGAAAAGTAAATTTTATGTGATAGGAAAGGATCAAAATTGGAATAGGTTGCACAGATAACATATAACCCCCTGCCTGTGGGGGTTTCCCAGCCTAGTCATAATTCATTTCTGAATTTGATCTGGGCAGAAGGCTGCACTCGAAAACTTCCCTTTGCACCTGATTGATTGTCTGTCCAGGAGACTGGAGAAACTTGTGCTGAGAAATTGTCATATGTGCCATGTGCTGGTTGAATATCTTACTTCGCATCATAGACAGTCTGTTTCTGGTCTGTAATACAAATGTTGCTATCAATGATACTGTTTGAGGCTGTGTAAAGTTCAGCTAAAGACCTGGACCCCTGGGGGAAACTGGTTGCATTCAGTCAACAGCAGGAGCAAAGGTTCAGTATGAGTGCCCTCCAAAAGGCTGTTTTTTCACACATACCAAAACCTGGAACTGTGTGTTGTTACTAGTCGCATAAAGGGATTGTCTTCAAAACAACATTTTTCCTCTGAAGCAAAGTGCTAAACTAGACACAAACCATTATATATAACTAAATTTGAAAATTTGACATTACTCTGGTGGGCTTGTGTTGTCTGTCTTCCTTACTCTAGTCAGGAGTGATCTCGTGGAAGACCTTCTTTCAGCCTAAGTAGGACATGTTCCTGTCTATGTGATACTGTCATGGCAGGGGGATTGGACTAGATGATCTTTCAAGATCCCTTCTGATCCTTAATGATTCTATGATTCTATGAGTACTGTGCAATCTGGACAGACAGTCCAGAAAAAGACTAAACTTTGGGTTTGAAGAAATAACAATATTCAACTGAAAACTAAGCATTAGCTATAATTCAATTTTAGCTGTGAATTTATTGAGGAGTTTTGTTATTATTTCTTATCAAGAAGAGTGGAAAGAAGCTTAAAATTGTATCTGTACAAACCAATTTACAGAATCACAGAATATTAGGGATTGGAAGGGACCTCAGAAAATCTTTTAGTCCAAACCCCCTGCCATAGCAGGATCACCTAGATCAAGTCACACAGGAACCTGTTCAGGCAGGTTTTAAACATCTCCAGAGAAGGAGACTCCACAACCTCCCACAGCAGCCCATTCCAGTGGTCTGTCACCCTCATCATGAAGAAGTTTCTTCTCATATTTATGTGGAACATCCTATGTTCCAGCTTATACCCATTGCCCTTTGTCCTATCATTGGATGATAATGAGAAGAGCCTGACTACTTCCTCTCTTTTCTTTCTTTCCTTCCCCTCACATGGTTTATCATTCTTTTTGATAAAATAAAGCAGTTTAAACCTCGATTCTGTTTTGAGTATATTGAATATGTTCTCCAAGATCACACAAAACCCAGTTGCAGAAACCAGTTTGGGTAGGAATTGTGGCCCAGCAGGGGGGATCATAATGTTAACTGGTGTCAGAAGTGTGATCTTGCAGAACAGAAATTGCATTTAAGCTGTGGCGTCCTGAGAGTCAATAGGGAAATTGTGATTTTAAGGTGTGATTCTCTTGGGACAATAATCCCTTTGTAGGACTATAGCCACCCAAAAGGCAGATGATTCTTATGATTGTGTGCTCTCATGGGATGAAGGAGTAGACAAATTGCTTGATCTTTTAGAAGTACACTGATCACGTCATTCACTCCGGGGACAAGATTGGGAAAAGAACCATTGCTTGCAGCCACAGAGTGTGGTGGGTAGGAGTACTGTAGAAGGAGGCTGAAGTTAAGAGGGAGAAAGGAAAAGTAATAATTAGTGCAATGTTGGAAGTGAGTCAAGCAGGTGTGATAGAGGAAAGGAGGAGCATAATAGAAATGCAATTTTGCTGGACTCCCTGCTGAGGGTAATAAAAACCTTACAGGAACAATTAAAGGAAAGTAAACAATTGTTGGAAGGAGAAAGGGATCAAAATAGGATGTTAAAGGAAGAACTGAGGAATCAATTTTTGAGGGAAGTAGGTACACCATTGGAGGCAGAAGTGATGTTGGCAAAAAAAGGGACATGGCAAATCTGTCCTCAGGAGGATTTGCAAAAGGCTAAAGAAGCTGTAGAAAAGCCACTGAATGTGTGTCCATTGATTAAAACAGAGTATATGCATGAGGACAATGGTGATAACCATCCTAAGGTCATCACCAAAGAAATCTCATTTGCAGCAACCAAACTAGCAAAGTTGAAAAAGGATTTTTCAAAGACTGCAAAGGAATCAGAGACAAAATATGTGTGGAGAGTATCTTTGCTGATGGGGATGGGAGATGGAATTTTGTTGTCTGAAAAAGAATCAGAAGGATGTTGGGATCCAGGCATATTTCTAACTGCTCGTGATCTCTGAGCCCCATGGTTTTTAACTCAGAGAGCTGCATACTGGGATGGAAGTCTGAACCACTTGGAGAGGGTAGATCCCCTTGCCATAACAGGTATGATGAAAGTGTGTATAAGGCAGCCTGTCTCCAGATGATGTGTAATCAAGAGATTAAGCCTGACCTTGGCTCCACAATGCTGATGTTGGCAGATCTGGATAGGGCTTCCCAAGTCCCTGAAACATATTGGGATTCAGCTACAAGGTAGGATTCAAAATACCCCTGAGAGAAAGTGGATTAGGGATGCTTTAGAGGGAGCAGTAACTTGTGACCATGTATGAACAGGGAGAAAATTCTGGACATTGGGGGAGGTAGTACAGGAATTGATTAATTGTGGCAGAAAATATGGTCTCATAGGTGGATTTTCCCAAAGAATTGAAACCAAGGCCATATGAGCTGGAGAAGTTAATAGGCTGCCATAATTTTCTGGGAGACAGAACATCTTAACCCAACAGGGACTGTGGCAGCTAGGGATTCAAAAAAGCATTCTCTGGGAAGTGATGCGTGGACTCCCAACCAAAAAATTTGAATAAGTCATGTAGAAATGGTAGGGGTAAAATGCCATGCTCAGTCTGACCACCAGTGCTCCACCCCTGATAGACCTGGAGATGGAGTGGACTGAGGGGAAGAAGGTGTTGAGAAACTAGACCCTCTGACCTCTGAAGGTGAGAAGGAGGGCTGAGGATGTTTGTAAGATAACTGTAATACAAAAGGGGATTTGTTGATTACAGCTGTTGTGGGACCAAGGAAAAGTCTGATAACCATTTTGGGGCTCAAATTACTGCATTGATGAGAACGGAAACAGAATAATGTGTAATCTATTCCATCCCAAAATTTAATATTTCTAAATGTTCTAGGAAAAATACGGTGTCTATGGTTCCAGTAACACTATAGTTACTAGGAGATGAAAACCTTGTAGATACTACAGCAACCATAGGAGATTTCCAGATTAATCTGTTAGGCATAGATATTTTGAAGGATAGGCAATGGCATGATACCTGGGGGAATACATGGTCTTTTGTTATTCCCCAGATCAGGCAATTAGCCAAAACATCCAACATGGAGGTGATTTTATTGAAAAGCAGCAACTACCCTTCCCCCTCCAAATTGACAAACATGAAACACTACCCATTGCCATTAGAAGCAAGAGAGGGAATTACACCAGTTCTGGAGAACTTAAAAAAAACAATGACTTGTAGTTTCTACTCACTCCCCCTTCAATTCTCCAGTAGGGCCAGTATGAAAACCAAACGGCAAATGGAGACTGGCAATTAAATATTGAAGACTAATCACCAAGATGAGCCGTATGACAGCTGCTGTACACAATCTTGCCGAACTAATAGCCTCCATTCAGGAATAGTCTTACCCTACTACAGCCACAATCAATGTCAAGGATATGTTTTCCATGATCCCTCTGCAACCTGAGAGCCAAGATCCCTTTGCCATTACTTGGGAAGCACAACAATATTGGTTTACACCATTCCCTCAAGGATATAAGCACTCCCCCATGATGGCTCATCATATGTTACCACTAGCATTGGAAATAATCCCCATAGGGACAGGAGTAAAGATTTACCAATATATAGATGCTGTAATCTGTGAGTGGCCAGAAAGAGTTCCCTTTGTCTAGTCTCGAAATGGCATTAGTGCAAACAGACCTTCTCTCTCTTTCTTCCAAGGACAGACCAGCAGGAGATACACAGCCCATCATCACTGCTCACCCATGAGAATTCATCCAGCCCTGTCTGGGGTGGCAGTGAAAGATTCACAAGATGCTGTATTCTCAAAACTATGTGGTCACTGGAATTAAATGAAGCAGAGTATTCTCTTAACACTGACTAATTACAGAGAAGAATTTGAGACAAGAGACGGCAGCTTTGACTGTGAGAGAGAATTCAACTAAGCCAATCCTCGAAACCCCCTCCTCACGAAAGTGGGAAGCAAGGGGTGGGGGGTGGGAGTGGGGAGGAGGGGAGGGCAGAGGTGTCAGACAATGGACAGGATATAAAATGGACTCANCTCTTTTCCTTCTATCACATGCTGCTGAAAAATTAAGCTGTGTTAATGTAGACCCCTGGTTGCATTTGCCTTATTTTTGCATTTTAAGAATTGCATACTTATCAGACCTCTCATGAATCCACTTTAATTTATGGATTTTGACGTAATCATAGGAGGGATCTATTAGTCACATTAGGTTTTATTCTCTTAGTTTTAAAGACACTGAGAAAAGATACATGAATTGCGAAAAGGGCTTGTTTGTAGTTAGTCTAGCTCTAAGAGAAGCTGAGTGCACCATGTGGCAACAACCCATAATCAGACCATGTCCATTTAAAGTGATCAAAACAGTTCTAGCAGGAACTCCAGCCCCAACAGGGTGGCCCAGAGAGTCTCAGTATGGAAATGGTATGCAGAAAAAGAATACTATTGTAAAATCTTCTCAATGTCTGAACGAGCCACAGTAGTGTTGAGTATCCAAGATGAGACAGACTTGGATAGGGAAACAATCAATTTATCACCAGTGATACAGGTAGCTCCCACATTTTCTGGACAATTACAAAATACCTGGTTCACAGACACTTCATTAAAACAAGAGGAAAGATTTGGAAGTACCAAGCTGTGGCACTCCAAACAGACACTAAAGAGCAAATTATTACTGAAAGGAAAGGTGGTGCCCAAGTAGAGGAATTAGTTCCTGTGCTGGGCATTTTCCCACACGAGGCTAAATCAACTTCTCCTTTCTCTACGTACACCGATTCTTATACTGTCTTCAAAGGGTACACCAAATGACTGCAATTTTGGGAGCAAAATGAATGTGAGGTAAATCAAGTGCCAGTATTGTAGAAGAGCAAGTGGCAGGACATCCTTGCCATTTTCAGATGAGGGGAAATTGTGTTAGCCTGGGTAGCATCTCACCAATGGGATGGTACCCCAGTGTACCAGTAGAACACTAAGGTAGACAAACTAGCTTGGCTGGCTCCCTTGCATAGCATCCAAACAATAGAAAATTTGGAATGCTTGTAGAACGGCTACATGTAAAGTGGAAACACACAGGAAATAAGGACCTCTTCAGAGGGTGGCCTCAGAGAGAGGAATGCAAGTGTATCTTCCTGTGAGCAATGTTACACCTGTCTGGAGGGTGATCCCCTACATTTGAGAGATGGAAAAAGTCTATGAGTGGCTTGACAGGTTGATTATATTGGCCCCTTTTGAAACTCAGAGCACAGCATTTTGTCCAAACTCTCCAACTATAATACCTGCCTCACATGGCCCTGACAAACCCAGAAATCCATGTAATTTCCCAGGACAGACTGTCTTGTTTGAACTCCCCACTGTGGGACCAGTACCATTGGTACTGGACACACCAGTAAACAAATGTATTTGAAAAGCAAAACACATCTGTGGGAAAACTCATTAAGATTCACACCTGATGTATTGCCCTTCCTTTGAACTCGAGAAGCAAATCTGTTTCATTTTCAGGAGGAAACAAGCCATCCAAATGTGCCTAGATATGGATTTTAATATAACTTGGTCAGAATGCCTATGTTATTTTTGATGACAGCTTATTGAAAACAGTTGTGAGCATTGTTTAGAACATTTTGTAGCCTTGTTATTTTAGTTTATTTTAGGGCATTGATTATAAAAGCTCTCTCAAGGTAGAGAGAGGTGAGTGCCATGGACATCCAGGTAAAATTGACACCTGTTCCACACGTGCATTTTGAGTTTGGAGCGTGGACAACTGTTTTCTTGATTCATACACAGATCTTACTTCCAGAACACAAGACAGCAGTGATAACTACCATTTTCACACTGTGTTTCTGGAAGTAAACAACACCAAAATTGATTCCTTCATCATTACCGTGTTTGTATTGTTGCCTTTTACTATTATTGCTGCAGTAGTATTAGTGATTGTAGCTTGCATGCATTTGGATAATTGTAATTGCTGTAGGGAGAAACTTCATTCATGTTGTGTTTGCTGTTGGGAAGTGGTACTCCCTATTCTTTCCTGCAAACCTTCTCCAACTTGTGATGCACTGATTGGTACCCCTTTCCCTAGCACTTCATCCTGTGCTCTGGATAAATAACCCCCTTGTAATCTTGTTTGTGTTAATAACTGTAGACTTTTCCTGATTCCTTAATCTGAATTTGCAGAGTGTAGCCTGTAATATAGTTAAGAGTTAGATTCTTATTCTTTTATATGTTTTATGCTAGTTATAATAGGTGTTTGTTTATGGTTATATTGTTGCTGTAGCAAACATTGTTGAAATACGGAGTTTTTTTGTAGTTACAGTGGAGTCTGAAATGCTTGTGAGGATAGGTATTTGCCTCTGATTTTATCCTCTCTTTTCCCTTCTATCTTTTCTGTCATTCTGTCACCAATGTTGAGTCATGGAGTGGAATGTGAGCTATTGCAAGGGTTGCCTCAACATTGCTGATGACATGAAGCTGGCATCTGGGTAGCCTATCAAAGATGTTGCTTCATAACGCATTCCACTGAGTGTCACCTTTGTGCGTGCATCCATACTCAGAGTAGGCTGGACATGGATAGGAAGGCAGAGATCTTCCAGAACTTTCCAGAGCCCACTGGGAATGGTATGGAGCATGCACCGCCTAAGTAAGAGGCATGGATAAATGGGCAAGAGCAGCAGAGACGAGCAAGACTTTGGGGATGGTGGATTCTAGAGTGGTGGTTTGAGACAAGGGAAGGCAGCAAGTGGCGAGGACATCATTTCCCATCCCCCATCTCAGAACCCAGGAACATCAGAGACAACAGCATGGTGGACTCATGATGGAGATGAATTTTACTATCTCTCTCCCTCCTCCTTGCTCCTTTCTCTCTTTATGCTCTTTCTGACATGGTTGATCGTTCTTTTTGATAAAATACAGTAATTTAGCACATGACTGCATGTTGAGTCTTAATTCTGTTCTCCGAGATCATACAAAAACCAGATGCAGCAACCTGTTTGGGCAGAAATTGTGGCCCAGCACACGGGATTGTGACAGAGCCTGGCTCCATTATCCTGTCACACAACTTTTCCATATTTATAATCACTAATGAAGTCACCCCTCAGTCTCCTTTTTTCCAAGATAAAGAGACCCAGCTCCCTCAGATTTTCCCATAAGAGAGATGCTCCACTTGCTTAATCGTCTTTGTGGCTCTGTGGTGTACTCTTTCAAGCAGTGTCCCTCTTGAACTGAGGGGCCCACAACTGGGAACCAGTCATTAATGAATATATTTGATAGTACCTGTCCTAGTACTGACCCTTGCGGTCTCCAATAGATACTGGCCTCCAACTAGACTCTAGCCCATTGAGCACAACTCTCTGGCTTCTATCTTGCAGCCAGTTCACAATCCACCTCAGTACCTGATAATCCAGGCCAGACTTCCTCAGTTTATCTGTTAGGATACTGTGAGAGACAGTGTCAGATGTTTTACTGAAGTCAAGACAGACCACATCCATTCTTTGCCATCATCTATCCACCTGGTTACCTCCTCATAGAATGCTATCAGTTGGGTTAAGCAAGTCATCCCTTTGGTAAAGTCATGTTGACTTCTCCTAATGATCCTCTTGTCCTTGATATCCCCAGAGACAGTGCCAAGGACAAATCAGGAGGAAATTCTTCATA
>VZRI01012227.1:45538-81368 GCA_013397515.1 Upupa epops | reverse complement strand
TCAAGTCCAACCATTAATCCTACAAGTTCTCTCTTAAACTCTATCCCCTAACACCACATTTAAGTGACTCCTGAACACATACAGGGATGGTGACTCAACCACCTCCCTGTTCCAGGTTTGACCACTCTTTCTGTGAAGAACTTTCCCAGTCTAAACCTCCCTTGCTGCAACTTGAAGCCATTCTCTCTGTTTTTGTCACTAATCTGTGGGAAGAGACCAGCACCAAACTCTCTACAATGTCCTTTCAGGTAGTTGTAGAATGTGATGAGGTCTCCCCTCACTCCTGTGAAGGGTCATTTTGGTCAGGAAGAACCAGAAAGTTCATTTAATGTTCAACAGAATAATAACTCTGTCCCACAGAATTTAAAGATTCAAGACCTATTTCAACGAGCAACTTCCTCTATTTGGCACTATCTGTAAGAAATTACATGCCATATTAGTTTGTTCTTCTTATGGGGAAAAAACAGTAATGACTAACACTACCTCATGTTTTTCAGTCTCTATTGCACATTCTTTGCTTTGAACGTCAATAAAAAATACAGTAAGTTTTTTAAACTTATCCTTAACACCATTCCACTTATGCAACATAGCACTTACAGTCCTACAGAAGTAAGAACAGATCACCAATTTAGCAGTTCTTTGAAAGCTGCAGAAATACAGCTTCTAGAGATGAAACCACCCCACTTTCTTTCCTTCATTCCTGCCTTCCTGTCTTAGAATCATAGAATCATTAGGGATCCGAAGGGAACTCGAAAGATCATCTAGTCCAATCCCCCTAGCACATCAGCTGCACAGGAACACATCCAGGTGGGTCTTGAATGACTCCAGAGAAGGAGACTCCACAAACCCCCTGGGCAGCCTGTTCCAATGCTGTTACATCACTGTGAAAAAGTTTCTTCTCATATTTAATAGGGAACCTCTTCTGTTCCAGCTTGCACCCATTGTCCCTTGTCCTGTCACTAGATGATCTTGAGAAGAGCCTGACTCCATCCTCTTGGCACCCAGCCCTCACATATTTACAGACATTCATGAGGTCAACCCTCAGCCTCCTCTTCTCCAAGCTAAAGATACCCAGCTCCCTCAGCCTTTCCTCATTCTTCTTCCTTCATCATCTTCCTTGCTGTGTGCTGAACAACCTCCAGCAGCTCTCTGTCCTTCTTGAACTGGGAGGGCCCAGAACTGGACACAATATTCCAGATGCGGTCACACTAGCACAGAGTAGAAGGGGAGAAGAACCTCTATCGATTTGCTAACCACTCCCCTTCTGATCTCCTCCAGGATGCTGTTGGCCCTCTTGGCCACAAGAGCACATTGCTGGCTCAGAGTCATCCTGCTGTCCACTGGGACCCCTAGGTCCCTTTCTCCTACACTGCTCTCCAACAGTTCAGGCCCCAACCTGTACTGGTACTTGGGGTTGTTCTTGCCTGAATGCAAGACTCAACAATTACCCTTTTTGTACCTCATTAAATTTCTCTCTGCCCAGCTCTCTAACTTGTCCAGGTCTCGCTGAATGACAGTACAGACTGCTGGGGTGTCAGGGACACCACCTAGCTTTGTGTCATCAGTAAACTTGCTGACAGTGCAGCTTAATCCGTCATCCAAGTCATTAATCCCTCATCCAAGTCATTGCCTTCCTGCCTGCCTGCCTGTCTTCCTGCCTGCCTGTCTTCCTGCCTGCCTGCCTTCCTTCCAACCTTCCGTCCTGCCTTCCTTCTTTCCTGCCTGCCTTCCATCTTTTTATCCCTTCCTTCCCCCTTTACAGTTGATGTTTCCCTACTTCCCCCTTTACATTTGATGTTTCCTACGTCTTTGTGCCTGGTGGTCAGCTTTCCTGCCCTTCATTCACACTGATTTTAAAGATTGGGTAAGTATTTTTTCTCAGAATTACTGTCTTCTAGTACATTATATGAAGAAAGCCAAAAGGCATTCTTCTGTTCTATAATAAATAATAACTATAATAAAATAATCAGAATACACTGATATGAAGGAAACAGTGTATGTTCACAATCAGCAAAAATGTAAATTGCCACCATTGCACAAGCACGGTTGACTTAAGAAACAAACTCTTCAGCTGCTGTCGGGTTATGTGTCCAGTTCTCTCACTGCACCTCACTTATGTTGTATTATTCTAATAGGATATTCTCAGCCTGACGTAAAGAGAGAATAATGAGTGCATAAATGGCACAGTGGATGTAGACACTAGTTGCAAAAGTAACGTAATATTCAAGAGTTTTCAAGTTTCATTTACAGATATGTAAGTGCACGATAAGAAACAAGACAAAATATATCAATCATGAGCTCAGAAAGTGAGAAAATATAAACCATATAATAACCATATAATAAGTGAGAAAATATAACCATATAACCATATAAATCCATATAAATCTGGTAGCCTCTGTTTTGGAATTTCTGTACTCACTGGCACATTTGTCATCTATCTATCATTGTGAATGTAACAAATCATACTGAAACCTCTCCATAACATTCTGTCCTACTCATTGTCCATGAATCCTTGAGTTCCATCCTGTTTTTACCATCTCAGATAATTTCCAAAGTCTCTAAACAAGTTGCAAACAAATGAACAGAAAGGAGGCATGTTATGTCACCCACGTATCTAAATAATGTTGGCATTGGATAGAAACTTTTTGACTTTACATGCCAGGTGGCCTTTGAAGAGTACAACATGAACTAAAGAGATAGCTACTATAAAGTTGATGTACTATGGTTCTAGTAATGAATTGGTTTTTTCCTTAAATATGAAAATTTGGACTATTAGACTGTTAAAACAGTAAGACAATAAATTTTAGCTTCATATATTATCTTTTTCCTTCTGCTTCCTCTGTGTAAAATTATTTCTTTGTTAATATAAAGCTATGATAAGAATTTAGCATATGTTTTCTAAACTTTTCCCAAACTTGTCAGAAAATTACTATAGGGCAATTTCATAGACCTAAATTAATTTTACATTTGCTTGTGGTTTTGTTTTTTTGTTTTTTCCAAAAAGATGATTCTGAAGTCTTAACTACTCTCATGTTTTGTCTCAGTTCTGTATGCTTTATTTGCTTCTAAACCTTAGCTATCCTCAGATTCTAAGATTTTCAACAAGACATTATTCATCTCTAATATTTTATGTGTTTAAACCATGTAAAAGAAATAATCTGGATGGTAGAAAATGAAATTGAAATTTGAAAATTGAAATTGAAATGGAAAACAAATGATAACTAGTACTCATTACTGCTGACTCTAATCTCCATTTTGAAGCGAATTACCAATTTAAATCTGTTCTCTGTACATGCTTACTATTGTGACATTATACATCATGTATTTTTTAATAAATCATGTGGAAAAACTTATGCACCAACTGAAAATAAATTGATGGCCACTTCCAATGTTCTTTATGTATGCATTTGGTACACTGTGCAGTCATGTGTGCAGCTAACTCTGATTCAGTTCCTAACACCTCATTTCTATCACACATTTGCTTATAAATTTTACTCAGGACAGTTTATTGAAATTCAGGGAGAGTTGTAGAATAGTTTTATTTCAAAATTGATTAAATTCTTCAAAGAGCAGCATGGGAAAAAGAAACATTATCTTACACTAAACAAGAAATATTCAAAGACAAAGGATTGAAAATAAAGCTTTCTAATGAATTATAAAGGATGCTTCTATGTAAAAGAGGAGCACTGGAATAGAAATGATATGCAAAAGTCAACAATTTTTTTCAAAAACATCTTGATATATTTTCTTTCAAATATTTCTGAACAACTTCAACTATTGACATGAGTTTAAAAAGACATATATAACCTGGAAATGTACTTCTTGTGCTTTAGAACAGAAGACAGAAATTCAGGCTTTGTAGACAGTAATCTGACAATTACACTGAAATGTTAATGAGATACTTACCTTGCCTACATACTGGTAATCAGATCCTGTATATTCCTCTAAAAGAAAAAACTGGTTCCACATCCATCCTCGCTTCTGGCGGTGAATAGTTTTTCCATCATGCCCTGACACACGTCCTCCAAAGCTTTTGGGTCGGAGATCTGGAGTCCTTCTGAACTGCATTTCTGTGTGACAGGGATGTGACAGCCACATCCAGAGCAGCAGAAGTAGTAGGACTTGCTGTACTGTCATAGTTCTCCACTGCTGATGCTCTTCAAGCACTCCAGTGATGGTAGTTTATAGTTCAGTTTGTCCCGACTTGCTTCTTATGTTTCCAATTGCTTGACTCAACCAAGCAGTTCCCAGCAATTCTTCTTTGAACTGCACATAGTAACTAAAACCTGGAAATAAACAGAACACAGATAATGTAAGTTGAAATGTAGTCACTCCCTAGCATCCAATATCCTTGCTCCTATACTCTACAGGTACAAAACATTATGACTTAGAAAGTATCCTGTTTAGGAAACTACAGGCTATTCAGACAGGAAGATCACTGGGAATATGTGAATGGCTGCTGTCAGAAAACTTCCTAAGAAAGAGCAAGAGTGCCCTGACATGATTGACTATTTCTGCATTTAAAGTTTTCAATTTAGAGACTTCTAAGAGTGTTCTTTATATAGACCGGTGTATTAATACTGCTAAAACCACACATTAAATACTGCTGCCATTGCTTCAAATGTTTTCCACCCAATTTGATTTACAAGCATTCCAGTATTTTATTAATCTTACTATCAAGAGAACTGAAAAGCCAACATGAAGTAGTTTTAGAAATGAGGAAATGGTAAAACACTAGTTCTCCAGGGTGTCTTAAATGTTTAAAGAGATCATCATATGCATCAGAAGAAATAAAACATGACAAGAAGCAAACTTCTAAATATAAAAGGTTTCTGGGATAATCTGATAATATGGAGTATTGCAAATTTTTCCTTATAATGTAGTAAGCATTTAAGAAATGAGGGCCTGTTTTGTATTCTGAACAACTCAATTCAGAAAGAATTGAGATTTATCTCCCTGTGGAAAATTATATTGCAAAGAGAAAGGAAGAATCTTCTAAACCAACTTCATTTTCCGTCCACTTCTTTTGTTTTACTTGGTTTTCTTTTAGTCTTTACTCCTTCTGACCAAACCATGAGATGCTTACTTCAGCAAGATGAATTTGATCCGGGTCTCTCCACTTTACTTCCATCCCAGCATTTAAAGTGTAATATGTTTTGTTAGATCGTTTGGGAATGTTTTAGTGTAGTAAATAAGAAAAATATTTGATTTACCTTCTTAATGGGGTATCATTTCTGCACGTTTTAGTCATGGTAGTTTTGTATGGTTGTTTTTAATATGTCTAAGAAAGCGGAATGGTGTTTGCAGTTCCTTGAATAGTCTCCTATGCGTGACACAAAACTCAGGTAGTAAAAAGCTTGTGTTGTTTTCTCTCCTGTGTTCTGTTTTTTATAGAAAAGTAACACTGAACACAGCAATGCCGTTTGTCCCCTAGTTTCAACAACATTCTATTATAAATCAGCATCATCTTAAATATTTTTATTTTTCAGATTAGACCTACATAAACCTTCTAGAAAAGCTCTCTGCATTTCAGTTTGATACCAGTGTCCTACTTAGGATATTTCCAGTAAGTAAAGTAAGGGAAAGTTGTGATAATTACAAGAGTTTTCAGTAAAATGTCAGAGGGTTGTACTCGAAAGCCTTCGAAATGTAGTGATTTCTTACAGTTAGAAGATTGAGTGTATGAGTGCATATGTGTGTGTGTTTGTGACTAACAGATTCAGTTCAGGAATCGGCTTCTATCTTCAGTTTTCACAGAACATGTTTTCCTCTCTGCCAACATTTGGAGGACTAAACCAGTTCTCAAAGCCACTGTTCAAGGTCTTTAGCTCCAACACTACTCATGGTAATTCACAGACATTAATTTCTATTTGCCTTAATGAATACCAAGTTAAGTATCGTTAAATTTATACCTAATTCCTTTCTCATAAATCTCAGACATTTCCTTGATCTGTGAAACATTCTGTTCTAATACAAAACACTAAAAGCATATGATGAATTATATCAGCAGGTACAAACAGGAAATGTGGTTCTCCACATGTAAAATTATTCATTGCAACCCATATTTATATTCTTTGGAAACAAAGGTATACTGGGTGAGAAAGGAGGTCTGAAATTTATTTCCAAATACTTAAAAACATCTCTGCTCAGAGATCATGGGAATTTCACTTAAAAGTGGAAAGCTGCTGGCTTTAAAAAAAAGAAAAAGTAGACACGATATTTCCTTTCTTTTCTTTTTCATTTTGCTTTCTTGTTGCCATCAGTGTATATATATTCCATTATTCACACATTATTATTTGATGTAGAAATGTTGTAAAATTCCCCTTGGGAAATAATACTTCAATATTAGGAGCTGTTATTGAATTTCCTTCTTGTTAAATTAGGTCAGCAGAAAGAAAGCTCAGATGAAATTTGTTGAAGTTACAAAAGTAGCTAATGCACATGAACTTGGCAAGCATGGCTGCTTAATGGATGGATGTATGAGCAAGGTCTTTGCCCTCCTCTGAGACTCCTGTTGGGAGTTCAACTTACTCTTCTAAATGCAATGAATTTAATAGTAATCCATACTAGAGCAATAGCATTTACCTTTCAAAACAAGCTAGCAGACAAGAAAAACAGCCTGAACTAATAGAAATTAAATAAAAAGTTATGGGATAAAGGAAATATTAAAATTAGGTAAAGGAAACTGGCAAATATATATATATATATATCTACAGAAAAAAGAACAACTTCTACAGTAATTGCATATTTGGGTTCTGTGCTTCTCTGTCAGAGCTGGAGCAATCAATACCAGCAGCTAAATTTGTCATCAGGTAGTTAATTCCCTGGAAAGCTAATCAAAACAATGCCTCAATTTTGGTAGAAAAGAGGAGAGTCTGAGAAATCAGCAGGATTGTAATACTTTTTCTGGTGTAATTTTTTTTTAAGAACTGAAATAATTATAAATAGCTTATGATGTTTTAGATGAAAATATTTGATAAATCTCTCTGTCAAATCCATCTCTACCTTACTCTTCCAAAAAATAACTTTTCAACCTTTACACATAATAGAAGAGGTTAAAAAAAAAATAATTCAAGCTTTCTAAATACTGTCAAATATGTGCAAGGTTCCATACTTCTGTGTAATATTCTTCTAAATCACATGAAACTCACTTAGAAGAACACTGCATAACTCTGTTCCAGTTTACACAGATGTTTGTTTTGAAATTATATTTACCAAGTTTTCTTGGAACAACCTCTGGGAGAGATATCAATCATCAGTTATTAATTATGCATCACTATCATGTCTAAAAAATTAAAACAACTAAGCAGTTCTTATATTCTTCAGATTAACCACTTCCATATCTCTAAGAACTTAGAAGAAAATTATTTAGTGCAATTCCAATTGTATTCATGTTCTTTCAAATGCAATTCCTGAAAAATTTTAGAAAATACTATATTTTGCTTGCTCAGTCTTCAACCCCCCCTAAAAATACTAAAACATATTTCATACCACTTGAAACTCGTGTGATGTAATGGACTCTTAAGGTGGGTCATGAATACCTTCAACTGATGCATTTTTCAGACCTGTATTTAGTAGTAGCTCCAGGAGGTTCATCATTTTCAGCTGTTAGTAGAGAATGTTATTTTTTTGTAGCAACTGATTTCCTCGTATTCATAGGCCTTTCTGCACAAACATGTAGCTGTTTTTTGGAACTGAGGAAAAACTACTAGAAATTAAAATTGTCTATTTTTTTCTCTAATGAAGAAATGTTCTTAAACATTATCTTTCCTGTAAGGGGCAGATTCTAAAAGCAAATAATTTTATGGTAGC
Organism: Upupa epops; assembly: GCA_013397515.1. Classification (NCBI taxonomy): domain Eukaryota; kingdom Metazoa; phylum Chordata; class Aves; order Bucerotiformes; family Upupidae; genus Upupa; species Upupa epops. The sequence continues at coordinate 73,556 of VZRI01012227.1, read as the reverse complement.
CATCACTTTTATTTGAAGTACAAAAAACCTGTTTAACATCTTAATTTTTTTTCAAACAAGTTATTTATGCAATGCCATTTTTGTTCTTATCATTTCTGCTTCAGTTGGGAATCATTATGCTTGCCTTGCTTTGTTTTATTATGTTTGTATGAAAGAATGATATTTTTGGAAATGAGGATGTTTGATGACAAATTAAGTTAAACTACATTGGAAATATAAGAGGAGAACAATCCTTAATTTCTTTGGAAATACAGTGGAAGACATCGGAGCATATAGTGCTCTTGTTATGTTCTTGCCTTGAAGGAATGACACAGAGTTATTCTTACATACCACAGTAAGAAATTTTCTCCAAATCTTTGGTCCCCCTACAGCCACCTGCGCAGACTGGCGACCCACTTTCCAAGTGGCTACAGCCTTCAGCAAGGAAACAAAATTTCAACCATTTTTCATTTCCTACTTGAAGTAGATAACTTGATAAGGTGCTTATTTATTTCACTGGAAGTCTAACTCCTGGCTTATGATATCACAAATGCAAAACTCTGGTTACATTTTGAAGCAATAAGGACTATTTAACAATAGCTAGATGTCTAACAATTGTTAAATAATTAATAAGTTAGTAAAAATGGAAGGAGTAAGGCAGCTAAGAAAATACAGAAAAAACTGTTTTCTGTGAGCCTCAGAAGAGCCTCCAGCTCAGCTAATGTAGTTGTTCTAACATATTTTCCATCTCTTTGTCAAAAAATTCTGTTTCTCTTTATCAAAAATTCTAATGATTTAGAGCATAGCATAATTAAACACATCCTGTAAGCAAACACATTTTCAAAAGAATCTTATTCAAAACTCAACCAAACATTTACTCCTGTAACTTAGTCATCCTCTAATGGAAAAAGAAGACAATAATTTCCACAAAGATTTTTAAGAATACTTGAAGCAAACAAATTAACAGCTCTTAATAGATTCTGATCTCACTATTCCTTGTACTAAAAATTTATGTTCCTTGCTTTATTTGTTATACCCCGATGAAGTTGTCTAAAACCATCCATAATGTAATTGTCTGATTCTGAAGTACAGAGATACTAGGTAAATTGTTAGTAAGTTGCTTATTTCTGCCTTCAGCAGAACTTTCCACAGTGACCATACCTCAAGTTATTGAATTACAAGACAAATTTGCAAAGTAGTCACCTGTTCCTTTGAACTTTAGGACCTGATTCTCTTTATGAATTTCTGAATCCTTTGGTCTACTTCAGAATTTGAATTGAATATTCATAGTTCAATGCTAAACTAAAAATGGCAATTAACATTTCAGGAATTGTGTATTTTGAATTAGCAAAAGTAACTGTTTTCCAGTCATCAAATGTGCTTTGCTCAAATGACTTTTTAGTTTGGACTAAAGAAGGCTATTGGGGAATTTAATTACTGTCTATAAATCATTGAGCACTGGGTGGCAGTTATGTCAAAAAGGACAAGGAATAATGGATGCAATCTTGAACACAGGAAGTTTCATCCCAATATGAGGAAAAACTTGTTTACAATAAGGGATATTAAACATTGGAATGGGTTGCCCATGAAGGATGTGGAGTCCACTGCTCTAGGGATGTTTCAGACCCATCTGGATATGGTTTTGTGCAGTTGGTTTAGGCTTTTAGGTGGTTATGCCTTTCAGTAATCTGTATCCTGCTTGAGCAAGAGGGTTGGGCCTGATGGCCTTTGAAGGCCCCCTCCAACCCTAATTATGTAAACTGTGTACACAGAATTCAAAGTGATTCCAGGCAGCCCTCTGCTAGTAGTTCAGCAAATGTAATGCCCCACAAGTGAATAAAATAACCCCAAGTAGACAGTAAACTGAGGAGGGGGAACGCATTGCCACCTCACTCCTCCCAGTTCCCTTGTTGCAGGAAACATTGTCTTCCTCCCTGTAAAGATGTTCAGACATGATGCCTCACTGCAACCCTTTCCCTGTTCTTCTTAAAGACAGCTGAAACTCACAGTATTTAGACATTGAAAAGGTAAGCAAAACAGTACAAGAAAGGCAGAATACTAGTGCATAACAAGTTGGACTGTAGGTGTCTACACACGGTAAATTCCTGTTTTCTCACAGCGTAACACTAGGAGCAGTGCAATATTATACACATTCTGTACTTAACTTACTTTTGTCCCTAATATGTTGAGAAAGGATTTATCATGCAGCTGCAATGAAGTGGCAGATGTCTTGCAGAATGCAAAAGTTTTTTAATCCTTATAATTTCTGTACCTTTTGAGGTCACCATAGCTTTTCATTCTCTGTTGTTCTCCTTTCTAGAAGACTCTTCCTTATCTGATACACACTGAGTTAACTTTCACAGGTCTTGGTAGCTACTCAGTGTCTTTCTGCATCATTTGGATGAGCAATAAGAGCGTTAATTCATTACATTTGTAGACTGCATAGGAAAACTCATTAGAATTAAAAAAAAAAAAAAATTCCAGAATTTAATTTCATTGTATTCCTAAAAAATAATTGTGGGGTTTTTTTTAACAATATAGAAGTGGACAGTTCATTGTAAGTTGCACAAGATAGAAACAAACTACCTAGGAACAGTTCCGGACAAACTAATTGAGGAATTAGAGTATCATAGCCCATGATGGCTCTCCATTCTGAAACATCCACTGGACACAATCTGCAGACTTTTTTTCTTTTTAAAAGAAGTTAATTCTCTAAGAAAAGTAAAACTACTAAATTTATAGTACAGCTAAATACTAAAAGCTAGTTTTTATTATTTGTTTAAACTTTCTTTTTGCCTTCTTTTTTCCTTGTGTATCAAATAAAAACAAACAAACCAAGCAAAAAAATCTGCCAAATCACCTCTCACAGTTTAAAAAACCCAATGTATGGAGTACGGGAAAAAGAGTGATTTATCAGAGAAAGTAAAACTATTTCCATCACTGTAACATTGTCATGTAGACAGAAGGACTTGTGCTGAAGAGAGTTTGTTAACTCCCCATTTTCTTTTTCTTATTACATTCCATTGATGACAGACAATGACTTTTCTGGAAACGGAAAGATCAGAAAATTCTGTTTGAATGCTAACAGGATCCAAAATGTGAGATCATTGAATAGACCCCTGTACTGAACCGTTTTCCTGAACAGGTAAATTGTGATGAATAATGCTGAATGGTTACAAAAGACATGTTTTCCTTCAGAGGAGGTGGAATTTAATATCTCCTCATCCTTGCTAGCCAGTGCTTTCACCTGCCAGCAAAGTCTAAGCCGTAATAGAGAAACAGTTAGTGCAGAAGTGCGTCAAATATCTAAAAGCTCCCCATAACCTCATGAGGAGTTTGTATCTTCATCTCAGGCTGAAATCTTACAGCTTCAGAGAGCAGAGGCAGTTCACTAAGGCATAAAGAACAGGGGCACTGAGAGACTGTGCCAGCTTAGAAAACTGTGTAATTTGATAAACTGTTCATTCATGTCTACACAGTGGCTCCTCAAACTTGTGTTAGTGCCTGTGCCCGCAGCATGGATAGTCCCATTCCTGTTAATTCAATGACAGAAGAAGGATTACATTCTTTTTCAGCAGACAGAAAGGAATAGGAACAGACACTTGTCATGGAAGCTTAGAGCTGAAACATAGGAGAGGATCACATTTTAAGAAAACTCGCTAAAGCATTTGATTGTATCACTCAGATTTACTACAATGCAGTTGTAAAGTATTGAGAAAATGCTCTTCATTATTCACAAATCCCACCTTTGACATGAAAAAAACCCTCCTTGAATGGTGAATGTACATTCACAATACATTTGAAATCTCTTACTATAAATATGTCTTAAACTGCTTGGAGTTTCACCTTGAGTTCAATCTCTTTATAATTATTTTAACATACTAAAAATGTTCTGCTAATGCTCTTCATACTGTTCTACGTTCATACAGCAAAGCTCTTTTACAGGGTAACTGAAGTTTGTTTGATCAGGACAGCATGAAATTTTGGAAAAAGAAATAAATAGGGAGTGGTGATCTTTATTATAGTGCTTTTTCATGGTTAGGCAAAATGATTGTAATTTCTTCTTCAACTTTATTGAGTCAGAATTACAGACCCTCTTTTATAAACTGTTTTAAATGTCAAATCATTATGGGAAACCTTTCTCTTAAAAAGTTTTTCTTATATATATGCACCCACCATATATATATATAATTATATATACATAGTATATAAATATTCTGTAGCATTTTGTGCCTAACACTATGCCATCTGCAACCAGAGGTTCTACAGTACACCATGTATTCTGTTTAGGCAGTACCATACATGATATTGCCTGTGCAATGTATGATGTATGCATGATGGTAAGAGCTAATTACAAAATCACATTTTATTTGTTCCCAAATGACACGTGATTTAAAACAGAGCACAACAAAGGCAACCAGCCTCCTTTCAAAATTACTCCTACACTAGCATTACATATAAAGCCCTGAAATTCTTAAGAATTCATGGGTTTTGCGTGTCTCAGTAACAAAAATGTTCTGTCTTGACTAATTTTGAAAAGAGACATTTGCTCTTAAGACCTGCTCTTACAATTCAGCATTACATGTAGATGATAAACTCTTGATGGACACAGACCGCTTAAGAAGTTAGCAGGTAATAATAATGCTTCTGTGCAGTCCGAAACTCCACCAGCACTGTAACAATACCAACAGTCAGAGACCTCTCAGTAAATGTCTTTTATACATAAACTGGCACTGCTGTATAAAGACAAAAAGGTAGACACTGATCAGGTAATATTCTCTGAGCAAATCTGATTACAGTGAAGAATATGTTTGGATGGTACAGCCTTTTCTGATGTGTCTTCTGTAGTAGCAGCTTATACATAGGTGTTTGCTGCTTTTCTTTATGCTGTATTTTAATGGTTATGATTTTTGATGTTGATCATAGCATCTGGTGAGGCCTCATCTCAAGTCCTGTGTTCAGTTCTGGGCACCCTCACCATAAGAAGGACACTGAGGTACTGGAACATGTCCAGAGGAGAGCTATCAAGATATTGAGGATTCTAGAGAAAAAGTCATATGAGGAGAGGATGAGGGAGCTGTGCATGTTTAGTTTGGAGAAGAGGAGGCTGAGGGGAAACCTCGCTGATCTCTACAACTATCTGAAAGGAGGTTGTAGAGAGCTGGGTGTGGCCCCTTCTCTCAAGTGAATAGCGACAGGACCAGAGGAAATGATCTGAAGTTGCAGCAGGGGGGAGATTGAGATTGTCAGTAAGGAACTTCTTCCTAATATCTGAAGTGGTCAAGCTGCCTGGGGAGAGGGTAGAGTCACCATCCCTGGAGACGTTCAAGAAACATGTAGACATGGCACTTTAGGCTCTGCTCTAGTGGCAGAGATTGTAGGCGGTTTATTTCATGTTTAGTCTGGTTGAGTGTGTTTGGCGCTGGTATCTGATCAGGGTTTGGATTTTGTGTTGTGTGTGTGGTTGGGCTTGGTGATCTGGGAGGTTCTTTCCAACCAGGAATATTCTGTGATACTGTGATCTTAGAAAATGGTAACAGAGATAGTCTGAAGACAGTGAATTTTTTTTGGAAAACCAATAAGAAAGAGCTTACTGTGCCTGTCTAGGTGTTGTCTGTGTAGAACACCATTGACACAACAAATACCTAAAAATTAGTATTTCAGGAATGAAAATCAATGTGCTGAAGGATATTTGTAATACTCAATTCATTAATGGAAAAATGAACTCTTCCCAACAACACTCCTCTGGAGAAATAGATCACTGAACCCCACGTGTGGGTTTTTTGTCATAATGGAACATGTTTCACACATAGTGCTATATACTTTTCAGATAAATACATGGGTGGAAATCTGCAACCACTTTGTACTGCAACGAACCTGCACAGGCAGTTGGTGAACTGCCACTCCAGCTGCCACAGGAGATGCATTTTTTTTTTCAAATCTGTCATTCTATCTCTTATCTTTCAAACCTTACTTCAAGGGAAATCAACAAAACACCTTTCAAAGATAAAGCTGGAACAGAACTTCAAAACTCACCTGGAAACCAAAACCAAGGGACTCAAGTGATCTTTCTGGTTTTTTGAAGTTCTATTGACTCTTTCACTTCCTTTCCAATCTCTGTATGTCCACAGGTTATGAACTGACTAATTCTGGGTTGTTTTTTTTTTAGAGAAACATCTCTTTCTTTTTTCTCTTCAATACCCTCACCATACAAGCTCATTTAATTGCTGATAACTGTATTTTGTTTTCTTTATGGAGTTCATATACTGGATAACAGTTTAATTAGAATTTTCCTGAACTTCTCCTTAGTCTTTAAGTCCACTTATTATATTACAGAACTAAAAAAGGCCTTATATGCCTGAAATAAATGTGATTTTTTTTTCCCAAAAATGTATTTTTATTTTAAGAGGTAGGGTGTTTTGGGTTTTGTGCTCCAGCTTATTTTTTGTCTCCAAAGTGTGACTTCATTAGCTCCAAATTCAGTACAGATGGCAGCTAATCAGGTAAATACGTTAACTAAGGCCATTCCTCTCCAGAGTTCTGTTCCAATCACCAGGCCTTAGGATCTCTCATAGCCCCTCTCACTAAAACGTCTGAAAACTGTAGATTTTTCATAGTTGATGAAACACAAAAAGAAAGGCAAGAAAGCATGACAGCTGCCCAGAAGTCGTGCCATTCAAGAAGGCCTCAGAGGAAGAAAAATCAAAGGTATGCAGAATGTTATACTATAGTTGTAGCTAATCTGGATTCAGGCATTCTCGTGGCTGCTCTTTCTTTCTGCTGGCAACAAAAATTAGTGTCTTTAGGAACCACACCAAGAAATCTAAATTAAACAGTGCTTTCATCAATAATTGCCAAGGTGTGAACACATTTTAGAAAAGGATTTTGAGATTTTTTTCAATCCTAATTTTTTATGCAATGATCATGAAAATCTTACCGCTGAATTCAGGGTAACCACTTTGTTCTGTTCAGGGACTTAAAACCATAGTGCTCTAAACTTGTGGACGTCTGAACAGATGACTCTTGATCCTCCCAAGAGACCTGCATGGGGTACAATTTGTAAGTTTTTGTGCTGTCTTTATTTGATCTTGGTGGATTGTGAGGGGGTTTTTTTGTTGGTTATTTTTTGTGACAGAACAACATATAGAACCATCCACAGAGTAAATCACCTTTATTTTGTAACATTCTGTAGTAAAAACAATGATATTTCAATATTACATGCAGATAAGACACAGTTCCTTTACTAGAGACAATTCATAAAGTAATATTCTGGAATTTTCTAGAATTTTACAATATGCTAGAGAGTTTTCATCCTTTTCACTCAGAAGAAAGGATAAACTACTATTTTGGCAAAAACAGATTGAAGGAAATGAAGGACATAGTCATGTAAGCAAAGAAATAGCCTATATTTACCATTAGGAATAACAAAAATAATCAAGATGGCAAAGAAAGTTGGAAAAGGACAGACACAGATTTTTTGAGAGATTTTAGGTTTATACTAATTTCATTCTGAACTGGACTCTGTGAGATAATCTCTATTTCGTGCTATGCTTTGGAATCAGAGTTACAAAACTGGAGCTCTTCAGACCATAATGGCAAGTATTAATTTGAGAGGCAGTTGGACAGATGACTCATAAAGTTTTAAGGCCCATTTCTGAGTGCAGTTACTTATTTGCACCTTTCTATATTTGTATTACTACAAGAATGTCAAGAAACCTCTTCCAGTTTCAGTACGCACAGCCAGCCGCTCCAGTGCCTGAAGTGTACACACTGAAGATGTTCTATGGTGTCACTCAAAGCACAGTACAACATATATTTAAAGTATATGTTACCATATTTAAAGAATCTATGATAATTTCTTGCTGAAGTATGAGAAGCAAAGAACTAGAATGATGTGAAACACATACACAGTAACAAAACTGAGACAAAATCTCAAGCAACGTTTTCATATCTCTATGTATCACTATTAATGAGTCAATATTGCAGTGTAAATTTTTCCTGTGTCTAGGAACAAACTCTCAAATTTGAAATGTCTCTACCATACTGCTTAGAGCAGTTCTTCAAGAAAGACAGCTGAATGATAGTGAAGTATGGAAAATCCAAAACCACAAAAATAGAGCATCTCTACAAGATAGGACTTTTAGAAGTGGCTATACACTGAATATGGGGTAATATAGTCTATAATATGCCAAACTCCTCCTTTGTCCTGACATCCTTGCAGGCCTTCGCTCTCTGGGGCTCCAGAGGTCAGTCTTCAGCAGTACAGAGGCAAAGAAATAACTCTGTCTCCCTTGTATCCTTTGTCACCAGGGCACCTACCTCATTCAGCAGGGGCCTGCATTGCCTAGGGTTAGTTTTATTAGAAATGTATTTGAAGCCCTTCCTGTTGTCCTTCACATCTCTTGCAAGATTTAAATTCAAAGAGGCTTTAGCTTTCCTAGTTGCCTTCCTGCATCCTCTGATAACAGTCCTCCCAAGTGGCCAGCTCTTCTTTGTATGATCTGTAGACAATTCTTCCACTTGAATTTACTAGCAATCCTCTGTTTAACCATGCAGGTTTCAGCTGCCTTTCTCAGTTTCCTACCCATTAGGATGCTCTGACCTTGAGCTTGGAAGAAGTGGTCCTTGAATGTTAACCAACCTTCTTGGCTTCCTTTACCTTCTAGTGCCCTGATCTTTGGGGATTTCCCCTGGCCATTGCTTGAAATGGCCAAAGTTGGCCCTACTGAAGTCCAGGGTTGTGATCCTGCTAGGCATTCTGTTCCCGCCACATGAGATCCTGAACTCCACTATCTCATGGTACCTGTAGCCAAGTCTGCCCTCAACCTTAACTGCTTCAGCCAGATCCTCTTTGTAAGTGAGGATAAGAACCAGTAACTCAACTCTCCTAGTTGGCTTCTCTACTATTTGCATCAAGAAGATATCATCACTGCATTGGAGGAACCTCCTGGACTGTGAATTTTTAAAAGTTGTAAATTATTTAGTAAACATAACAGAGATGTGGTGAAGTCTCCCATAGGAATGGAAGATTATGATTGTATTATGTGCAGGAAAGAAAGGAAAAAGAAGACAGTTTCTGAAAGAAACTGTATAGCACGAAGCAAATAATTTCTAGTGTAAAAGTGGGATAGAAAATGCAGTAAAGAACAAAATTTTACTAAGTCACTGTCATTTCATTCAAAACATAGGGAAGAAAGCATTTGAAAACATAGTTTTTATTAATAAATGCAAGTATAAAGGAATAGTGGAATTGTTCCTACCTGTAAATTAAAGGCCTTAATATTGGTGTCAAGGTATTATGATCTCACCATTACATAAGAAAAAAAGGTAAGGATAAAGATTAACAGAAGAATTTAGATAAGTTTGAAATTCTATTAGCTGTATAACAATCTGGTTTTGCAGCCCAGTGCCATGAGACACTGAAGAAATCCATCAACAGTTCTCAGGTGGGAAGTGACATAAACCCTTCCTGAAAGGCACAGAACAACACTGGGCAAGGTATGATGTTGTGAGCCAGGCAAAGTATGTAAGTTATGGGACATTCAGCAAACTCAGCAACCCAGTATTAGCAAATTCATATGTTATACAAGAAAAGCATCTTGGCATGGAAGTCAGGTGTGCTAAAGGACCACATGCTGTTCACCACATCTTAACAGGTTTCTAAAGCACTGATCCTAATGAATTTACTACTACAATAGAACAAGTATTGGCTGAAGCAGTTTCAGAATAACTAGTAATTCTCTTATTTAAAAACGCATTTTCCACTCTAATTCCACTCTAAACACTATGACTGGATAAATATCGTGCCTTGTGGACAGAGAAAAATCACTAAATGTCAACAAACTTAATGCCAGTGAGGCATAAGTGTTTCATCTGGATCCCAAACAGAAATTGATTTATAAAGAAAATTACTATCTATAAGAAAAATGCACCTGTATTATGGGCTGCATGAAAACAAATGTTGCCAGAACGTCAAGGGAGGTGAAGCTGCCACTCTATTCTGCTTTGGTGAGACTCCAAGCACAAACTAGACGTGGACCTGTTGGAGTGGGTCCTGAAGAGGGCAACAAAAACGAGCAGACTGCTGGAACACCTCCCCTGAGACAACAGGCTGAGAGTTGGTGTTGTTCAGCCCAAGGAAGAAAAGGCTCTGGGGAAATCTTATTGTGGCCTTTCAGTTCTTAAAGAGGGATTATAAGAAAGACAGAGACAGATGTTTTAACAGGGCCTGTTGCAAAACTGCAAGGGGTGATAGCTTTTAAAAAGAAGGAAAAATTGGACTACATATAAGAAAGATTTTGTATGTTTGTTTTTTACAGGAGTGGTGAAACCCTGCAACTCTCTCATTGCCTAGGCAGTTGGCAGTTGCCCCATTCCTGGAAATGCTCAGCATCAGGTTGAACAGACCTATCATTACAAGACACTTAGACAAAGTGATCTGTAAAGATACATTACAACCTAAAGTATTCTGTGATCTTTGGAAAAGTAAAGCATATCTTCTCTAGTCAGGCAACAGTGGGAAGCATTCGGACTAAAAAAAAAAATCAATTTTAGAGCACCATACATTAAAAGAGGTGTGGAAGAGTCAGATAAAATTGTAGTGGCTATCCTGGCACAAGTGAAACTGGGGCCACTAGGTTGTAATAGAAAATCATGTGAGAGCAGAGAACTTTCAAATATGTAGGATATCTATAAAAACAGAGAATAATCTGTTGTCCACATCTACTGAGCATAGAAGGAAGCAATGGTTGAGACGATTTGTATCTGGGAAAAAAAAAATCATCAAAACACATATTAATGAATGTATTAATTAATTTTTGTAAGCTTAACACAAATTACATCTCCAGACAGAACCAGCACGTTTATATAGTACAATTCATTTCTTAAGACTGTCTTGGAGATTAACTTCCCTTTCCACCTATACCTATCCTTAATCTTGTAAGTGCTATATCCTGAAGACCAATCCTGAACAATATTTACAATGAAAAGATCAATAAAGTAATATCATACATATTTTCATGTGTCTTTCACTTTCACACAGTAACTGAACAAAGTAGGATAACAATTTTTGGAGACAATCCTAATCATACTGGCCTACTATGTGAAATAAATAATAATATAAAGGTCTGTTAACCTAGATTCAACATAAAATAAAGAATATTTGCAGGCTGGCTTCCAGCCCTCTAGGGATTAAAAATTATATGGAAAACTAAATGCCTATTCATATTTTCTTCAGTAGTAGTTCACCCTACATTTGCTTTTACAGAGGAGGTATTTAAGACTTTTGGCTTTTCAGAAGTGCCTTTGAGCATCACTAGAAGAAGAAAACATATCCTAAGGGCTTGAGCACACAATGGTTAATGCTTATATACCCTCTGTGTCTTTGAGAACAGGGGGATGGGATGATTCCAGGTATGTAGAAGGAATGCTTTCTAAAAGAGGAAAATAGTATCAAAGCTGTAATCACATTGCTATTAAGGATGATCTATCTCTCAGCCATTTCAAATCACACTTAGCATAAAGTCATTTATCACCAAATATAGATGTCCTGGTTTAGGTTGTTTTGTGCCAGTTTGAATTTCTCAGGGTCTTCAAAGCACAACAGAAAAACAAGGAAAATATTATAGTAAACAAAGAAATGAAGTTTTATTAACTGGGAGTGAAGAAAAGGGTAAAACACAAAACCATCTGTGTTTCTTGTCTATAAATATGTTTTTGTTGAAATCTTCCACAAGCAGGTATCATGGCACAGGATTTCAAGTCAGAAAGTTTTTGAACAGGATAATAAAGGCTCACAAAAGGCCCATATACATATTATATGTTTCTAGGTCTGTCAAAGTATAATCAACTTTTGTGGGTCTTGGTGATATAGCCCAGGAAGAAGGTGGCAGAATGAGGTATAATGCAGTACTTGGCCACAGCATCCATATGTTCTGTTTTTAAGAAAAAGTTATATATGAGGCAAGAGAGGAGCCTGCCTTGGTTGATGAGGAATGGGTTAGGGATGTGTTGCTCAAACTGTATGTACATGAATCCATGAGCCCTGATGGGATGCACCCGCTACTGCTAAGGGAGACGGCGGAAGTCATTGGTAAGCCACTCTCTGTCATCTTTTATAAGTCATGGGGATCAGGAGAGGTGCCTAGAGACTACTAGTTAGCAGATGTCGTGCCAGTCCTCAAAAAGGGCAAAAAGGAGGACCCAGGTAACTATAGACTGGTCAGCCTCACCTCCATCCCAGGAAAGGTGATGGAACAATTTGTCCTAGACACTGTCTCTAGGCACATCAGGGACAAGAGTGTCATTAGGGGAAGTCATGCTTGACCAATGTGATAGCCTTTTATAAGGGCATATCCAAGTGGATAGATGATGGCAGAGCAGTAGATGTGGTCTATCTTTACTTCGGCAAAGCATTTGACACAGTCTCACTTAGCATTCTTGGCAGTGTGGAATGGATGATTGGGTAGTGAGGTGGATCATGGACTGGTTGCAGGATAGAAGCCAGAGAGTAGTGATCCACGTCACAGAGTTGAGTTGGAGTCTGTATCTAGTGGGATCCCCCAAGGATCAGTATTGGGACCAGTCCAATTCAATTTATTCATTAATGTCTTGAATGAGGGATTAAGGTGCACAGTCAGCAAGTTTGCTGATGACACAAAGCTGGGTGGTATTGCTGACACCCCAGCAGACTGTGCTGCCATTCAGTGAGACCTGGACAGGGTAGAGAGCTTCACAGAGAGAAATGTAATGAGGTACAACAAGGGTAAGTGTAGAGTCTTCCATCTGGGCAAGAACAACCTCAGGGACCAGGATAGGATGAGGCTGACTTATTGGAGAGCACTGTAGGAGAAGGGGACCTGGGGGTAGTAGTGGACAGCAGGATGACTCTGAGCCAGCAATGTGCTCTTGTGGCCAAGATTGCCAACAGCATTATGAAGTGCATCAGAGGGGGGATGGTAAGCAGATAAAGAGAGGTTTTTGTCCGCCTCTATTCTGCACTAGTGAGGCTGCATCTGGAGTATTGTGTCCAGTTCTGGGCCCTCCAGTTCAAGAAGGACAGAGAGCTGCTAGAGGGTGTCCAGCATACAGCAAGGAAGATGATGAAGGATGTAAAGCACCTGCCTTATGAGGAAACGCTGAGGGAACTGGGTCTCTTGAGCTTGCAGAAGAAGAGGCTGAGGGGTGATCTCATTAATGTCTATAAATATGTTGAGGGCTGGGTGTCAAGAAGATGGAGCCAGGCTCTTCTTAATGTCATCTGGTGATAGGGCAAAGGGCAATGGGTGGAAGCTGGAACAGAGGAGGTTCCATATAAATATCAGAAGGAAATTTTTCACATTGAGGGTAATGGAGCATTGGAACAGGCTGCCCAGGGGGGTTGCAGAGTCTCCTTCTCTGGAGAAGTTCAAGACCTATCTGGATGTGTTCCTGTGCGACTTGGTCTAGGTGATGCTGCTGTGCTAGGGGGATTGGACTAGATGATCTTTTGAGGTCCCTTCAAATCTTTAATGAATATATGATTTCAGCTAAGTGATACTATTTCTGATAGAGTACTTCAAGGGTCTTTTTTTTAGCCCATCATAGTGAACTCCTGTTTTGTTCAAAGAACTAGGACTTGAAATAATTCAATTTTTATTTTTCTGTATTACATCATGCAGATGAAAGTCATCCATTTGTGATTGATAGGAAAAAATAAGTGAGAAGCAATGAACATGAGAGGTATGTCTGAAATAAAGAACTTGACGCGTAAGAATAAACCTTGCAGTTTGGTTTTCCTTACAATTTCACAGAAAAGTCTTATATTGAAGGCTTAATACTATTAACATATTTGGCAGTGTTTTATTTACTATGCTTTAGCAAAGATTGTTTATTGCTTTGGATGTGAAAACATTCTGCTTAATGTGCCCTGAAGCAAAAGCGCATTAAACACTTCCTAGATAGTAAGAATACTCAGCCTAGTGTAGGATCTTATTTTGTACTGCTCTTCCAGGACAAGCTCTGATCACACGTATTCTATATATAATTAATTCATGCAGACAGTCCTCTGTATTTCATTAGTAAAATACAATACTCATCTTGATCTTTACATCAATTAAATCAACTACTCCAATCAATACTTAGCAGACATCATTAAATGTTGTAACAAAAAAAATGCTGCCTTCTAAGATTTTGTTACCCTCTTATTAAAATCTAAGTGGAAGCCAATAAAATATCTGGAAAAATGAGAAGTCTGAAACATATTAATGCTAAGGATAGAGACCAAGACAGATATGGTTGATGTTCAAGTGTCAATATATCTCTGAAATATGAATCCATTTTATTCTTAGTTTCTGCTAAGAAATTAAAGGCACGGTGTTACTACGTTGGTCCAAGCATGTGAGTGTGTACATATCTAAACAGTAGTAAAAGCAATTTTAGTGTGCTGAAATTTATGTATATGATCTAACCAGGTAAATGATACTGGAAATTAAATGTAAGCTTAAGCTATGTGCAAAATGGTGAGGTTTTCCAGGAACAAAAGCATGTTAGTTTAATGTACCGTGGCCCTCTAACTTTTGCAGTTTAATAAATCCTCCAAGAGTGCAATACATGGTAGGAGGTGGCTTTTAATCCTTACTGCAGTTACACTTTTGCTATAATTAGGGAAAGGGCATCAAAAATCCACTGACAATGAGAAAAGTCTGCAGTGATGTCCAGCTCTGCACCTTCCAGTCCCTCAGATGCATGGTTCTTATGCATGAGCAAGTACACAGTACTTCAAGCGTGGCCTAATTGACAAGAGCACCTGACTGCTGCTGTTATCCAAAATGCCTTTCAGAGAAAGTACCAAAACACATAGAAAGAGACAGTATAAATTCACTCCTATGTGCTCTGCTGCAGGATAGGTTTCTTTAATGAGAAGCAAGAAAGATTCTAGTGTAGTCTTTTCAAAATGCAACTACTGCAGAGTTCTTATTGACTAACAAAGAGAAAGCACAGTAGCTGATCATTCCTTTCTCATATAAATCAGCTGTCACCAAACAAGGAGCTAGAAAAGAGTTATAGCCTAAGCTAAGAGTATCAGAAGACCAGTGGAATACCCAGAGGTGTTTTTTTTTCCCTGCTGGCTGGGAAACTTGATGGAATGCTCCTAGGGAGACACTGTTCTACCGACATGTTTTAGTTTTTCAGAAAAAAAATTTTTACTGTGAAAGACACTGTGTGGCACTTGCCAAATACTTATTAAAAGTTTTCACATTTGTTAAAGCAGGACATTTTGCACAGTCTGTCAGGAAGTACAGTTGCTTTGGTCTTTCACTTCCTGAGTTCTCTCTATGATATCTAAGTGACAGCTACCTCCGTGTCAGTGTTCCCAGTTTGCTCTGCAAATGGGATATAAATGGATATAAATCCATTGCAGGAAAACAGAGTTTAATTTCTGAAGCACACAAAATTCATTAAATTAGTAATTTTTAATTTTTGCATATTTGCATACTGATATCTCAAAGATAATTTAAATAATTTCCATAAAGGACTTTGTTTGCAGCAAACATAGTCATGGGCTTCTCTGTTTATCTTAATGAGGAAACAACAAATTTCACTTTGGCAGAGAAAATATCCTAATGCTAAAACCCACATAACCTGAAATATCAGTGTCATTACTCTTATTTTAACATTTATTCTTTCACTTTAAATAGCACTTGCTGGTTTGCCCTAAATGCTGTAATCTCTGAAGGACAAAGTCATAGTGACAAACTCAGACTGTCTCTGCGGGCATTTGGAACGATGACACATCTATGTCATGTATGTAAAACTAGTACCCACAGCTGTTTGGATACTGTTCTTTTGTGACCTTTATACCTTGTTTAGAATTTCTCTAGGCAATCAGGCCCCAAAACATGCCAGTTATATAGTACTGCAGTTGCACAACAGGATGAATTTTCTTTCACTGGCATAGCTGAGGTGCATATTGCTTACACTAGCGGGTAGTCGCACTATACATAAATAATCTTGACAGTCAGAGGAACACAATAAATATTCAAGTTCCACAGATCAGCAATCAATCTTATCTGACAGATTAACCCCGGTAACAGCTTTAAAACTCATCTTTTCCTTTTCAATCCTCTAGACAAGTTCTGTAACAGACACTTTTCAGTCTCCCTTTTATATAAAAGATCTAACAGTTTCCAGCATAAATAAAGCATTTACTTTTCCACCTGAAATTCTAACTAAATTAAACAAGGTTGAAAGAAAAATCTATTACTCAACAGGTGTGGGCATACAAGAAATTAGACAACTGAGATGAACAAATTCCAGCAATCCCACTAATATTTGGAAAATATTCCGTAATGGTAGTACAAGGACTTTCAGATGTCCCTAACTATAAGTACAAAATTATCAAATACTTCTTATTTCTTTGTACCTCCAAAAGCTCCACAAACAGAAACAATTGCTCTAATAGACTATGTTTCCTCTTGCCTCCCTAACTTCATAAAATCATAGAATATTTTGTGTTGGAAGAGACTTTTAAGTTATCTTGTGCAGTCCCCCTGCAACAAGCAGGGTCATACTTAACTAGATGAGGTTGCTCAAAACCCTGTCCAACTAGACCTGCAATGATTTCAGGGATGGGGCATTTACCACCTCACTGAGTAACCTGTGCCAATGTTTCATTGCTGTCATTGTAAAAAAAATAAAATCCTTGTAATATGCAATATGAATATACCCTCTTTTAGGTACCCTCATTTTATCCTCATTGCCCCTTTTCTTGTCTTAGCAAGCCCTATTGAAAAGGCTGTCCCCATCTTTCCTATAAGCTCCCTTTAAGTAACAAAAGGCCACAGTAAGGTCTCCCTGGAATCTCCTCTTCTCTGGTCTGAACAACTGCAACTCTCAGCCTGTTCTCACAGGAGAGGTGTTCCTGCTCCCTGATCATTTTTATGGCTTTCTGGACTTTCTCCAACAGGTCCATGTAACTTGAATGGAGACATTGGATTGTTTCATATTTGTAAGACACTTTCCTAACTACTGACAGTAGTTTGTTTTATATCCCTCTTAGCCACATTGTCTGTAATTTTACTTTCTTTCATATCAAGGTTAATCCTGCTCACATCCTTGGCAAATTCATTAGTTCCTCTGTTATCAATATATAACAATTCTTTCGTGTCTGGTCTCTCCCTTTGTGTTTTGAAGGCTGGTGTCATTCATTTCTATGTGAATTAAGAAATGCAATCCAAACAACACCTGTCCAAATGCCACACCTAGAAATTGTTGTTACAGATAAAGTCCCTATTAGACCTAGGAAGCAAACCAGAGAATGATACAGAAACCTGTTTTATATGGATTGCAAAGAAAATCAGACTTTTTATTTCACTGTATTTATTATTAGCATATTATATATCTCATCATACCATAACTTTAGTTATACAAATATTATTTACAGTCATGGCTCAAGCTTCAAAGCTTTCTACCAAAAAGACTGACATGTGCATTCATCAGAATGAGAAGGTTTGATTTTTTAGTTAATTCTTGGAGTCAAAGAAGGCACCAAACAGAAGGCATCAAAAGGTACAGAAAGAGAGAGAAGTATCCAAGTATATTAATCTTGAAGAGAATTTTACTGGAAGCAGGAAGATTGTAACATATCATCACATACATGTTCAAAACCCAGATTTATCTCTAATGAACACAGCTAATCTTAGTCAGACATCAGGAGTAGTTGGCTCATGAGCTGGCACAGCACACTACTGCACTTCAACTAGTGCAGTCACTTTCCAGTGGCTAACATGTTCATATAGCACAGAATTGCTAGAAAACATACAAGGATGTTAAAACAAGAACATATCTGTAATTTCTTTATCAGTTTAGAATGCAAGTAATACACAGCAAGGCAGCAGTGGCCATGTGAACAAGACTTGATGTAAGCGTCTGACACTGCAAGAATATTCAGTTGGAATACTTCTTTCATTTCAAAGGTCAGATCTAAAACAGTGCTCTCATTCAGTACTCTGATTGATAGTATATTCTCCTTCAGCTGGGAAGGTGTAATATCAAAATACTGAGGCTTGGAGTTTTTCCTGTTGTGGCCATAGTATTGGACAATATATATTCAAAATTTGTCCTTTTTCAAGCCCTAAGGTATGAACAATGATGACCTTTATGTGCTTTCGTACCTCTTGTTTGAAAAGAAGATAAAAACTTTTATATATATTAAAGTTATAACTTGCAATTGATCTTCAATGATTACAGGACAGATATTATTTGGAACAGATTGCAATAAATGTCTTTCTAAGGAAAAAATCAATTAATAAAATCCCTACTGTTGAAGAAGTGTTGAATACTAGTTTGATCAAAACAAGACTGAACTAATTATTTTCTTGCCCGCTATTGGGAAGGAATAACATTTTTCCATCTAGAAGTTTTCAGCAAGACTGGAGGTCGTAGATAAATAAGAAAGCAAATTCAGACTATCACATAGAGAACTTGTTAGGAAATTGAACAGGAGTATGGTCTGCACTGATTGCAGGTGTCTACAAACGTCATCTTAAAACCACAAGTATAAAGCTGTTATTCACTTAGTACAGAACCAAAACCACTCATCCGTCTTGCTGAATTCCCATGGAAACAGCAGTAAAACAAACAACACTTCTGTGTTGTTACTGCTTTTGGGATGAGGTTTGTATGAATTGTCCCAAGCTGAAACCAAAACATAAAATGAAAACAAAATTAAAATACAAGCACAGACCATAGCTTTCAGTTATAAAATAGAGGATGCTGAAGTGAATAATGCCTTGTGACAACTAATATTAAAGAATCCTACAGGGATCTATCACAGTAATAGAAAAAAAAAATCTGTTTGCAAATGCCTTGCATTGGTTAAGTATTTAAGTATTCTACAGAGATCTAACTTGTTACAGGCTAAAAACCTAAGTGGTAATTGAAGTCAATTGTTGTGAGATTTCCCAAATTAATATTTATAGTAATGCCTTTTAAATTTATATTTTTTTTAAAAAGAAGAAAACCTAAGAGAACTGTGTCTTCTGCCTGATTACTTTCCTATTTAATGTCGCTGTAAAAATTCATACATTTATATCTATCACCAAGGCACTATCTGTTGTTGGTAGGTGTAGAGGCTATACACTGTAATAGTTCTTTCTGGTTTCCTGTCATTATCTTCTTACCACGCGGTGGCAGCAAAAGATTAAACATTGCTGCATTTCTAGGGTCCCATCTGAACACAGGCGCTTTTCTTGGGATTGCACAAAAAAGTCATCAACAATTTCACTTTTGATTATGTAAGCAACTTATAAACAGTATTCTTCTTGCTTGAAAAACTGCCAAGATGCAAAACCTTACCACAAAGCTAATGAATACAGAGATAAATATGTTTTACTAAAGCTTGACTTTCGTACAATTGCAAAAAACAAGCAGTAAACATTCAATATTATCTATTTCCTAGTTAGGACAGGCAAGTAAGAAAATACACAAATTTTTGAATAGCAACTAAACAGACACAAGAAAAAACACATCCAAATCCATCAACAGTTGATAATCTCCTCTAAAAGAAAACTTCTCAAAGTTCAACACCTTAAGAATTAATCTTTTACTCCATTCAATTTTCTGTCTCAATTGCCATCAAAAGAAAAGCTCATCTCAAATGCAGTGGACACACTAAAGAGGTGTGTTTATAGTGAGAGAAATACTGAGGAAATAACATATCTAACCTGTAGGATATCTTGTCAAACAAGGGGTTTTATTCCACAGTAAAACCTCATCCTTCCTTATGAATAGCACTGTATGACAAGAACAGGCCACAGTGCACCAGCTGCATAAAAAACAGGCAAAACAAAACCCTCAAGCCTTGTGGAGGATGAAAAACTTCAAATCATAATTACTTCACTGGCTATGAGGTAATGTAATATATTTCATTTAGCTCTTTAATAAAAAATCCAACAAAACAGCTATTTAAAATGTTCACAATCTTGAGCCAGAAAGAAACAAAACACCTTGAAATACAAAACTATGAATTCACCAGCAATTTTCTTTAAGTCACAATCATATTTCCTTTAAAAAGAAGGATGCTGAACAATTGTAAAATAACTACTTTTGTGTCAGTGTTACCCTGATCTTCATTGCCAATGTTTCTCATTGTACAGAAATGTATTCAGATACCTTCAAACTCTTCTTTCTATACTTCTCTTCACCTCAAATATTTTAAATCACTAATGGATTACCCTTGAGAAGCCAATGCTTGATAACACATTAGAATCATTTAGATAAACTGTTTATTTAAATAGAAATTGATTTTATCCTTTGAAATACTCTTTTGTTTAGTCTATGCTCTGTGACACCACATCTTATTCTATTGTCACAATAGCTAGTAGTTCAGTTTTAATGCACTACAACAACAAAAATAGTTTCTAAACCAGCTCAGAAATCCATTTTTATGGTGCTGAAGTGCCATGATTTTATTTCTGTGCCCTTTTTAATGAAAGGAAAGATTTTATTATGCTGGAGCTAAAAATGGGCTCTAACCAGCATGTCCAGAGTAACAAGGAACTAGCCACATTACTAAAATGACACTAGAGGCTTGTATGACACCACTGCCTGGTGATTTTGCAGAGACTGAGCTGGAACCATTGAAGTGGGAGTACCCCATTAAATATTACTTTCACAGGCTGCCCTAGTGGCAAAACACCTCCAGCTCTATGTACATAGGCATTTTACTGGTTGGATCTCGATGGCTTCAGCCATGGGTGAAGGAAAGAGGTGGTGATTTCCTCTCCTGAATGGACATAACACAAAATTAAGCAAGAAATAACTTAAAAAAAAAAATAAAATTCCATATTAAACTCCAGCTGAGTGAGGTTAGAAGAATGAAACCTAAAGCTCATGTGTACATGGCAACTTTTGATTTCTGTTTTAAAGCACTAGCATGGCAGATAAACCTGAAACCCCTGAAAGTTCTGAATTGTAATTACACCATTACTTTTTTTTTTAAACTTTGCATTTCAGACCATAAATAATTTGGTTTTCCCTCTTCGTCACAAATATTAGGTGGCCAATTTAGAATAGATAAGCCCAGAGATTTTTCTTATTCAACACTGGAGATTACAAAATTATCTTGAAGATTTATGTCCAGTGAAACTCAAATTGCTTTTTCACTGTAATACACCTTAGCTCCCCTTTTTTCCCCTAATTCTCTATATTCTGACATCAGATAAAAATCTAGAGCAAAACAAGCCACAATTATGATATATTTGCAAAAAAATGTGTTTCAGAGTGAAACACATTTGTATGTATTTGTCTGAATTGTCTATCCTGTACGTATATTCCACACACATACTTCAGCTTTAGAGAAGAGACTAATCATTCTGTTGAACATAAGAAACTTAAGATTATCTAGGTAAGATACATAAATATATAATACATTTCCACCTTAAGGTTTTCTCAAATTAATTAGTCCAGATGCTACCTCATTTGAAACTACTTAAAAGAAATGTGAAGAAATTGCATAAGCAAGGAACAAAGTATGTATTTTATAGAGGAATAATGTTAGAGAGGAAAACCCACCTATCTGTATCTGTACATCTGCCATTCAGATGTAACTACCAGTAAAATAGTAGATCTGCTAGACATTACACATACGATTTTACCATAAACTGACATCAAAATGCCCCCAAGTATTAAGTGACAGAAAGAATCACACGTAGCAACTGTGCCTAGGGCTCAGTTCACCAAACATTTAGAGAAACAGCACACGAATTACAGAAAAAGACTTAGCCCCACAGAGGGGGAATATATATCAATCAATCAATCCAATCAATCAATCAATCACACTTCCCTGAAATGGTACTCACAATAGTGTTTTATGTCCTACACCCTTACGGACACTATAGAATTCTGCCAAAAGCCTGTGGAAGCTATCCCAAGAGGAAACAAAAGTACAATACTGTTTAACATTTGGCCTTCTGACATGATGGGAGAGTAACACATTTAGTGAACTGGGTTATAGTATGTTTAAGCAGATCTGGCACTATCTGTCATGTCATCATGAAATATGTTACTTTCTTCATCTTCAAAATGAGCAAATTCTGCTCATATACCTGTAAAACGTCTTGGTATACCGCAATGCTTGATCCATAAATGGAGGACTACAGAATTATCATGTAATATACTATAGATTGCAGAATAAATGATTCAATGGTGTTGATCTTTGAACAATCAAGATTATAATGAAATTAAAAAGTGATATAACATGCAAAACATAGCATACAACAGGATTGACATTTACAAATCTTCTCCTTACTAGATGAAATTAAAATATAAATATGTGAATGTAGTTACACCAACAATAAAAACACGATCAATAGCATTATGTAAAAGTTTTGTGAAAGTTTATTTGCATAAGTTGTGGTATGAGAATTGCTGAAATATTATCATTCTTCTGCCTCAGTTAATCATTTTTGGTAGTTTTTTGTTTGAAACTCATTCCACTTCTCTTTTTTATATTTTTTCCTGTCTTTCTTGGGCTTGTTTTGAAATTATTTCTACCAACTGACACCCTGCTACCAAAAATGCAAACCTTAACATTAAAAAAGGCCAAAACTTACACCATGTTATTTTAAGAATTAAATCTTGTCTCTCTAATATGCACATGCACATTTCTTCTGAATGTACTACTTAGACTCTTCTTGATGTAGAGAAATCAATGACATTTAAGTCTACTTTTAACTAACTTCCTAGTGACACACAAATAAAATGGATTTACATCTCTTCAAGGAATCCTATGTACTACAAAACCAAGAGCAAGCAGAAAGTTTTAGTTCCAAATTAATTCAATAATACTATCCACAGTTTTCAATACAGACTCCAAGAAGGATGGGTACATATTTTTCCAGTTCTACTGTCTGCCAAAAGTGTAGGAAGATACACAGAGAACAAAAAATTGCTCTTCTCTCAGAATGTGCTTACTTCTAGATAAAACACACTGTTGCCTCAATATATGACTGAAGTAGATATGGCTGTCAAAGCCTTATCTGACAGCATTTTAAGGCCTGGGGGTTTCTTTTATGCTGTAGTACTGTTAAAAGAATATTATGACAATATGATAACCATATCATGAATACAAATTTTATTATTTTTATTATACCATGGGCACAGTCAAGAAAATCCCAATGTCACGAGAGGGGAAGCAGCCTTGGGGTTTTTTTCCAGCCTTTCATCACTCATTTTGAAAAGAGTATCCAGAACCCTTTTTAGAGGGCTTCACCTGTAGTAGCAA
This sequence comes from Upupa epops, assembly GCA_013397515.1. Classification (NCBI taxonomy): domain Eukaryota; kingdom Metazoa; phylum Chordata; class Aves; order Bucerotiformes; family Upupidae; genus Upupa; species Upupa epops. The sequence goes on along the minus strand of VZRI01012227.1, from coordinate 50,314 downwards.
ACTGGTACAAAGACCTTTGTGTTGTTCCAGGAGCCCTAGAACAGGGTACAAAGGATGCTGCCTTACTGATGTAGCATCATTACTGATATTGACTGAGTCTTTTACCTTGGACATTATGTGCATTTTTGCTCCCAGCTGCACTCACCATAGAAAAGATGTCAGGAGAATGGAAGATGAAAAGGTAAAGGACTTTATACATTTAAATAATATCTTTTCTTAGAAATCTCAGAAGTGAGGTAAACTTGACTAGCTTCCCTTTGTCCTGAGTATTACCCCTATAATAATTAGAAGTACTTTGGATTCGTGTCTCTTTTAAGACCTTGTCCATGTATTTGATACAAAATATGTTCAAGAAAATCTACAAACAAAACTCCCGATTCTACTCAGCTGTACACTTAGGATACTTAGAGGAGCCAGTGACAGAATGCGCAGCATTTCAGTTTCCTAGCCACACACAAGCATATTTCTGTTTTATTAGTGTCCTGTGAACTACTGGACTGTGTCAAACACAAACACTTGGTTATATCCATATATATTTTATGTTACTTTTGGGGAAAAAACAACAGTCCTGTAGGACACTGTATTTTAAGTCTTGCACAAAGTGCTGTAAATTGCATTGGCATATACTCCTTATTTCTTAAATGTCTGGACATCATACCACTGCAGAATTCATGATGATTACATTCACTTCTAAGGATCATGATCTTAATGATGGTATGTCATGTTCTTTCTGCTGTAATGGAAAACACTGATATAGGGTTATACAATAAATAGAAATGATTATTATTGTGTGGCAGGTGATGGGTTATTAATAGCAAAATCATGAACTATACATATAGATCACAGAATATACAGCTCTTAATGAGAAAATACTTTGGAGATATTTGGGTCTTCATTGTTTGGGGGATTTTTTGTAAAACACAGAACAGCACAGTTCTAGCTTTAGAGCAGCAGAATTCTGGAATGACCTATATTCTATTAACTTTGTGAATCATTACTTTTACATAAACACACACATGTGCCATCTCTTTTACATGACTTCTTACTATTTCAAACACAATGGAAAGTTCACTTTCAGTTACCATTAAGAGAAGCCATAATAAAGTTACAAATGAAAAACCCCATATAAAGAATGACAGGCACATGAGAACACTCTTAGAAGGACACCTGCCATGTAATTCTGCACTACAGTCAGTTAACTTCCTAAGTCATATTCCCCTAATGCATCCTGTTGGTACAGACATAGTACTACACAATTCCTAGATCAGACCTCCTATGACAGTACAACCTGGGGAGTACCTCTGAGATACTGGTGGAGCTTTAGGCCATTTATCAAACAAAATGATAAATATCATCAATTTTACCTATGTCAGTAGAGGCAAGGAACAATAATGAGCACCTACATAAATTGGAGTGATAAAAAGGCGATATAAATTAGGAGAGAAACTGCACAGTATTCTTCCACCTGGAACACCATCCCTAGACAAGAAAAAGGTTTTTCTCTGTTTTGCCTCTACTGCACACACACAAATATCTCTGATGCTTAATACTCAAGACAACTGTATGTCCAAGGAAATGTGCAGAAAGCTTCAAGTGTCGGATGTTTGGTATATCCTCCACATAAGGAAAATTAGACTGATAAGCACATATAAACTCAATAGCTGTTTGGCTGGGAGGTGTTCTAACATCCCACCAGATGAAAACAGAAAATAGAAAAAATCAGCACTCAGTTCTAGATGTTGTGTGTAGTTGCATGGCCTGATAACTCTAACACACTCAGCTCTCCAGAGGTGAGGATTATTTTCTATTCTCTATCATAGAGCTATTAACTCACAGGAGCAGGCAAGTTAGGAAAGTCACCATGTCAAGGACTCAAAACTGAGGAGATATAAATCCAGAAAGGGAAAGGCAAGCAAAATGCAGCACACAAGCTCCTCTTGGCCTGAAGAGAATTTCAGGGAACACTTAGTTCAAGACAGAGTTCAGAACACCATTTTTCTTGTTTTTTTTTTTTTTTTGTTTGTTTTTAAATTTTTTCACAAGTTGGATAGTAGAGGCGGGTTGTCTTTTTTCAAAGGAAAGTGTCAATATTAGTAGATTTGAGGGTGCCTGATGTGCAGGGTCTGTGTTGTCGAGTCAACCAAGATTTCAGTGAACAATGGCTTTAATTTGCTGTGAACTGTAGTTTTCATTGATGGATGTACACTATCCAAAGCAATTGAAAATTTGCTATGGTATGGCATCCTTAAGTGCAGTGAAGTCACCCCTCATAATGTTGGAGGTTGGCATACTAAAACTGCTCATATATAAAGGAATTTTATTGCTGAATTTCACTTCTTCTCCTTTGTAATAAATGACACATGAACTAATATGTTATTAAAAGCCCATAGAAAATATTGCAGTAATACAGGATACACATTTATGTGGTTCACCTCAGACACTGACAAAATATACGGTTCTTAAACCTTTACATTCTGAAAAATAATCATTTCTTCCCTTCAGCTTCTGTCTATCGTGTACTATCAAATAATTAACTGTAGAGCAGACTTTTTTCATATCTATGGACAAGAGCATGGTGTGAAGTCCAATTAAGATGCCCTGGTGTTTACAAACTGAGTTTGAATTGGTAATACTGAATGGATTAAAAGTCAGAAACTTCACCCTATTGCTATCACTCAACAATACTTCCATCTTAATTTGGCCCTCTGCACTCTTGCTGCCACGTAGTGGTTTGATATTGTACTACTTCATCTTGAAAGCTGACTGTGAATATGGTTAACAGACATAGAAATTAAGTTACCTGCTCAGAATTCTGTTTCATTCACTTGTTTCCATGGGAAATCATGATGTGATCAGGAATTACTTTCTCAGAATCAGAGATCAACATTGTTTTCAAATTAATGTTTTCTGCCTTTTATATTTAATAATTCAATAAAGAGAAAATTACTTACATAGTTGAAATTGATATGCTACTGTGCATGTAAAGATATGAATATATCTGTGCATTTAACTAATAAGATCACTTGCTTCCAAGTATAAAGTTATTTTTATGTATTTTTCATCTACAACTCTGGACAGAACAGTAACCACAGCGTCCACTGTGAGCACATTTCAGTGTTTCATTTGTTCCTTCACAGATCCTTTGTCTATTGAGAACAGGAAAGCACAAAGTTTTAATATATTTACCCTGGTTTACTCAAATGCCACACAGACCATTTAAGCATAAACAGCTAACACAGTACTACTGTTCCGTTATGATCTAGTTTACTCTTTTCTATTCCATTAACATTACAAAGCACTATAAACTGTTGGCAAAGCAAGCAACCAAAATGTATTTTGCAATGCTACCATGAGAATATCATCATCGGTTTGTAAATGCCTGTATTATAACTGACACTCCTCAGACATGATAGAGTTCCTATTGAAATGTACAAAATCATCTTGGCACCAAATAATGAGAACATGAACACAGAGCTAAACTAAAATTAACAGAATTTGCTACAGAAATTACTTCTTAATTCATACTTTTTATAAACCAAGTATACAAAAATATAGGAAGACTCCCTAAAGCACAAACTAGATCGCCAGTTTATAAATCAAAGAAGTGTTCTTCTCTTGAGGTAAGCTCATGTTGATTCTAAAAAGCTGGTTTTAAACTCTTGAGAAATAGCTAGTCTTTTTTGCTTGCCTTTCCCAGTTCCCTAAGTTCACACTTCCATCTCCTCTGCTATAATTACACTATTATTGCATTATACTAGTAACCAATTAATATAAAAGTTTGAGTAACCGGAAAATCTCAACAAATGATTTCTCTAAACCCATAATATTACCAATAATTGCAAGTTGAAAAGGACTTAGAGATTCAGAACTATGTACCAGTCTCCCACTCTCTGCTTTCCATCCCCTGTAATATTGTCATGTAAATTCATAGCCTACTAGCTCAAAAAGAGACATGTATTTTTATAAACCTCCCTCCTCACACCAGCACCCGCTCATTTATGCATAGGCACATGCATGCACAACAAGTTGCATAATTCAAAAAATATCTTTAAACCAATGGGTTTCAATGGGGTAATACAGAGGCTTTTACTGAAATTAAAGATGAAGATTATGGGCAACAACTCAATTTGTGTGGAAGCAAAGGAGATGATAGGTCAGTTTTAAAATGCTGGTTGCTGTTTGTCACTGATTGCACGTGCACATGCATCCTTCTGAGCTGAAGGACTGCTAGAATTTTACAGCTGTAGCTAGTATCATGCACAGTATTAGCCTATTGCAAATTACTAATGCAGCTGGCAATGCCATCAGTAGTTAGTAGATGGATTTAGACTTACATTGTGGTGCATTAATTTAACACCACATCAAATATGGATTTTATTGCAGCAGTGACAATAAATGCTCTCACAGGTGCAGACTACATTTTTTCTCCCTTCACCTCTTCCCTTCTGCCCCCATCCCCTCCTTCTTTATCCGAATGTCAGACCTGGCGATATATCCCCCCACCATTTATGTGTATACAGCTCTGTTCACATATTTGAAACATTGCCTCTGTCCTCTGTGCTATTCCTCTCCACAGGGATTTCCTTCATAAGAAGCCTTTGCTCTGAGAGTGTGTAATTATGATAAGATTCAATTCTGAGCAGAACAAATAGCAGTGAAAGCTGCCTTGCCTTGCTGTTACAGAAAGTAAGGGCACATACATGTATGTTCCATGCTCTCTTCTTCACAGTGAAACACTGTGCTTTTTTCAAGTAGTATTGTTCCCCCAACCCCCCA
>VZRI01012227.1:0-45501 GCA_013397515.1 Upupa epops | reverse complement strand
CTATGAGAACTGAATACAGAAGCAAACTGTCTGCTTAACAGGGGTTAATAGGGGAAAGAAATAAAATTAAATAAAATGTTTAATGTTTCAGTCTTGAATCAACATGATATCTGTTCACTTTAAAAAAGATACACAGCAGTTATATCCTATCCCTTGTCTCTTAAGTCCTGAAGCATATCTATGAAATGTGAAAAGTTGTCCACAGTAGAACAATTCTGTGCATTAAACACCACACTGTTCTTGTTCTTATAATAGTTATAATAATAACAGCTACAAAGAGCTTAAGGGAATAAAAACATAAGCAAGGCTCCTACCTTTTATTCTGCTGCTGAGAAACTGAGAGAGTGTCCACCCCAACCGAACTGAAAAATGAGCTATTACAGTCCTTCTCCGTTTGTTTTCTCCTGTTAGAATTTTCTAAGACTGATCCTACTTGAACCTAACTCAGGCTTTTTTCTCCCAGCATCACTTAACTCTGGACAGACGGGAACCAAAGCTGAGGGGGAGCTCTCCTTGTGGCTGGCTTTCATTCAGAGCTCCTGATTAGAAGAAAAAAAAAACCCAAAAAAAAAAACCCAAAAAAAAAAGAGAGAGAAAAAAAAGACAAAAAAGCCACAGCATCAGCATCATCTTTAGCATCACCACCGCACCCGCGCAGCACACAGCGGTACCACTGCCTGCTGCCCGCAGCACTTACCGCGCGGGCTGGGGAAGGGACGCGCAGGCTGCTCCCGGCTCGCACTGATTTGCAAGTGAATGCGGTGGGAGGGTTCAGCAAACCCAGAGCTTTTTTGTTACAGCCTGTCGCCCTCCCTTCGCTGGCAGAACCCTGCTCTGGTTTGGGAGTCGGAGGTAATCAGTGTCTCTGCTTAGCTTGTTGTGATGATAAATCCTGAAAGCACCACCTCTAGAAAGGGATTTTCTAGATTAAATAGAACCGTTTTCCATGCTGCCAGTGGTCCTAGAGCAACATATAAATTTTACATGTATTTAAACCCCAAAAAGCACGATGCCAAGCTAAATTATAATCTGTGAGGGCTGAGATGAAGCCACATTCTCTGTGGTTTCTCCGTGACTATTTTCTCCATCAAACACTTCTGCTGTTAGATTGCAAACACTTTTCCTCATGCTTCACCAGTTTTATGATTAATATAAAACAAGACAGGTTCATATACTATTAGGTATTTTTACATTTCTAGAGATTACTAAAAAAAGCCAGCATCACTGATAATCCTTCATTAATATTATTCCTCAGTTGGTACTTAGGATGCCTGCTTTTATTTCATTTCAGTCACTATATTTGGATTTCACATGTTGCAGTGTTTTGCTTCTCAGTAAGTCAAACTGTGTTGTTTTCATATTTCTATAATACAGCAAATTGGACTTAGCGCAATCCTCCTTGGATCACATCAAGTCCAATCCTTTCATTCTGATACTGCAGAGTGTTATGTGTACATTAGTTACAAGAGATTTCACAAATAGTCACATAAGATTAAACCAAAGGATGTCAGTATTGCTCTACTTAAGATGTGCCATAAGGGATTTTCTCTGGTTGTAAAAAAATATTCTCTTAAAACAGAAGCTGGAAAACATTTCAGAGTGAAGAAGAAAATAACAAAGCTATTTAATTATTATAAAACCTAATACAGGAATAGACAGACCGCTGGCTCTTAGCCTGTTTAGTCACATCCATGTTGGTTGTTTTTAGCTACTGCCAGCTTAAAAGACAGTTTAAAAAAGGGGCAAGATGTTTACTGTGTACTATCATTTCTCTGGGCCTCTGTCCATCCGTAGGAGCGGAAATGTCCTACCATCCAAGCACAGTCCTTGTACAGTTGAGCAAGCCAGCATTACATAACAAGCTCTAGTAGCACATACACTGAAAGAAGTAAAACTAATATGTTTTAGGGGGCTGAGGGAATCTAACTATATTTACTACCCTATATGAAATAATTTGGCTTTGAGAAGTGTATATACCATGATATAAATGTTTAATCCCACAAGAAAAGACAGTGAAGTTTTTGGCTCTGGCTGTACTTGGGCACAGGAAGACTTGGTGCAATGTGGGGCTTTTGCATCTGTAAAAAAATTAAGTATATCACAAAATCACAGAATGATTAAGGCTTTCAGCTCATCCAGTCCAGCCTGGGACCTAACAGCACCACATAGGCCTCACCAGGGCACTAAGGGTCACAGGCAGGCTGTCCTTAAACATCTCCATGGATGGGGAATCCATTAGTGCCCTGGGCAGTCAATTCCAGGCTCTGAGCACCCTCATGGATGAGGAAGGGCTCCCTAACATCCAACCTAACCCTCCCCTGGCAGCTTTAGGTCATGTCCTCTCATCCTAGAGCTACTTGCCTGGGAGAAGAGACTGACTACAACCTCAGGGAGTTGTAGAGAGGGAGAAGGTCCTCTCTTGAATCTCCTCCAAGCTAAACAACCTCAGCTGCCTCATCAGCTTTTCTCTCCAGTCCCTTCTCCAGCCTTGTTGCTCCTCTGGACCCACTCCAGCTCCTCAATCTCTTTCTCAAAGTGAGAGGCCCAGCACTGCCCCAGGATTAGATGGGAGTCCTCACCATTGCTGAGTACAGGGAGAGAATGACGTTCCTAGCCCTGCTGGCCACACTATTGCTGATACAAGCCAGGAAGCCGTTGGCCTTTTGTTCTCTTTTTCCAATCATTGTATCAATACAAAAAGTGAAATCACCTTATGGAACCCTACTCCTGTTTTCCTGAGACCTTTATTTTCAATCCTTTCATAGGAAAGGAAACCACAGAAATCTAAACTCAGGGTTCCTAATCTCTGCCACAAGTGATGTAAAGAAAACTCACAGTTCACAGTGATCTGTGTGGAACTGACAATATTGAGACATCTGTGCTGTCTTCCAAGTTTATCCATATATTTATGCTAAACTGGAAGAATAAAATTATCTTATTTTAGGCAAATCCTCTCACACTGAACTGAAGGTGAAGTTCTTGGAACTGTCTTCGTTGACTGTACCAACTGTGTTTCTGTGTGCTAAAATATTCAATACAGGCTTGGGCCCTATAGTGGAAAGCTAAAGATTGTCTTAGAATAAAAGTTGCACTTCCAATCTAGTAAAACAGACAAATCATAATGAACAGAGACACGAATAGAGGAAAATTTAAACATTAATTAAGTTACATTAATTAAAGTAACATTAATTTAAGTAATATTAAATTTAAGTAATTTACGACTTGGCTTGGAAGTAGTTCTTTAAAGCTGGACTGCTTTCTGAATGATGAACAAGGTTCGAATGTTGAAAATAAGGTGAAAAGCTGCAGTTCCTATTAACATTTTGTCATCTGTTTTTAAGTTGCAACTATGAAGTGGGAAATAAATGCCAATTTGTCTATCTAAAACAGTTATTCTGTTCATATGCACTCACACCAAGCTCAGCCAGATTCTGAAGTCAAAGAAAGTGAATGATGTAGTGGAATTATTCAGGAACAAGAACTTCAGAGTCACTGATTGTGTCCTTACTGTCCTTTCTACTGAGTATTTTGGTACTTTTTAGTAGGGCTTTTATTCAGCTGTATTGAATCAGTCTTATCCTAGACAAAGAGTAGTGCATTCAGGCACAGTGGCGACATGTCACACGTGTGCCCTTAAATTAGACTACCTTTAGATTTAACTCTAAAGAAGCCATACTTAGTCCCTAATTCCTGCTTTGTTGGTGTGGTCAAATATTCAAAAGTCGGTGGTGTTTTATACCGATAGCTCATGGATATCTAAGGCAAAGAATTCATTCACCCATATAGTTATTCATACACATGACAGTAACTTTAAAACAAGGTGGCATCATAACCTATTTTTAACATGGCCTAATACTTCCCATTAGAAGACTCCTTTTATAGTTGCTTATAAATTTACCAAATGAATTATTCAGAATTAAATTTTCTATGCCAGTGGTCTGCCTCAGGCAGAAAGCATTTAAAAACATTTCAGGCAAAATGATAGTGAGATTTCAGAGAACAAGGAAAAATTATACAGCTGGAATTTTCTTACAGAAGTAAAACACCCTTCAAGCTTTAAAGGCAGAATGTGAAACTCCACAGGGTACAGCTGGCCTTTGAGTCAGAGAAGCTTACCAATGGGGACAGATTAGGTCAAGGAGCATTGAGAAAAGGAACAGTGGTAGGAGCAGGAGGAGTGGAGGCTGGAGGACATATTCTTCTTGGTCAGAGGAAAAAAGAAACCAAGACAGATTTCTTATAATGAAGCAAGAAGGAAGAAATGTTAGAATAGGGGTAGACAAGTTCACACAGACTGAACAAGGAAACCTGGGGTAGATAAAGTAAGCTGAAAGAGGAAACACATAAGATAAACTACAAAAAAGACATACAGAACTTATCATGGGCTGTGGATTTGTTTTTTGCTATCTCTGTCTTCGAGATAGCATCTTTAACTTCTGAAAAAATAGGTCTAGTATGATACCAACTCAGACTACAGCAGAGATACTGCAGCTGCTTTTCATTTCTGGTTACAAACTTGGTAGAGGTCATAGAAGCCAAGAGTTGAATTTACAAGACGACAATTAAATATAAGAAGAATGAGAAAGAGAAAATTCTTAAATTAGATCCCATTTTCCTAAGTATCAGTATTTGTTGGTCTGTCAAACTAACTGGAATTATTTCCACTCACTCTTGGCCTATACAGAGTAAAATAGCACATCAATTGCTTCATGAGCTCATGAAATAAAGATTATTGTGATGTTTTTAAAAACTTCAAACCTAGCAATGAACTGCATGGAACTTGATCATAAAATGTATCATTACATGTTTGATATATTTTCAGATTCTGTAATGCTGTACATCAAATTCTAACAATAAAACTCAAGTACTTCAAAATTAACACAGGTCAGGATTGTTTCTCTCTATATAATACAAACCAAAAAGACTAAATAATTATATATTAAAAATACAATTTTTAATAAGATTTCAATTATTTTCCATATCCCTTCATACACTCTCAGAAGCGCTCTTCCTCATTGTACAAGATGGACTGCTCTATCAGTAAGTCACAGCACCACAAACATTGTCTAGAAAAGATTGTCTTTTTATGGTGTAGAGAGCAGAGATTTTATAATGAATAAAACTGAATGGAGGTGAAATCAGAAGTATTTACAATAAAAAAAAACATTTTCCTTTAAACTGTATTTTATCTATTTCACTGGAACCTATTCCTGTATGATTCTGAACATGTCACTTGAATCACATTTTTCTCATGAGTATTTTCCAGTAATGTCCTACTATTTCTGACTGAAGAGTTCAATCTGATATAAAGAGATGCTAAACACTCAGTTTCAGCACATACATACATACTATAATAAGGAAAAAGAAAAAGAAAAAGTAAGTTTGCTGACCTATGTCTTGTTACTAAATCATCTTGTATTTCTGGTTGTAGTCTCTCTTTACACCTGAAATTCTATTTTGTGGAACAAGGTAAACATCATGGCCCAATGCCAGACACATATGGAGGACAAACTAATATTTGCAAAACATTCAGCTATTACAATGTTAAGCACTACAGAAGTTCATAAGAAAGCTATACAAAAGGACTTGAAAAGTGTGCCTCAAACAAAGCCATAAACCACATTGTATTGACAGTGAATCAGAATTTGTTAATTGAGATAATAGCGTCTTCAATAAAATTATGCAGCAAAATATCGTGGTTATGATGCACAGCAATATGTAAGGGGCAGAACAAGCAAATAGTTGTAGGATTTCCTAAGTTTTACAAGCTCAAATCTGAAATACTAGTAGTGTTCATTTACAATGACTGCATAAACATCACTATTTAAAATTTGTATTTTTTATTCTTTAGGTGACTGTGAATGAATTAGGTACTGAAATACAAAGTATTGTTGGAGATCAACAACTAGCGGTATGTCCCAGAGATCACTATTGGGTGCAGTCCTGCTTAACATCTTCTTTAATGATCTGGATGGTAGAGTAGATTGTACCTTCTTCTGCAGATGACACAAAACTGGGAGGAGTGCATAATATGGCAAAGGACCATACTGCCATCTGGAGGGGTATCAACATGCTGGAGAAATAGGCTGAAAGGTGAAGTGCAAAGTTCTGCCCCTGAGGAGGAACAATCCCAGACTCCAGGGTATGCTGGGAGCTGGCTACTTGTACGGCACCTTGGCAGAAAAGGACCTGGTTATTCTGCTGGACACCAGAATGACCATTAGCCAGAAATGTGCCTTTGCCAGAAAGAAGGCTAATGGCTTCCTTAGGCAAAGTCAAGGAAGGAGAGGTTTCCTCTCTGCTCAACACTGATGAAGGTCACGTCTGGAGTCCTGGATCCAGTTCTGGGTACCCAGCACAAGAGAGATAGAGACACTGGAGAGAGCCAAGTGAAAGGTAATAAATATGTAGAGAAGAGCACCTCACATGTGATGAAAGACTGAACTAACTGTAACTCTTGATCCAGGAGAAATCTTATAAATATATGAAATTACCTGAAGGGTGCAAAGAAGACAGAGCTCGGCTCTTTTCAGTGGTGGCCAGAGACAGGACCAGAGGCAATGAGCGCAAACTGAAAAGTAGGATTTTCCTCTGAACAAAAGGAAGCACTTTTGTCCTGTGAGGGTGACCGAGCACTGGCACAGGTTATGCAGAGAAGATGCTGAATCTCCTCTTTCAGAGGTATTCAAAAGCAGTCTGAAGAATTGGTTCTAGATGAACTTGTTTGGAGCGGGGTTGCATTATGCTTCCAGAGGTCTCTTACAAAACCATTGAGATCCTGGAACACCAACAGGCCAAACAGACACAGAAGGATTTTCTTTCCAGAAAGACGACATGAGAGGATGGACAACAGAACATAAAATACTGGCTAAGTAAAATTAGAAAAAAAAAAGAAAGAAGGTCTAATGATAAATAGTAAAAGAAATGATGGTATAAAGAAGCAGTGGCTCCCATGTCAAACAGCTGACAAGTGCTGTGGAGGAACACACAGCTAGTAACAGGAACAAATGGCTCTTCATGAAGAAATGAAGAGCAAGCTATTTCACAGTACACACAGTAAGGAAAAGAAATTAAAGGGAGTAGTATCCATTCCAAAATGTTTCTATTATAAAAGTACCATCACCACTCATTCCTCTGAATAAAGTTCACACCAGCTGCGTCTCCTGGTCTGACAGTAACACCATTTCCTCTAATTCTTCATGCAGCCTCAACAAGGCCTTACAGTGCTCTGACTTCTGTTAAAAATCTCCTTTGATGTATCATGATGGGGAAAAAAAGCATACCAAGAATGTTGTTTGACTTCTCTGAGTTTCTGGCACCATAAACACCAATTCTTTTCCAGCTATTGAAAGCCTTAAGTACACAACTGCTTCCAAAGAATCAAGTACCCATTTGTTCATTCATTAACTGCAGTTATTCAAGGTGCACAGTTGTTAAGTATCTACTAAAATTCTTTGCTTTTGTAAATCATCTGCCCTCCTGCTCCTGCAAGATCAGAATGTTTAAATACTCAGATACAAGTGAGTTTTAGCATTTTAAGCTTAGTTACTGAGTAATTACCTATACCATATAAATGGAACACAGTTAATAAAAAAGACTTCTCACACAAGAGATTGTCATCAGTTGATCAGGTTCAAGACAAGATTAACCAATCCATTTAGCTACTATGCTAATGGACTGAAACAAAAGCAAAAGAAGGAGTCAAAACTACTTGTGAAAGTTGCAGACAAAACCAAAATCTAACTCGATCTGGGGAAAACCAAGATATGTTTAATTAATACAACATCAAACCTCAACACAACATCATACTGAGATTAATCACATGTGCTTATATAACTGGTTGAAATTGTGATCTCCACTCCCTCAAAGAGAAGACACTTCCAGCAGTTCTTTTTCCTTTCGGAAACATCAGGTCCATTCAGTCCATGCACACGTCCCTTAGTGTCAGCGGTTTTTGTTCCATGTGCTTCCAAGCCAGCCCTCCATTCCCAAAGTATTAATTCCTATAATCATGAAAAATGAAAACAACCCCTTTCCATTTCAGTAAACAATGGATTGCAGGTGAAGTCTTTCCTCTGCTGATCTCTGAGATTCCACTCTCTTTCCATTCACCGCTTTATCAGGGCAACATGGCTGCCATGCCTAGCCCCGTGCCATTTGACCCTCTGAACAAAGATAAAAGAGAAGGAGAAGCAAGGAACCCAAAACAGGAAGCTCCAAACAAGCCATACAGGTTCACAGAGTCACGAAAATGTCACAGATTGACATAGCAACTTCTCAATGCCTCAGGCAGCAAACCTGCTCAAATTCAGATGGCAACAGTAAAATTACTAAGAAGGATGACAGTAAAATGTTTATATTGTATATAAAATTGTCCATAGTTCATCTAACAATTATTTTTAAAACTGTAAAACAGCTGTAAATGGATATCTTTATGGAGCACTAGTAGCATTCTTCAAATCATTAGTCATGCTTCAAGCATCCTGAATAGACAAGGTCCTTTTTGGAAATACTGCTGTGCTATTGAAAGAACCAAGCAGGAGGCATTTGATAAAGTAGATACCATCCTATTTGGACAAAAGCTGTTTCTGTATAACTTTGCAAAAATAAATATAACAAAATATTTTTATGTGACTTCACTAAAATAATTCTATGGATTTCACATTTTCAGGTTATTTTTCTGTTGGTAATGGCTTAAACACTGGTAAGTGCCACTGCAGATATAAGTCATTACATGCGTGTAAGCATAACAAACACTGCTATGTAAGATGCTCACCAGATGTCTATTTTGGCTTTTCCATTCCTCATTTTCCACTCAATAGCAACTGCACCAGAAAAGTAATGAACAATTCCAGCAACTTGTTGTTTGATTCCCATATAACATCAATATGTTTCTTTTAATTCACTAATATCTTTTATATGTTGGGTTTATTCAGATGTTTTATTTATCTGCCTAGTTCTGATTTTCCTGTAATATGCCAGTCCAGTTATTCATAAGTCTGTCTCTGCAGGTTTGTCAGAAGGTTTCATCCCTTTCTATTAAACTTAAATAAGAATGTGCATATATATGCAATTACAAATAAATGAACCAATACGCAAAAAATCCTCCTCTCCTGATAACATATCTGGAAGAACACAGATTAAATATATCAATTTTTCATTTTGCGTCTGTGATGGTGATGTGTTAAGAACAACTAGACTGTTAAAAAGCTTCAGATCAATTGCTCATGCTTGAAAGAATCTGTATTTCTGCGGAGAAAAAATTCAAAGTAAGCATAATTTTTCACCCTAATACTTTTTCAGTCTCTCAATCCCAAGCCCTTGTCCTGGCTGGGGACTTAGATTTCCAGCAGGTGCTTCATAGGTCAAACACAGTAGAGAGCAGACAGGACGGGAGGTTTCTGTACTGTATGGAAGAAAACTTCCTCACACAACTGGTAGATGAGCGTATCAGGAAAGGTGCCTTGCTCAACCTCCTGTTCAGAAACAGAGAAGAACCTGTGGGAGATGTGGTGGTAGGAGGCTGTCTTGGGCTTAGTGACCATGAATTGGATAGTTTGTCCATTCTTACTGATGTAAAGAGGACAGTTAGCAGAACCTCCACCTTGGATTTCCAGAGAGCAGACTTTGTTCTGTTTAGAACACTAGTTGAGAAACACCCTTGGGAGACAGTCCTGAAGGGCAAAGAAGTCCAGGAAGTTTGGATACTCTTCAAGAAGATCTTAAAGGCCCAGGACAAGGCTATCCCCATCTGTTTTAAGATTAAATGTTGGGGAAAATGGCCAGCCTGGTTGAATAAGGAGATCTTGATGGGACTTAGGAAGGAAAGGAGGGTTTACCACCTTTGGAAGAGGGGCCAGGCAACTCAGGAGTACAGTGATCTTGTCAAGTTGTACAGAGAGAAAATTAGGAAGGCAAAAGCCCAGCTGGAACTCAATTTGGCCACTGACATAAGGGATAACAAAAAAAGTTTCTACAGGTCCATCAACAACAAGAGGAGAACAAGGGAGATCTCTCCCTTACTGGATTTGCAGGGGAACATTGCAACCAGTGATGAGGAAAAGGATGAGATGCTCGATGCTGTCTTTGCCTCTGTCTTCAATGGACAGGCCAAGAGTTCCCAGGATGTTCAGGCTCCTGAACTTGAAGATAAGGATGGTGAACAGGACAAATCCCCCATAATCCAGGAAGAAGTAGTTAACGATCTGCTTCTGCACCTAGGCACTCATAAGTCTATTGGGCTGGATGGCATTCACCCAAGAGTACTTAGGAAGCTGGAAGGAGCCTCCATCATTTTCAACAGTCCTGGTCAACAGGGGAGGTCTCAGATGACTGGAAGGTGACTGATGCGACGCCTATCTAAAAGAAGGGCTGGAGGAACGATCAGCCATACTTTGGAACCAGGAAAGATCATGGAGAGGATTATCTTGAGTGATAAATGTACCCTTCTCTGGGTTAAAAAATGGCTGGCTGACCATTCTCAGAGGTCTGTGATTAATGAGGTGAAATCTGGTTAGTGGTTGCACACAAGTGGTGTTGCTCAGGGCTCAGGTTTGGGCCAGTCCTGTTTAATATCTTTATTGATGATATGGACATGGGGATTGAGAGCACCCTCAGTCAGTTTGCAGACAAGAACAAATTATGTGGGATTGTTGACCTGCTTGAGGTCAGGAGGGCTTTATAGATGGACTTGGATAGCTTGGATTGATGGGCCCAGGCCAATTGCCTGAAAGACAAGAAGGCCAAGTGCCATGTCCTGCATTTTGGTCACAACAACCCCACAGGACAGGACCTCACTGTACATTTTCTTACTCAGTACCATAAATCAAAGACAAAACTGCGATCACTGCATCATACATGTAAAATGCATGCTACAGAAGGAATAAGACTAAACTTAGGTTCCTTATCAAGAAGCAAATCAGACCAACAGCATGCAAATCATATACTTCCACCTTCTGGGTACAGCTGTTTCATACATTCTTTGTTAGATGCATGACACTCAAACCCACAGCTTAGAGATAGCGTACAAATTCTTCTTGTATACAAACTGACTAAGGCAGTCCAGTACTCAGGCATAAAGATGGAGAGACTGGTATTGAAATCACCTATGCCATTTCTTGCTGAAGTCAGGATAGTAAAAAGTCAAAAACAGATAAAAACTTATCCTTAGTTGGACTACTGGTATGAACAGCACAAATAATTTTTCTTAATTTTGGGAATGCAATTGTTGTCATCATTCCTTAAAGAATTATTTTTTCATTTCAAGATGCACATATTCTATGTGAACAATGGCATTATCAAAATTTCCAGAACTGCCAGATGGAAAGCTAAAGATTTTTGGCAAATATCCAAGCAGTAAGAATTTGATCAAACTGGGATACTGTAGCTCTTCAATCAAATTCCGTTTTAAAAAGTATTTTACTCCAGTATGTGAAAACAGCATTCAGATCTCTGGGAGCACATCAGGACAGCAGTAGTTGTGCACACATAATGTTGTTGCCAGTGTCAGAATTCTGCTGGACCTCATGGAATATGATCCAATCACTGCATGGAAGAAAAGGAGGAAGAGTTGCTGCTTTTTTATTCTTCAGTGCAAGTTGAGAAATGTGATGTTCAGAATGTGCAGGCAGTCAGGATGCACATTAAGAGCTGTTTTCAATGAAATGCATAATTATTACTAGATTTTTACTATCTCTGTACCTAAAGCATTCTTCTTGGAAGCAGAAAGTATCAGTAACAATTGATTTCTTAGGTTTTAATTATATGGATGTCAAATTTGAGCAAGCTAATTGTATTAAATATACAGTAAGCATACTGTAGAAGAACATTTATCTTCCTCCTACTGAAAGACAAATACAGATTTGATATCTTTGATACTATTAAACTCCAGTATTCTCCCATACTGAAATCTATAGTTTAGACTGATCTTGTAGCCACTCAGTTTGATAATTCTTTGACCAGATCTTTCAGCATATGTAATTATCTCCAACTCACTAATTATTCCCACTTTGGTCTATTCTGTCTTAATACAATCTGTTTCCCAGACAGGAAAATATCAGTGTTTACTCACTTCACCATCATAAGTTTTTAAGTTGCCTTTATTTTGACAGGGATCTCAAGATGTGAGTGCACCACTGTGTGAGAACCCAAATGTAAACAAAGAAGACAGACAATGATTAAAAAAAAAAGTAAGTCAGGTTTGTGATAGCAACTAAATCCAAATTTCCAGTTACTTAGCTGGGTGCACTTGGCAATGTGTAACATCCTCCAGATCAAAAAGGTGACAGCTTTCTGTCTTTCTGCTTTGACTGCCCGGTGATCTGACTTTTTCATAGGTAATTATGAGTTTCTCCTCAGAACAATATCTGTTTGGCAATCACTGATCCTGTTGGGTTTTAAGAGGCTAAAACACCAAGAGGTACTAAATTCTCTGTCCTCTGTCACATGAGTTAGACCATGACAGTATCAGGAAGAATCATATCAGCTCTAGCGAACTGACAGAAGTGTCCTTCATATACTCCTCTCTTCATTTTCCTCTGCACTGGTATTAACAGGATAAAGAATCCTAGAGGAATTGTGCTTACAATAGACTAGCTAATAATGCTTCTAAATCAAGATTTGAAGGTAATATCTCAGAATAAATAAAAATAAGTAAAAAACATTAATAAAATATAAATAAGTATGATCAAGACAGAAACCTTGAGAAAGTGATGAATGCTGCACAGAGAAGAGTACAGCTGCTAGTGTACACAGCATCTCAGCATCTTTCCTTTTATATTCCCCCTCATAGCTTTTTTCCCCCTATGCCTTAACCTTTGTGAGGTGACAAAACATCTTTAATACAGGGGTAGCAACATCTTGTCTAAGAAAGATAAGAGGTGTAGAACATCATCAACACCTGCCAGCAGAACCGCTAATTTTCTAACCTTTCTATTCACCTGTTCCGCTTCTTTGCTTAATCTTTTTCCTTTCTGGATTTTTACCCTTGGAAAATATAGTCAAATCATCAGCATCTCTACTTCTAATACAACGCTGGAGACAGTACAGTCAGGAGAATTGTAGGGATTTAGGTATGAAATAGCACTCTAGAGTTTGTGGTCTTCATATTTCACTGGGATGCAAAAGACACAGAACTTCAGGCTGCTCAAGAATGGTTACCTCCACTCAGCAGGAAAGACAGAAGCGTGCAGTCACATGCTTCCCTCTAAGCCCGTTTCAAGTTACCTGAATCTGACAAATGTTCCCTGTACATTTGGATGACACTACTGTCCCTCCCTGAGCTTTGAAATCTGATCTTTCTGTACTGGGAGAAGAATCCTGTTGAATTGTCACCAATATAATACATCATTTTCAAGCCAGTCTGTACTTTTACTGGCTCCAATTAAAAGATCAGCATCTACATTGTATGTAGAACTTGCATCATGAAGCTTTGTTGAAAAGGAAACATGTTAATTGTCAAAATACAAATCTTAGCAAAATAATAACATATTAAATGGAAATTCCAATTTTATAAGCAGTTGTCATCAGAACAGACAAAGTAAATAACTGAGGTCATGACTATGCAGGTACCTTATACTAAAATTTAGTCTGTAGTTAACATGAGAGATCTGGATCATTTAATGGTCGGTTGGTGGCTTACATAAAATCACTTTATTGCCATGGACAATTGCCCAAGGAGTAAGTGTTCAACATAATAAATATGGACGCATAAAAATCGCTATCACTACTAATTAGTGTAGCAACCTTGTTGGCAGACATAATGTAAAAGGAAAGGAGATTTTCTGAGGTGGGAGCATAACATTTGATGCCAAGAGAAAATGGAAAAATGAAAGTTGGCACAGAAAACTGTGAAATCAGATGACTCTGAAAGTTTATAAATAAATACATAAATAGGCTACGTTTTGTTGTCCCTAAATAGACGGAAAGCTAATACACAGTGTGTTGTTTCTCTTCTGATTTCTATAGTTTAGTCACAATATGACAGAGGGAAAATTCTTGCAAATAGTATAAGACAGAGCTACACCTATGCTTTAGAGATCACTGTTTATTAGTTTCATGAACAGCTTTTTGCTTTTTTCTATAAATTTTACAATTCTGGATGTAAGCAAAAAATGAAAGTGTTATTTTTATGTTTCATAGAATCATAGAATCATCAGGGATCGGAAGGGACCACAAAAGGTCATCTGGTCCAATCCCTCTGCCACAGCAGGATCACCCAGACCAAGTCCAAGCGAGTTACAAATGTCTCCAGTAAAGGTGACTGCACAAACCTCCCAGACAGCCCCCTCCAGTGCCCCAACACCCTCACTGGGAAGAAGTTATAGATTCGGTCAGGGTTGGAAGGGACCACAGGATCATCCAGTTCCAACTCCCCTGCCATGGGCAGGGATATCCCACCCTAGAGCAGGCTGGCTAGAACCTCATGCAGCCTGGCTTTAAACACCTCCAGGGACGAGGCCCCTGGGCAACCCATTCCATGCTTTCACCGCTCTCACAGAGAAGAACCTCCTCACATCAAGTCTAAATCTCCAGCTTTGATCCATTCCCCCTAGCCCTGTCACTACCTGAGATCCTACAAAGCCCCTCCCTAGCTTTTTTGTAGCCCCCTTCAGATACTGGAAGCACACAATAAGGTCACCTTGCAGGCTCCCCTTCTCCAGACTGAACAGCCCCAACTCTCCCAGCCTGGCCTTATAGGAGAGGTGCTCCAGCCCTCTGGTCATCCTTGCAGCCCTCCTCTGGACTTGCTCCAGCACATCCATATCCTTCTTGTAATAACGGCTCCAGAACTGATTGCAATACTCCACGTGGGATCTCACCAGAGTGGAGTAGAGGTGGAGAATCACCTTCCTCGACCTGCTGGCCACACTTCTCCAGATGCAGCCCAGGATCCAGTTTGCCCTCTGGGCCGCAAGTGCACATTGCTGGATCATGTTGAGTTTTTTGTTCACAAGCACCCCCAAGTCCCTCTCCTCAGGGCTACTCTCCAGCCACTCACTTCCCAGCCTGCATTTGTGCTTAGTATTGCCTCGACCCAGATGCAGGACCTTATGCTTGGTCTTGTTAAACCCCATGAGGTTGGCTTGTGTCCACCTGTTCAGCCTGTCCAGGTCCCTCTGGATGGCTTCCCTACCCTCTGGTGTGTCTGCTGCACCACACCGCTTGCTATTGTCAGCAAACTTGCTGAGGGTGCACTCAATGCCTCTGTCCTTGTCACCACCAAAGATGTTGAACAAGACTGGTCCCAGGACAGATCTCTGAGGGACTCAGCTTGTTTAATTAGGTATTTTCATAGTAATGGATGTAAATTTTTTTCTCTTCATTAATACTTGAAGCTTTGGAAGTGCTACTTGATGTTACTCAAAAAGTAAGTGTAAAACTTTTCTGAGTTTTTTCACCACAATATTATTTCCAGGTTTTTCTTGGAAAAACACACTGCTACATAAAAGGAAGAATTCTGAATAGAAGTAAATACATACATCGCTAGAAACATATTCCTTTTTAAAGAGGTGTTTTCAGGCAGGGGTCAGGAAGGGAGCTAAAACTGCAGGTAGTGAATTTACCTTCAAGATCTTTCCCTTCATTATTTTATCATAGCATGGTTTTTATGGCAAGAACAGTAGCAAACATCTGAAAAAATAATTCAGAGTTCTGTGACATAAGATGTTCTCTTTTCATTCAAAATGAATTAATGAAATAAAATTTGTGTACAGGTTTCTAAAAGACTATAAAATTTTAGTGAAACTTATGATGGTAACATCAAAAAAACCAGCTGCAACAAACCAAAACAACTTAAACAAGTTCTGAAACAGACAACAAGTGTGGATGGTAAACAACCAATTTATCTTCAAACAGGACATGAGCCAGGAAGCTTGGGCACACTCTTGTTAGTTCATTTATTTGCTAAATTATTAAGAAAGCAAGCATTTGAGAGTTAAAAGATCTCGCACTTTTAAATTACATGCCTGTGCAGTAGAAACATAAGTAGTAAAGTATAGTAAAAGCCTGGGGGAGACTACTAGCACACATTACTTATGACTTAGAAAATAGTTTAAAGTGTTCATGTCATTATAAGTATCGTGTGCAGAATTAGTACTGAAGAGATGCGGGGAAAGATACAGACTGCAGACACCAGAATATTATTGTGCATTTTTAACATACTTGATTAGGTTTTGCTTTTAGGTAAAAAATAAAGCCAGATTTCTTGAAATTTAGGCCTCAGGACAGTTGAGTAAAAACTGGAGTGTGTGTAAGGAGACTACCACAGTAGTTATCTAGGTTTCATTATGAAGAACACTCCTGAATTTGTAAAAAATTGTCATAACTAAATGGGTCAAACCCCATAAAATTTAATGCTAAACTGTGACAGCTATGAACTTTTCAACAATTAAAATTTTGCTACCAGACACACAAAATCCTGACTACCTTCCTCAAAATATCGCCAGAAACACAATAAGAAGCAATGCTTTATTTGGCACTTAGAAATGTGAAATAACTCCAGTAAATGTTACCCAATTGATTATGGTAATTATTTATTTTTTTACTTTATTTCCCAAGAACTGTAAGAAATGCCATGCTAGTAATGATTTACACTGAGTATATACTTTTGACAATGGGTATTATTATTTGTTTTATTTGGAACTCTGAGAACATTTATAAGCTTTTCAGTAAATTTGATAAATTTGAAAGGTCACATCTCTTATTGAAATGTCAAAAGATTTTCCCCAGAAAACAGGTATGTTCCCAGAATAACCTTTTACTCCACTGTGAGAGCGTACTCAGAGAGAGATGAAATGGTGCCTGCAGAGAGTAGCGGTAACTTTTCAGCCAAAAAACGGTCCCATACAATCAAACAGACAAAATGTTGTAGCTTAAGGAGTTCAAGTTGCTGCAAACTCAGGATTAAAGAAAACCGCTAGGGATCATGAGAAAGGTAAAGAGAAATTCAGACTAAGACAACTCTAGTGTTCATTAGATAAATGCTATGCTTATGAAAATGGCAATAGTCTGGGACAGGCTGACAGGAAATCTGATTTGACAGAGGAAGCAATTAGCCTTGCTGATCTAACTTTTATATCATACAGGCAAAGTACAATTACATTATTTCATACATACAGGACATAATTTCAAAGACATTTTGGATTTAAAGCCCTATTTTGCACTTTTCTTTGTAGATGATGAGACAGAATTTAATCTTGTTAAAATATGCAGACTATCCAAAGCAACACTTTCCGATTACAGGCATATTCTGGAAATTATATCCTGTAAGAATCAGTGGTTCTTACTTTCGACGTATAAATTAGAAATGTTTCAGATTCTGAGAAAAGAAAAACTGAGAGATACAAGAACATTGTGTTTTATTAAAAGATGACAAGTGTTGCTGCACATTTATCCATGTTGGCTAATCCTTGCCATGCTGCAAGGATATTACATTTAGACCACACAGCTACTGATTTCTGTTCTCTTGATAATGACATACATGTGACTGAAATCTCGTATCAAGATCTACTGTGTTTCAGTGTTGATTTTTTGTGCATCTCTATTGTGGTATAATTTTGTTAATAAACCCCTTAATTGTCTTGAAAAAGAAGGGCTGAGAGGATGATCAGAGGACTGGAACACCTCTCTTGTGAAGACAGCCTGAGGGAGTTGATGTTCAACCTGGAGAAGATGAGGTGTTGAAGGAATACAGAATTGTTCAAGACCAGGTTGAATGGGGCCTTGGTCAACCTGTTCTAGTTGGTTGTGCCCATGGCAGTGGTAATGGAACTCTGTGATCTCTGAAGTCCCTTCCAACCTAAACTGTTCTATGATTCTGTGAGTCTATGTTATGGAATTAGTAAGTAGCCAAGAAGCAGAGGCTTATTTCTTGTGTATGAGTGAGTGGATCATTTAGGAGACTGGCATGCTGTTTCAAATTTTATTTGCTGTTATTTTTTCCATCACAACCAGGAGAGTTTCAGCATGGCAAAATAATATAAAATTATTTGTGTTAAACTATTATAGTTGTAAAATATTATTTAACGATAAACTCTAGTTGTTATTCCCAGAGCCTCAAGTTACTCATCAGTCATACAAGATACCTGCAGACACACAAATAGGTTAGAGTTAGCTGTCGTATGTCCCAAGTCCTCTTCTTCCAATTCAGAATAAGGGGAAAATATCTGTTAATAGGGTTAAGTATTTTTAACAGCAGTGTGTTCTACAGATAATCAATACAGATATTATATCTCTTATTTTCTTGTTAAATGGATGTATAACGTGCTTCTTTTCTCTTGAGAATTAAAAATTAAGCAAGTGACCAGTTTGTTTTATTTTTAAACTCTATTAGTTTTTTGTTCTTGCACTTCTCTTAACTGAAATAACAAGGAATTAAAAAAATACTGTGTCAAGATGAGTATTTGTGCAGCACTAATTAAATTTTAGTTTAAATACTGAACCAAGCAGGATGCAGTAAATAACTGAAATACATACTATATTGCGTGTTGAGATGAACTCTTACCATGAGATGAAAATACAAGTTTTCAAGAACCAAACTCCTGACTAAAGCAAAATTTCTAGCTGAGTGACAAAGGGGAAGGTAAAATGAAAAGCAGAACATTTTTTCGGTTTACTTGATCCTTATAATTTGTTATTTTCATTTTGTTATATCCATGTAGTAACTAGACAGTCTTCCGTTTACTGACTCTCTTGAAGGAACTTCACAAACTAATCATATATCATGCTTAGGCCATGAGCATCTTGTTTTAATTGAACTCTGAGGTTAAGGTCCAAACAGAATTAATGAATGACCAAAAGAAGGATGAATATTCTCTCCTTTGACAGATGCACAACTTTACTTAAGGAGTATTAGCAAATCAAGCAATCTTGAATATTTATCTTTGTCTACTTTAGGAGACTGAGCCATTAGTTGCTAAAAGCTCTAATGTGATTAAAACTGAGATGAAGTAGGGAGGAGTCACCTATATGGTTTGTCAATTTGATTTCATAATTTCAAAGAATACTTACAATAGAAAGAAAGATAGGCTTTTCTTCTGGAGGAAAAATATCTACGTACCACAATTGACAAGGTATTAGAAAGGTCTACATTCAGTAATAACTGAAAAAAGATCAGTTATTTGGCTGCCCAGAACATATATTCAAACTGATAATGCTAGCATGCCAATTTAATTTTCGAATTGAACTTCTGGTACATGTATTATGGTACCATAATAAAGAAAAGCAAAAGGAAAGCAAAAGGAGTTAGGACACCAGTACACACTGTTATTTGTCATTAGCCATTGCCTGGACTTGTAGTATTAGGTTACCATCCACAGTACAGATGTAATTGACAATAAGGTGTTATTAATGATTACGCACAATAAGGGGAAGATGATATTTGCATGCTGATTATATTATTTTTAAAAGACAATATGATATTTCATCTATTACATATGAAAAACCTGGTACAATATTTTTCAAAGGCAAAATTTTTTCAGTGAGACTAAATTTATCAACTCTCATCAAGACTCAATCTTGAGAACAGAAAGAAAATTTGGTTATGTTGCAGGTTTTTTGGTTGAGTTTTTATTTTTGTTTTTGCCAAATGCAATTTGCATATGTGCGAATTCAATATGGTTGTCTCATTTAATTGTTTTTTGTTTCTGATAATGTTTACTCGTGACATGGAACAGGAGTACTCATCGCTAACTGCTATGGTGTTTCAACTATGATGTTAAAAACTAAGTGAAATTTGTGTATTTTCTTCATGTTTTGAAGAAAGCTTGGAATTTTGCCTTTGGGTTTCTGTGTCCCACACTTTCTTCCCTCCTTATCCATCTTTTTCTTTCTTCTCCCCGGACTCCATATTGGTTTCCTCTTGACTGTGCTAAGGGAGAGGGTGTCACTGAGTTAAACTGAACATAGTATCTCAAGGATTCAGTGGGAGGAAGCTTTATCTGGATTTTCATGGTCTGCTGTTGTGGAGAGAGTTTTCACCTTGTAGAAACTGGAGTTCAAAATGAAACAAACTTCAATCATTTAACAGACTTCAAAATGTCACTGATACCAAGAGACACAGGTTGGAACTTCATGAACAGCATAGTTCTACAGACGCAGGAACTGTTGGATGAATCTTTTCCCTTTTTAGGGTTTGGGCATCAAGGTCTTGGCTCCATTATATAAGAACACTGTGACAAATCCCCATATGTCTTTGTGTGTTTTTCTTTATATATAGGTTCTTTTTCTGGTGTGGATGGTGGATTAAAATTTCTTGTTGACTTTTTTACACAAATTGAGTAGGTTTCCTTTTTTTGCTGGCAATTCATAAATGGTTGGGTTTTTTCAGACACTCCCTTTATGTTTAGCACTTTAGCTACATTAGTTGCTTAAAATATATTTGAGGTTTTTATCCCACCACAGCTTCTTACTTGGTAACTATGTTCTGTATCTGTGTTACATAGCTATTTATAATCTATTTGGACAGGTTATTGGCTACTGTTTATGAAGCTTCCTGGCAAGGCTACTGTCATTGTTCAGCTTCTTTTGCCAACTATCAGTGGTCTCTAGGGTATTTAAATTCTCTTCAGAAAATATTTAGAATTTAAAGAAAAAAATACAGAACTGTCATAAAACTGGCACAAGCAAGGTACTCATATATTTAATAATGCGGAACTTCTCATCCTGTAACTTAAAAAGGAAATGTTTACACTATTAGTAGCACTTTCTTTTCCCTCATTCCTCCTTTTTCAAACTAGAAATATCTGGGCACATCAGAGCTACTGTACATTGCTCAAAATAAGAAGGAAAGGAAAATGTGTTAAAATGGAAACTTGATATCCACCAATTCCAAAGTTATAGGTGTTTGTCATTAAATAAGTCTATTGGGAAACTGTATTTTCGTTTATTATCCTGATTTGAGTCTTGGCCTACTTGGCTATGCATATTCTCTTATATATGCATATAGCTCTATGTCACCTCCGTTTTTGTCACAATCTGGCTACAGGAGTCTCAACGAGAAAGAAAGAGTAACCCAGAATAGCTGTATAGGTCTTGTTAATATTAACCCCATACTGCCTTGCAGAAGGCAAAGACATTTTCTGAATTCTATGAGTTACCCTAAAGAGATGCCATGACAGGACTGAATGAAGATAGCATTAAGTAGATAGGAAATAAACCAGAATCACTTAATCTCTCCAAGTTTCACTCCATTCTAAATTCCTTCTCCATATCCTTACATTGGCAGTTACTGCCTGCCACCCCTAAAGTTGCATCACTACACATAGGGATACACCAAGTCCAGAGTGCTCACATTTTGCCTTCTCTTCATCCATTGATTAAATTTTATTTGTCTTGTTGAAGATTTAGGAAACAGACCTTGGAACTTTAGCTCTCACTTCAGCACAATGCTGTGTGTTTCTACTCTGACTGCTGAACAAGCAAAAACTGTCCTGTACTGGAATGCACAAGTTAAATGACACTAAGCAAGAGTTAAAAAGCCAACAACCTAGAAGAACTAAAAACTGCTGAAAATAAAGAGCAATTACTGAATATACAGGAAGAAACAAATAAACTTGTTAATGTTGCTCCGTAATGTTTCTTCTTGTTCAATTCCAAATTGAATCTTCCAAATTATGTAACCTATGTAGTTATCTCAAAGCATTATAAAAGGATAGTTTAAAGACACTTATAATTTAAACTGTAATACATTTTTGCTATCCAAATGAATTCCAGTGTTTAGTATTTCTAGCTTTGAATACACTTCAAGAATTCCAAAAATTCAACTTGAAGATGAGAAGGCTCCCAGGGAGACATTGTAGTGATCTCTCAATCCCTAAAGGGGTCTGTCAGAGGGCTGGGGAAGAACCATTCAATAGGGAGAGGGGTCATGGTTTGTAGCTGGAAAAGGGCAGATTTAAGTTAGACGCAAGGAAACAGTTCTTGAGTCTGAGGTGGGTGGATTCCTGGAACAGGCTGCCCAGGGAGGTGGTGGAAGCCTCATCCTTGGAGCCATTAAAGGTCAGGCTGGCTGGGACTTTCAGCAATCTGAACTAGCGAGTGATGACTCTGATTGTTGGAAGGTGATTGGACTAGATGATCTTTAGAGGTCCCTTCTGACCCTATAATTCTAGGAAAAGAAATGCAAGCACTTCAGAGGATTCTTAAGTATCTGACACAAGGATATGGATGGAAATCACTTAAGTGAAAAACATTTATATTACATTTCTTCACTATTATAATGCAATAACTTGAAAGTCAGACGTATATAGAAGATAACCTATGAGGAGAGATGACAGAAAAGAGTAGAATTAAGAGAGAGATTTTTTTTTTCTAAGTTAACAACAGAAATAATTTTTAGAATCTTTATTAAATATCTCCTTTACTTGCCAATATATCTTTCTGAAACCATTTTTAATTTGGAAAATGGAAAAAAAAATCTACGGGAACAATTTACTTTCTCCTGTAACAAAAGTAAATGTTACTAAAAATCACTGTTTAAGAGAGGAATGTGCCTTTCCTGCCCTCCCTCATCTAACTTTCATAAAACATACAAATGTGTGTATTATATGCATATATTAAAAACATAGAATGAAGAGCTCCAGGGAAGATGATGTACAGGTCCACTATGAGTATATAAAGAACTACAAGGAGTTAAGAGTAAAATCCTTTTGAAATGGTATATTCTTTTTCAAAAATATTCTGACACATGTTCTGAGTTTTGTTGCTGTGAGATACACATTTGCATGGTAAGCTGATGCTAATTTTTCTCAAACAGATGTAATGATCTTAAGAAAAAAAAACAGTTCAACAGATGTAATGATCTTAAAAAATGAAAGCAGTTAAACATAATTTTTAAAATAGTAACGTTTCTTCGTGCCTGATCATAATTTGGCAATGTTCTGAAAATGACCAAGAATACTCTTGAGTCATGAAAGCAGCATCCTGAAGTTAAGAGCACTAAAAATCAGAAATGTTTTGCTGACACTGTTAAATAAGAATTTACTGAAAACTTGGTTCCAGTGTATTTTTATGTGTGCTGTTTTAAGACTAAAAGAAAAGCAAAACCCATCTGGCTTAACTGGATGTGTGCTTGACAGGATCCAAAGGCTGGATTCTTGAATTTATAATTGCTGAGTCTTAAATATATTTAGATGATAAAAAATCTACCAAACACATTGGGAAGAGCCCTATAACCTCTTCAATTTTCATATTCACTTTGGGTAAGATTTTAAAATGTAATTACAATGGTTTAGGGAGAATATCTAAATCGGTTTGGGTTGGTGCTTGTAATTCTATCACTACAAACAGCTCTCACAAAGAGTTCAATAGGCAAAGAAGCAACTTTGCTAAAAAGACAACAGTTCATTGAATCCGTCACCAATAAGAAAAGGAAAAAATCCCCAAATAAGTAAAAGAATCAAACAGAAACAGCATCACAGTGCTTTTACACACACTTGGAGAGAAATGGAAGACAGCTAACACATCAATTTTTGGCCTTAGATAAGAGCTCTGGGACAAGAGAGTGTACACACTCAACCACAAAGCCAACACATACACACACACTTGCTCCCCACTTTCCAGAATTGAAAGGGGTGGGGGGGCGTTGCTGGAATCCAGCACAAAATATACATTAGGTGCTTCTAGAAAAGTTCCTTTTCTAGTTCTCATGCAGACGTCAGCCCTCCATGACGTCTCCAGCATACTTATAGCTCCTGTTGATTTTGGGGCTCTTCTTTGAGGCTAAAGCAGCATCAAATGTAGAGGATACAACAGAATCCCAGACTCTCTCTCTCTGTTTGCCAAAGGCTTAGGAGATCAGTCCTTGTGATCTCTCTTTCTCTCTCTTAGTAGAGTATTCTCTCAGTGGAAGAGTATATAGGATCTTTGTCACCCTGGTGGCGACAAAGCCAATATGGCAATGGTCACATGGAGCCATGCCTGTTATGGTGAACAGAATTTTCAAGGTCTTGTCAAAGAGCTTTTCCACAGGCCTCATGCAGAGCCTTTCTTTCTTCTCCCCTGTGGTTAGACATCAATGGAGGTGGAGGATTAAGAGCTCACCTCTGTTTTGCATCTTCAAAAGCGATCAAGCTGTAAAAGCGGCTATGGAGGAGCTGCCCTCTCTTCAGCCCACTACCAGAAACTGGTGCTGGTTTTTCTGCATTTGAGCCCTCAGAGAAAGAGGGGACGGCTGCAGTTTCACCCCACCAAAGGTGTCTGCGGTTGTGGACAGAGGCTCATCTCTTCAGCCCACTGCCTGGTGCTAGGGCTTGCTGATGCTGGTCACAGTCCAAAAGGGTCCACACTCCCTGCATTTGAGCTCCCATGCAAAAGAGGGCCATGGCTACCTCCGCAGCAGAGCTGCAAGGTTTAGACACTTTTGCTTTACACTCTTTGGTGGCAGAGGGTTTGGAGCCATTGCTTGACACTCCCCGCCACCCCACCCTGAGCTGTGGGAGGAAGCAAGGGAGATGTATCCATAAGAAGCAGGAAGTACATTCCCTTTTACAGGTTCTGTCTATCAATCACCTGTAGAGTGCAGACACTGATGCAGGAGGTCTGCTCAGAAGGCTACCCTCAGCTTCAAAATAAAATGCTTTTTTGGCATAAAAGCACTACAATTAATACTTCAAAATTTTATTATTTTCAAACTATGACAGTAATCTAATAGTTTTATGTTTGCTAAAGGCTAAAGACAGAAATTAATTTCCCATATTCAATTGTATCAGCTCTTCAAAGTGGTCACTAGTCACATTCATAATTAATTATTATTCTGTGTCTTCATACTGGTTTGTTTGGTCTGGCCAAATATAAGTGCCATTCTAAATTGTCTTCCTCTCTGTTTTCTGTGACAGAGAATACTCAAATTCAGAAATCAATTATGATGTTACCTTTTAAAGTTAATGGAGATACAACATTAACTGAAGTGAATGTCCTGGTTCAGTAACAGCAGGCATTTACAAGACCACATGGAAAATCTATTGTGAGTGAGTGGCTGTGATCCATGTGGCTGATAATCACAGACACTTTCTCTTTGCCACTCCTTCCTCTTCATCCTTTTCCCTACTCCAACACAAGGCCTTCTTAGGGTCAGCAGGGAAACTCCTGCCCCACCAGGGTCTCTTCCAGAGCCTTCAGAGTTTCTCAGCTGTCTGGGTTACCTGGAGCCCCTCCTTCCCTCCTGCTGCTCACCCCTCAGAGCCTGAAGAGCTGTTTCTCAGACGGTTTCCCCCAGTCCTGGCTGCTGGTAAGCATTTTGCCCTTTCTCAGCTGGCCTTTCCTGAGGCTGAGTGTCTCAGCTATGCCCTGCACTGGGGCTGTTGGAATCATCCTGAACTGACTGGAATAGGTTGGAACAGTCTGGAGTCAACTGGACCTAGCTGAATCCATCATGAAGCAGACCCAACCCCTCTATACAGAGAACCTCCTGCTCACCCCTGCTGCTACCAAATCCTTGACAGCAAATCTGTCTCAGATCCATCCATTAAAGCCCACACGTCTGATGCTTTGCACAAGTTAGTCCTGCTGGGGAACACAGACTGGACTAGGAAACTCTAGATGTCATTGCAAATAATTAATTACCAATCATTGTATTTATTTGCAAGCCATACAGAACATTTTTGGAATACCTCCTTAGATCCATTAAGAGTGCTAGAAACAATGACACTAAATGAACCATTGGAGAGCTGATTTGTTTCTGATCACCAGTAAATGCAAAGTTTGAGACCAATCTCATTCACTACTGAAGATTTTAAAGAACCCAGAATTCTTCTCTAGTTGTAAAACTCACATTGAAGTACCAGTATGAAACGCATAATGATAGTTTCTGCCTCAGTAATTTTATTTTAATAGGAGTAAAATTTGATATGCTACAGTAAGAATAATTGTGCAACTGGTCTTGAGATCAATAACATTTAAAGAAACCCAAAAATCAGCAGCCCTAGAGGACACATCTTCAGCTTCTTCCTAGTCTGTTTTCCAGATGTATTTGAGATTTCTTTGGAAGTTTCAACTCTTAATTGCTTCAGCACAACTTTGGGTTTTCCCCAGCATTTTTACTAACTTCTTTGATGTTGTTTACATTTACAAGAGACAATTCTACATCAGTTTTCAGTGGTAGATAATTGTTTAGGGACATGCAATTCAGTGACCTCTTAATAGCATGAGCCTGACCTAAATGAAAAACAAGTACTTTTTGGCTTTGCAACTGAGTGAATTCTCAGAAGAGAGAGAATCTGCCTGCTCCCTTGTCTAGGTAAGATATATCCTGAAGGAATCTCTCAGTGTGGCTAGTTCTATTCTACCTACACTTTCTTTGAAATGAGCTAAACCTTCAGCAATTTGAAAAAAAATGTGGAGTTTAGTACTTTCTCTACAATGCAGCTTCCAAGTGGCAATGTTTTTAAATCATAAGTGCCTTCTAAAGTAATAGCGTTCTTTTTTTTAACAATAATGATTTGTGAATTTTCTTGTAATAGTAGTATGAATTATGATGATGAATTACAGCTTCAAAGTCCTGCAAAACACAAAGGTGAACTGAAAACTGCTGTCAGTCAAGCAAATTATACAGTGGCTCATTCTAGTTTGAGTGTAGATGAATTGTGAGATCCATGGTGTAATATGCAGATTAACATAATCTCATGTCTCATTAATGTTCATTTCATCTGTATAAATCTAAAACTTTGGGTAGAAATAAGCCCAACATTTGCTTTTGTCTGTAATAGTTGTTAATTAATCCTGTGGCATCAGACATATGCATTTCTTTCTAAACTAAGGTTTATTGCATTGATTTCTTGAAGAGAGAGACCAAACACAAGACCTTTCTTCACAGCCAAATAAACTCTTTAAGAATCCATTCCCATAGTATGTTCTAATTTCTTCTTGCAAAAAAGCCCTGCAAGTCCCCCCCAAAAATAAAACTGAAATTCTAAAAAGTATGTTTTGTGTGGTTAGATAAGGTAACTTAGGTAGATAAAATAGCAACTCTGAAGCCTGAATATAAAGCTCAGCATTATCTCATACAGAAAAATAACAATGTCACCAACCAAAAAAGCTCAAATAGAAAACAAATTTCATATCACACAGTGTGTTCCATTTGTGAAAGGAAAAGGAAAAAATGTAAAAGACACAGACCATAAACACACATTGTGAAAATAAGAAGGTAAATCCATACAAATCCCTGCTTCTAATAATCCAGGCAGCATTTAGCTTTAGAAACTCAATTAAAATGCAAGTCAAATTTTCAAAGGTAATCAAATTAGAAAAAAAAGGAATTAATTAATTTCTGGCAACAAGAACCCAGAAATTTCTTAGGCCAGACAAGACATTATCAAATGTCACAGTGGCACTGGTAATATTCATTTTGCTGCCCAACTACCTTACTGAACGTTTGTTTTAAAGTAGAAAAAAAGGATGAAAACAGTTGAAAATGTTAAGAGAGAGAATTACCTGAACACTAAGAGAACTTATGGATATTAGGTTCTAATAATTATTAAGAATTCTGGTGACATTTTAATTTTTGAGAGCTGCAAAGTCCAATTTCTAACTTCCATACAGTTTTCAGTCCTCATTCTCTTCATACAGACATTACATGTCTTTATTAGCTAGATAGTTTTTCTGCTGCTAGCATGAAGAATTTAACTTCCTTTCCCTTCTTAAATGTTTCCCATGATCAAAATTACTGCTGTCCCCATTGTCTCAATATTTCCTTTATTATTTCCTTCTTACTACACCTTTTTCTTTCCCATTTCTTTTAAATCACAAGTCCTTCTTCATCACATCCAGTGAAAGAAAAAATTCTCACACCTTTCGTATCCCTTTCTGTGTCACCTTTAAGTTCCCACAGCCCTGGAAATAACCCTAACAAACAACTTCCTCTTGGCTCAGCTCACAGATACTTACAGTTCTCTTTCACATTTCTGTCCCATTTGACTAGGCTGCTCTTGGTTTCAGGCCATCTTTCTCTTTTAAGAGCCCAGAAAGTTCAATTCTCTGTTGCCTGACTCCTTTATTTACACTTCAAGAAGTGATGTTAATAACAGTTTCAAACTGCAGCTGTTTTTCCAAAATCTGTAGTGAAGATTTTCCTTTCTAAACATTTAAGTTTTTTTTTTTTTTTTTTTCACCTCCAGGTCCTTTAATTAAATTAATAATAGTTTTATGAGAAAATCTTCTAAACTGGTAGTACTTCTGTGGAACTGGCAGTACATATTCAGAAAATTTCCAGGCTTCTCTCAGCTTTGGCGAAGATCTCTCATCAGTGCTGACTGTCGATGTGCAATGCACCACCTGAAGTCTGTTCTCCAAAACTTTCTAGAAGAAAGTCTGCCAACATTAATGCTTTGGCAGCATCTTTGTTGAAAGTCTCTTTAATGTTTTTCTCTCTTAAGACAGATACAAGCACAGTATTTACTTTAAAACAATAGCAAAAAAAGTTATGCTTAGTTTTCTGTCCCTGTTGTATTCAGTGGTGGTTCTGGCCAAGGGTAAAAAAAAAATGCAGGTGCATTTTGAAATTAATCTGAGGCAAAGATAAAACCCTGTTAGGCACAGTAGGAGGAGACCAGTACTGAGGGAATATCTGTAAATTGTTGTTGAGGAGGCGGTTCATAGTTACATTAAATAATCAACTTTTTTTGTAATTAGCTCTATAGCGAGTGTTTTCAAAGAAAACAGAATAAGAGAAATCCAGTAGGGTAGGAATAGTTTCTAAAAATGTAATCAAATTCTGTTGACAATGTCTTTCAAAAATCTTAATGAATTGCAGTTAATCAAGCTTGCTCATCGATTGTGATTATTTCAGTCATATTTACAACATTTTAAAATAAATACAATATTTTTTAAAAACAAGATTCTTTTATCGGTACACAAAGAGAACTACCTTTTGGGTTTTTTCACTCATCAGTTTGCAACTGGCATAGAACACAGACCAGAGACTTATAAAAAACTAGAAGTTAGAAATCTGAAAGAAGCAATTTGCTTTCATGCAAGCATTTTTCTTTTCACCTGTCATCTTTATTTTGATCAGAAATTAACTTGAGTTGTACACAACAGCACTGATGTTTTTTTTCTATTTCCATCATGACTTTCATCTTCAATTAATAATGAATACAACTCAGTTTAAAAAGCCCATACAACTGCTATATAGGAACAGAATTTATCTATAATCTATTCTATTCCATATGATTTTTCAAAATATGCCTAGAAATACGGCACCAGTGCAGTAGCCAAGTAGCACAGATGTGCATCCTACTCTTTAGTCACAACAAACCATAGGAATGCTATAATTCTAGGGAAGACTAAACTGCTTTATGATTTCTCTACATTTTTCTCCCAGGATTTCTTGTAAATAAGGTAATAAGACTCTACCATATCTCTCTGGAGTAATGAAGATCAATTTCAGCCATGCTGTCAAGCAGCCTTCATTCACTCTGTCCCTGCCACACTCATCTCTGATTTTGTACAAAAAATAATTAAAATGCAAGCTAAAGCCTTAGCCTTGTACCTCTGCTTTTGTTTTTATAATTCTCTGCCATAATTATTAGTGTAACAGCTACTACTTATTGCAGCAATTACAGAGAAAAGAAGAAAGATGAGGATTTTTTTTTTCTAATGATGGTTTCTGTATTTCAAGAAAACTCCACTGGCTGTATGACCTAGGAGAGATGTTCTCATGTTCTGATTACCAGGCTTTAATAAGTTTGTGGTATCATGCATATTCTCTTGAAAACTGAGTTTGACAGAAATATTTACTACTTATCACTGAAAGAGAATTTACTTAGAGTGCTATGACAACACAATAAATATTTTTTCTGTGTGACTAAGAGAATTATAGAATAACATAAGCTAGCCAGATACTTGAACACTTTTTGCTCTTACTGTCTGTATTTCTTTATTTTATATTAAAATTTATTAATTTTTTAAATTATATTTGTAGTTTGCAAGTGGGGAGTGAAATCTTCTTTAGCAATGAAAACTTACCTCTGGAATAAACCTGTTAATGTAAAGGAGAAGTCCTTGAAAACTGTAATCCACATGCAGAAAGCAAGCTTAGAGGGAAAAAGAAACTGGTATGTAAAACATATTGCTGTTGCAATAAAAAATAAAAGATAACTTTTTAAAATTTTGTATTACTTGAACAGTTTCACAAAGAAAATACATATTTGCAATGTTAGAAAGAAAAATAATAGTTCTTTTTAATTGTCCATAAAAAGCATAACTGAAAATAACTACCACAGTACATCGTAAGAGGAGGCAATCTACCAGAACATTTATTTTAGGAAACACTTTTGGTTTATTTATGATAAACAAATCATAAATATATGAATAAATGCTACTGTTGTTAGACTTTTTGGCTTGTATTTTTTTTTTTTTTAGTTTAAATCTTTAATTTGCAAACAGAAAATCAATCTTATTCCAATGCTAAAAGTTTTCAAATCATAATCTTTTCTTCCCAGACGTTGTCCAAGCACTCTGGTCTACACTTCATGCTGTTCCAGCATAACAAACTTCTAACTTTTGCTTGCAACAGTAGACATAAATGTTTGCAAATAAATTTTAGATTATAGAATTCATTAAAAATACCTCATATTCATAGAATTCATAGAGAAGCTTTTAAAAACAGTTCCATATTTAGAATTTCCCTGAGGGATAATCATATTTGCTGCTCTTAGGTTTTTTTTTTTTATTATAGAGAGTACACTATAATGTTGGAAGTCCTGGTGTCTTCTCTGGCTTGTAAGACAGGCATGGAAATGTAATTTAATTGTTTTCTTATTTTAACCCTTTTTTAACATTTTCATTGGCTGCAATCATAAATGAACACTGCACATATCACAGAGGTCAACTGAGATTAATGATTTGAGAGGAAAAGACATAATGTTTTCATTTAATAGATGTAAAATTTCAGTATATTAGGGGAAAAGGCTATATATGATGATCTTTTATGATAAACATCATATACATCGTACTTGTTTTAAAAATTTCCCTCTGACTTTGATTTGTGAACCTCCTATATACTTAAAATGTTTGCAAGACAATGTTTCTTATTTGTATAAAACCACTTTCTGTTGAGAGGCAGTCACTAAACTAGCCCGAAGTTAAAAAATCAGTTAATAATACAATAGAAATCTTTGGTTTCTATTCATAGCTTGTGAAGCCTTCAAAATCTGACCCTCATCAATGCCACCTACATTCAGTCAAATCTCTTAACATGCTTGCTAGTTGACAAACCACGGCACATTATCTAGAAACTGCTTCCTCCAATGGATAGATAATAGACCAAACATAAAGGATAATTGAAATTTGAACTCTACCCTTTTTCAACATTGGTCATCCAATTCCTTGTTAAATGTAATCTTTTAATTTTTTTTTTCACTGAATGTTTGCAGTTCTTTTGCAGAAGAAATGAAAAAGGAGCCATTACTTAAAGACAGAATTAATGTGCAGTCTTCTTGCCTTAGTCCCTCTATATGCTACAGCTTCTTTGACAAAGAAAGCCAGAATTTAACTCTATTAAGGGTACTATTGGAATAGTTTTAAATTTTAACTGTGCAGCTCACAGTCTTTTGTATAACTGTGCTAAATAGTACATAAACGAGGCTATCTAGATGTGTTCTGTGGATGACAAATGCTTTCTGGTAACAACCAAAAAATTATTATGACCATTTAGTTCTGTACACTTCAAATGACACTCTGGAGACACATTACCATGTGGCCTGCTGGCTTCTCCTTGGAGAGGAGAGGGAGAGGGAGAGGGAGAGGGAGAGGGAGAGGGANGTAGGAGGGCCCTGCAGAGGGACTTGGACAGACTGGAGAGATGGGCAGACTCCAACAGGATGAGTTTTAACAAGTCTAAGTGTTGGATTCTGCATTTTGTTTATAACAGCCCCAGACAGAACTATAGGCTGGGAATGGTGTTCTTAGAGAGTACTCAAGTAGAAAGAGACTTGGGGGTATTAGTGGACTCAAACTTAGCATGAGTCAGCAGTATGCCCAGGCAGCCAAGAGGGCTAATGGCTTCCTGGCCTGCATCAAGAATGGTGTGGCCAGCAGGGCAAGGGAGGTTATCTTCCCCCTGTATTTGGCACTGGTTAGAATGCACCTGGAGTATTGTGTTCAGTTCTGGGCCCCTTAGTTTAAGAAAGATATCGAGGTGCTGGAACGAGTCCAGAGAAGGGCCACTAGAATGGTAAAGGGGCTGGAAGGGAAGCCCTATGAGGAAAGGCTGTTTGAGCTGGGTCTGTTTAGCCTGGAAAAGAGGAGGCTCAGAGGTGACCTTATCACTATCTATAGCTATCTATGATGTGGTTGTAGTCAGGCAGAGGTCTGTGTTTTCTCCCTGGACACTGGAGACAGGACAAGGGGTCATCAGGGGAGGTTTAGACTTGAAATTAGGAAAAAGTTTTTCAATGAAAGAGTGATCTGGTTTTGGAATGGGCTGCCCACTGAGGTGGTCTTGTCGCTGTCTCTGGAGTTGTTTAAGGTTAGGCTGGATGAAGTTCTGAGTGGCATGATCTAGATGTTAGATGTTAGGTTTACTTGGTTTATTTGAATTTAGGTTGGACTGGATGATCTTTAAGGTCTTTTCCAACCTTATCATTACTGTGGTACTATGATACTGTGATTGGGGGGGTCAGCAAAGCAACCACTAAGTATTTCCAGAGGGAAGATTTTGGCCTGTTCAGGACATTGGTTGAAGGAGTTTCTTGAGTGATACTGGTGAAGGACAGAGGGGTCCAGGAAAACTGGACATTATTCAAGGAAGTTCTCTCAATGGCACAGTAGCAGGCTGTCCACATGTTCTGCAAGGTGAATCAACAAGGAATAAGACTTCTGAGCTAGATAGAAGGTAGTGCCACTGCCTCTAAACATTACATATACAATGGACATACGCCCCCACTTAACTATACAAATTAATTTGCTGTTACCTATGAACAATTTTTTTTTTAATAGGTTGCATGATCCCTTGCAAATCATAATTGCATAACATTTACAAGAGTGTAAAGCAAATTGTAGACAAGATACCACATGAGATTTGATTATTTCTTCATAGATATAACTTAAACCAGTAGAGTGTCTGTTCAAAGGGACACTTATTCTGTCACTTAGCCATGTATTTTCATTGTGGGTTTCCATGAAATAAATTGTACTTCCGATCCAGTTTGGACTTCATGCGCCATAAAAATTCCTAAATATTCATGCTCTGTGGATAAGTATTAAAACTAATAATATATATTTTGGAGGGGTAACATTTGTGTGTGGTAATACTGAAATGGAATTAATAGAAGTAGTTGCTTCTGTCTAATAGACAGTAATGTAGATCTGACTATGCCATCAAAAAACTTTTCAGTAACAAATTTTACAGGAAAAACTTAATGTTTAACTTTGCTATATCTCTGCAAGTATTCAGACTTTGACAGACTTTCTGTTCTGGAGGTCTATTAGCAGAGTTTGCACATAAACAAAGAAAAAAGAGAGGAAAATAGAACTTCAAGTATCCTGCACAGTTCAGGTGATATTCAAATATACAAACTTAGTCAAATGGAAGAAACAGACATTTTCTATTTTAGGAAGGAGATTAAATTGTCTTATATAATTTTCACATTTTTACTAGGAAGTTCAACTCAAATGTACTTGCTAAAACTGCCTGACTCTTCTTGTTCATTAATCACTAAGAAATAACATTTCCTTCTTGTGAAGTAGTCTATAAAATACATACCTTATAGCAGCAGCCTAGAATGGTAAATTTTTTTAATAATTCCCATGACTATTTCTATTAAAGGATCACCCTTACTATGTTGGAATGATGTTACGAAGGTTTAGTTATTGTTTTTTTTCTACTTCCAACTAGTCAAATATAGAAGTATTCCATGGGATTTATTGCTGTTGTAATTCATACAAGATCTTCTGGAAATAAAACTTCATTAGCACTTTGAATGAAATAGCAGGTTGGAGATTGTCTAGGGCACAGCCATCATGAAACTATTGAGTTTTTAATACATAGAGAAATAAGGAGAAGGGTCAGTATAACTGCAACCTTAGACTTCCAGAGGGCAAACTTTGGCCTGTTCAGGAGACTGATTGACAAAGTCCCTTGGGAGGCTGTCCTGGAAGATACAGAAGCCCAGGAAGGTTGGACATAGTTCAAGAGGGAATTCTGTTAGGCAGAGGAGCAGGCTGTCCACATGTGCTGAAAAAAAGGCTGGTGGGGAAGAAGCCCAGCCTGGTTGAGCAGGGAGCTGTTGCAAGAAATCAGGAAAAAAAAAAAAAGTGTCTCAATTTTGGAAGGAGGAGCAGGTGACTCAGGAAGTGTTTAAGGATATTGAAGGTAGTGTGGAAAGAGAATTAGAGATGTAAAATCTCAGTGAGAACTCAATCTGGCCAATTCTGTTAAAGATTATTATCAAAATATTAAAAAACAGTTTTACAAAAACATATAATAACAAAAGCAAGGCCAGGGAAAATCTCCACTCCTTACTAGATGAAGAGGGGAACATGGTAACTGAAGACAGGGAAAAAGCTGAGGTACCTAACGCCTTATTTGCCTGAGTCTTTAACAAAAAGCTTGGCCATTCTTCAGGATAACTGTACTCCTGATTTGGTAGACAGGGATAAGGAACAGACTATCCCACCTGTAAACCACGAAGAAGTAGTTAGTGACCTGCTGAGCTGCCACTTGGATCCTGACAAGTCTGTGAGTCCAGATGGGATTCATCCCAGGGTGCTTGAAGAGTTGGCACAAGACCTGGCTAGGTCACATTCCACCATTTATGACAGTTCCTGGATAACTGGGGAGGTCTCTGATGATTGTAGGTTGCCAATGTGGTGCCCATCCACAAGAAGGGCCAGAACGAAGATCTGGAGAACTCTAGGCTTGTCTGCCTGACCTCACTGCCTGGCAAGGTTATGGAGTGGATCATCCTGAATGCCACTGAGTGGCAGGTACAAGGGATCAGGCCTAGCTAGCATGGGTTTAGGAAAGGAAGGTCCTGTCTAACCAATCTGATCTTGTGTAGGACTGGGCGAGCTACCCAGTGATTGAGGGGAAGGCAGTGCATGTGGTCTACCTAGACCTTTAGCAAAGTCTTTGACACAGTCTCCCACAGCATCCTCCTGGAAAAGCTGGCTACGTATGGCTTGGATGAATGTACCCTTCACTTCATTAAAATCTGGTTGGATGACCAGGCAGTGTGCTTGTGAATGGTGCCACCCCCCATTGGTGTCCATCTTTATTGATGATGTGGATGAGGGTATTAAATCTCCTCTTAGTAAATTTGCAGATGACACCAAATTTTGGAGGAATGTTGATCTGCTGGAGGGCAGGAGGATGCTGCAGAGAGATCTGGACAGGCTGCATCAATGGGCAGAGGCCAGTGGGATGAAGTTTAACAGGGCCAAGTCTAGGGTCTTACATTTTGGTCACAATAACCCTCAACAGAGATACAAACTGGTGGATGAGTGGCTGGAGATCAGCCTGGCAGAGAAGGACCTGGGAATCCTGGTAGAGCCAGCAGGGTGCCCAGGTGACACAAAAGGCCAATGGCATCCTGGTTTGTATCAAGTATAGTGTGGCCAGCAGGACTAGGGTTTTAATTCTCCCCCTGTACTCACTTTGAGTACTGTGTGCTGTTCTGGGCCCCTCACTTCAAGAAAGATATTAAGGTACTGGAGCAGGTCCAGAGGAGAGCAATGAGGCTGGGGAAAGGACTAGAAGCAAAGTCTTATGAAGAGAGGCTGAAGGAGCTGGAATTGTTTAGCCTGGAGGAGTCTCAGGGTGGGACCTTATCACTCTATACAGCTACCTTAAGGGAAGTTATAGATAGGTCGTGTTCTAGGTAGGATGGGTTCTACTCCCAGGCTGATAGGATGAGAGGGCAGAGCCTGAAGCTGTGACAGAGGAGGATTAGGTTAGATGTTAGGAAGCACTTCCTCACAGAAAGGGTGGTTAGACATTGGAATGGACTGTCCAGGGAGATAGTGGAGTCCTCATCCCTGGAGTTATGAAAAGACTGGATGTGGCACTCAGTACCGTGGTCTAGCTTATTGTGGTGATGTTAGGACATAGGTCGGGCTTGATGATCTCAGAGGTCTTTTCCTGGGACAGCTGACACTTTCTGACTAGAGGGATGTTCCAGACCATAGGATGTCTTGCTTATCATGTATTCTGGGAGAAGAGGGAAGGAGATGTGGGAGGAGCATGTCTGGAGTTACTGCATTTGACATGATGGATCCCTACTTTCCTGGAGATATCTCAACAGCTGCCTGATGATGGAAAGTGGTGAATGAGTTCCTTGTTTGTTTTGCTTGCATGTGTAGCTTTTGCTTTCCTTATTAATTTTTCTGTATCTCAACCCATTAATTTTCTCATTTCTACCCTTCCGATCCTGTCCCCCATGGCACCACAGAGGGAGTAAGTAAGTGAGAGGCTGTGTGATTCTCAGTGGCTGGCTGGGATTAAACTGTGACACAAGCATATAAGTAACATTTGATAATTCTATCATAGTTTTATATTTTTAATTTATTAAAATACTATTGAAGACCAATAATAGACTAATTATCTCTCTAATTTTTCTATGTATCACCTACCTTTCATACCACTGCAATACCCATTTATATTCTTTCTTTTTGCTGCTTTGTTCTCTTTTCCTGTTTGTTGGTCCCTAATGTACTTTAACCAACAGTGCTCTTGGGAAAGTTTAAAATACATGTAAAGATCAATTGAAAGGAAAACAAATGCTCAAACCTCACTCATAAGCAGAGAGTTTAGTACAGCATTCAAGACCATTTGTCTACAATAATTTCCTCTGAGAAAAAAACATTTTCTATGGCTTGCAAACATCACTAAAGACAGAGTATACTCATCCAGAAATAATTAGTCAAAGAATTTGCTTTAGTGAAAATCCTGAAGAAACTTACTGGAGCTATGAAATGTGCAAGAAAATAATACTGAACACCCAAACTTGTAAACAGATTGTGGTAGAAAGCCTAATTATGAGAAGTTATAGAATGTTTGTTTCAGTAGCATAGCCAAACTCTAGTCGGAGTTTTATTACAGGTAAATCCATTGGTCACACAAAAGAAAAATATACCAAACAAAATTTGTTTAGAAGGACTGCTTAAACCTTAAAATAAAGTATAAACAGATCTTCCCCTTCCTTCATTACTTTCAAACTGAACCTGACTGAGCTACAAACTATTGGTAGTAAGCCTCAGCCTTTGACAAGGGAAAAAGATAGATCTTTGAAAGATGAAACACAGCCATTCAAATCTATATAAACAACATCCAGAAAAAAGGGGTTGTTT
The DNA here is from genome assembly GCA_013397515.1 of Upupa epops. NCBI lineage: Eukaryota > Metazoa > Chordata > Aves > Bucerotiformes > Upupidae > Upupa > Upupa epops. The sequence goes on along the minus strand of VZRI01012227.1, from coordinate 8,220 downwards.
TTTATTCCTTGAGAAGTAATTACTGGCATTGAGATTATGCAACTTTATTGTTTTACTGAAATAAAATTACAAAAGCTCAAAACCATGCTGGTGCTTCCTGTGTGCATTAGGATACAAAATTTTGAAAATCGAACATTCTTCATCAGTTTTGAGACAAGTGGAAGAAGTAACAACCCAAATTCTTTTATTGTAGGGGGCTGTCTTACACCTGTCCCATCACCCAGTCCACCTTAGCTTTTCATAAAGTAAATGGGATATCTGTATTTGGAAGGAGTTTCTACTCATTTGTTATATAAGTAGAAAATATTGGATAGTTGAACAGAGAATTAAAAATGTAGTACAATATCACTCTATAACTTGGATGGAACTGACGTGATATAACTCTGTATTGTACTTTTAAAAAAATACTTCTCAGCACACACTTGTTTTTTTCCATTCATTAGGGATCTAACAGTTTCATAACTCAGTAATAAACTCCAAAATATTTTTAAGAAGAAACCACACACTAATTGTTTTTCCAAGTGATTTTACACTAAAAGAAATTAAAGCATTAAAATCTTTACAGATATGGTTACAATAAGTAGTCCTGATATAGCAAAAACAGGCAAAGACAACTTAGTAAAGGAACAACAGATAAAGGGAAAACCTAATTTGCAGAACTTTCCAAGTCTACATCTTAGTTTTCACAACCTTTCCTTTTAACCCCTCCCCAATAGTATTGCTGGCTTACACATCCCATGGTTGTGTCCTAGTATCATCCCAATTCTATGCAGCCACAGCCTCATGGGGAACTCTCGTTAGCTTGCTAATTGACTTCACCGTGGGTATTTAACAAGAATTGCACTGACATGACCAACCTGGTGATGGGAACACATGGCAGTGGTGTACAAGCAGTCAGTGAAATTGAAACAAATGGTTGTAAATTGTTCTCTAAAATGAAGACAAACTAATACCTAACCTACAGTAAGAGGTTAGGTGCTAGATGCCTTATGTCCCACAGCAATATCCTTTAAAATTACTGCAAAAAGCTCACTCGCTTAGTGAAAGCTTGTTAAATATTACACATGCACACAAATATACAAAGTCTTCAGAAAAATAGTCTCACATGAAATACTTAAGAAGAACCCTGATGCATGAGTCACTAGAAATTAGAAGGAATTGAAGAACAAGGAGGGAAAACAGAAATTACTTCTCAAGTGACTAATTTTTGTCAGTTGACAGACGTGTCCTCCCTCAATGAAAAAACTTCAATTCGTTATTTTAGCAAAATTGTTTTTTAAAAAAACTTAAAATAAAACAGGCAGGTGGGTAAGAATCAGTCTCACATGGATTGTGACAGAGGAGCTTGCCCACCTGCTTTTCCTCTGTTGTCTAACATCTGGAGCACAATATTGTGGAAACAATATATACTAGAATTTGTTGATACTCCCTCTTACTTTTTCATTAAGTAATCATTTAGATTACAAAAATTATGGAAACAGACACAGTGTTTTTTTCCTTAATATAACGTAGTTCTTGGAGCTCCCACAGGAGAATTCTGTCGTTTTCAATGGGAATTGAAACTACAAATCCATGATGGTATTCTGATATTAATCCTTTGATGCTGCAAAAACTGACATGTGAGAACAAAAAAAAAATGCTCTTTTCTAAAAGCAAGAAGCATCTAGGAGATCATTTGTTCTTTCTTTATTTCAGCAGTAAATAGAAGTCAATCAAATGTTCAGTTGAGAGGAAAGCTCAATATACCAATAAAATTAATGTCCCCAAATCAATGACACCTTGCATTTATCAATTTACAGGAAAAATGATTCAATCAGAGTAGGAACAATTATTGTGAATCAAGAAATGTGTCCATGAGCTATTGCACAACAGTTATCTCTACCTATGACAACCCTGGCTGTAGCTAATTATGCTTCATAGTTGCATGCAATAATTAAATGTTCACAGTAGACACAATAGAGAGTGTAGATAATGCTGGTCTCTTCTCCCAAATTACTAATGATAGGATGGGAGGAAATGGCCTCAACTTGTGTCAGGGGAGGTTTAGACTGGATCTCAGGAAGAAGTTCTTTCCTGCAAAAGTGGTTGGACACTGGAACAGGCTGCCCAGGGAGGTGGTAGAGTTACCATCCCTGGAGGTGGGCTAGGGCTTAGGGAGATGTTGGGAGGAAGGATGGACTTGATGATCCTGGAGGCCCTCTTCAGCCAGAACAAGTCTATGATTCTATATAGCAGGACAGGTATGGAGTAGAAGACAAACATTTCCTATTGTAAATCCATTTAAGTTCATCAGTTTCTCTGTATGCGTGGATACAACATGCTAAGCATATGTAGACACAAAAACTGTCTATAAGCTACTTTATTTTACTTCCTGGTATATATATTTTATAAATAAAATGCCTTAAGTCTTGCAATGTCTCTGGAGAGAGACATGCTTTCTAGACCTGCTTTAAAGTAGCAGCTCTAGAAATATTTACACTGCACAGTGAACTCAGAGTAAGTAAAAGTAAATCTGTTAAGCATAGAGCTGTGTCAGTTCATCTGATGGAGATTTTCTTTGATGCTTAGCAATTCTACAAAGAATTTTGAAGCCTTTCCTATAACAACTCTTTCAAAGAACAGCAGGCTGCTTTACAGCAAAACACAGTTGTGGGAAGAAATAGCTGGTATTTCTGTGGTTAGTAGTTAGGACCCTCAAGAAGACATCTGATTTTTCATTTAAAATGAAACAATCCAAATTTCCATTCTTGAGAATTGTCTTCTTTAGTAGATATGTTATCTTCTTCAAAATCAAATCACTTTTCATCTTTGCTTATAAAGTGGCATAGAAAAATACATGTTTCCTTGAGCAAGCGAAAAAAAGGGCAAGAAAGAAATAAAAGATATATATGTAGGTATGTGTATCTAACATCTTATATCTTAGTGGTTAACAAGTACTCAAAAAGAAGTGTTTTTTTTTTCAGGTTGAAACCAAATGTAAGGTTTTAACCAATAAAATAGGAATAGTAGTAGTAGCAGTAGTTGTTGTTATTAAGGTAGCACTGGTAGCCATATTAAAGAATCACAGAAACATCAGGGATTGAAAGGGACCTCAAAAGTTCATCTAGTCAAATCCCCCTGCCATAGCAGGACACCCCAACCAGGTCTAGGCAGGTTTAAAACATCTCCAGAAAAAGAGACTCCATAAACGCCCCAGGCAGCCCCCTCCAGTGCCCCGTCACCCTTAATGGAAAGAAGTTATAGAATCGGTCAGGGTTGGAAGAGACCATAGGATCATCCAGTTCCGACCCCCCTGCCATGGACAGGGACACCCCACCCTAGAGCAGGCTGAATAGATCCTCATCCAGCCCTGCCTTAAGCACCTCCAGGGACGGGGCCCCAACCACCTCCTTTGGCAACCCATTTCAGGCTCTCACTGCTCTCACGGTGAAGAAATCTCTTCTTACATCAATTCTAAATCTATCCATCTCCAGCTTTGCTCCATTCTCCCTAGTCCTGTCACCACCTGAGATCCCAGAAAGCCCCTCACTAGCTTTTTTGTAGCCCCCTTCAGATACTGGAAGCACACAATAAGGTCACCTCAGAGCCTCCTTCAGACAAAACAGCCCCAACTCTCCCAGCCTGGCCTTATAGGAGAGGTGCTCCAGCTCTCTAATTATCCTCGCGGCCCTCCTCTGGACTTGCTCCAGCACATCCACATCCTTCTTGTAATAAGGGCTCCAGAACTGGTTGCAATACTCCACGTGGGATCTCACCAGAGTGGAGTAGAGGTGGAGAAACACCTNCCCCATGTAGTTGGCTTGTGTCCACCTGTTCAGCCTGTCCTGGTCCCTCTGGATGGCATACCTACCCTCTGGTGTGTCTACTTCACCACACCGCTTGCTATTGTCAGCAAACTTGCTGAGGGTGCACTCAATGCCTCTGTTCATGTCACCACCAAAGATGTTGAACAAGACTGGTCCCAGGACTGATCCCTGAGGGACTCTGCTTGTCACTGGCCCCCACTTGGACATGGGCGCATTGACAGCCACTCTTTGGGTGTGGTCATCAAGCCAGTTCTTTAGCCATCTAGTGCTCCACCCATCAAATCCATGTCCCACCAGCTTGGAGACAAGAATGTGGTGCGGGACAGTGTCAAAGGCTTTGTTCAGGTCCAAATGACATCAGTTGCTCACCCCTCATCCATTAATGTTGTGACCTGTTCATCGAAGGTGCCCAGGTTTGTCAGGCAGGATTTGTCTTTGGTGAAGCCATGCTATCTCCTCATTTAGTTCATTTTTAAAACAAAATATTGAAACTCACTACTGGACTGATTTTTTTAGGCCATAGCTTTTCCTTTAAATCAAGGTCTTCTAAAGATTTACTTGAGAAATGACTGGCTCCTGGGTTAGTCACAAATCAGAAATGGAGGGGTCTAGTCCTGACTGTGTTCATCAGAGGAACTTGTTTCCTGAGAGCTTGAGAGTAAATTATTACATTGCATAGTAAGACCGAAACCAATTCTCAAACGTACTGTGTAATTATGTTTTTGGACTTGAATGCCTCAGCTGTATGTAGACTTTATCTTTTGTTTAACTTTTACTCTACTTAGTGAACATGAAATGTTTGGTTCTGAGTTTTCTTCATTGTGTTTTGAGTCTTCATTACACTGAAATCCTCTCTTGCAATCAAAGCATCTGGTGTGATGTGTTGCCAAATAATCCTTGAAAGGAATTTTTACTTTAAATAGAAAAAAATATTTACTTATCAGGATGGGTTTTGTCTTCTCTGTGCTGAGATTATTAAACAGACACTAGTTTTATATACTTTTCCTCAATAAACGTTCTTAGAATCTTTTTTCGTCAGTCAGTATTCCAGAGTATTTCAAATGTAATAATAAAATACGAAAAGGATGTATGCACATCTGTTTTCCTCTGTTGATTATATTTAGAATATCTGTAATGTAAATCTTTTTTCATTTAACATAAAATCAGAATTTTATCATATCTTATCATTTTACAATTGTCTGGACTGACTTTCCCACCAGGGGAAAGATTATTAGAATTTTTTGAAGTCTAATTTAGTCTAGTGATTTCTGTCAGCTTTATTTATTTACCTATTATATTTTTATCTTACCTGTATTTAGCCACTTCATTGAAACGGATTAAAAAAGCAGGAGATAACCTCTGCTCATTAGAAGATCATCAACCATGGAGGTGTCTAAGAAATCTTCCTCTTTTTATAAAAAATGTTACTTTTAGGACAATGTGTGGCTGAAATGGCATGGAGCTGTCGAGCTCTGTATTTCTGAAGTGGGCTAAAAAGTAATTCCAATAAGAGAAACAAAAGACACTGTGAGACTTAGTAAAATAACTTCTCTGTACAAACAATTCTAATTTTATATGATTTAAAGAAAATAAATTCTGTGTATTCTGTGTTGAAGCTTCTGATGGCTGTTGCATGTGATAACCTTAATTCTGTGCTGCAAGTGGGTGATACAACCTACTGAAATTCAGGCACATTAATCCTCTTGGCTAGATATACTAAACAGTAATTTTAATCTGTCTTCAAGTAGAAATGGCTGGTGGATAACCCTCAAAAACTATATCAATAAAGAAATATAATTATTACAAGATCAACTATAGGAATGATAACCCTGAGCCCTTTCTGTACTTCAAGTGTCCTTCATACATGAGTTTATTCCTTTGCTTCTTGGAATCACTATTTTTACTTCTAATTGTTTTACAAAACCTTACAGTCATTAATCAGTGACTGTCCAGGAATGATGTACCAGTAGCAAGACTTCTTTCTTTGCCTCCAGCAATCCCTCAAGCATCATACTTTTGAAGTTGTATGATTTACTATACTTATGTTTCCTGTAATATAGTATTTTGCCAGCATAAATGCAGTAATAATATGAACATTTTTACATTTTAGGCAGAGAGATTGGACAAAATTCTCAGTTCTGCCACAAATAGTCTGTGTTTTTCTAATTTATGTGCAATCCCTTATTATATGCTATGAAACAATGACTGTGAAGTTTGGTTTGAATTTTTAATCAAGCATATTGTATTTGGATTTATCTGTAGATATAAAAAGGAAAGAAGAAATATGACTTCCTCTAGAAATAGCAACATTGCTTTTCTTGTTTCACAATCAAAATTGTATCTATCAAAACCTTATAAATCCAGGTAAGTTGTTTATAAGGTTACCTGTACTACTGCAACTTGTAAGCAATTTTAAAGAAGTTACTATCTGCCCAAAAAGTTACCCAAATCCAAGCTTTGCCACAAATCGATATTCAACTGTTTAGCTGTAATTTATAGTCTTTCTATGATCACACTTCTGTTACATACAAGACCACAGGAATGACTCTAGAACCTGTGCCTGGTGTCAAATTAAAATAAGGAAGTTTAATTAAATTACTCTCAATTCATATTCAAAATATGAGACAGAGCAAAAATATGAGCTATTAACAGGACTCAAAAAATGAAGAAGGAAACTTTGTATGATATCAAATCACCTGAGTTATCCTCTATGTCCAAAGAGATAGAGTACACTTTTACAGCTGAAGGCTTAATGTATTTTAACATGGTAACTTTTCTGAAAAATGAAAAGCTATTTCCTGAAATCAGGCATTCATTACACTAAGTTTTATCCTCCTGTTTTCTTTCATGGTCTCTGACTTCAAAAGCAGAAGGAAAAAAAAAAAAAATGTACAATATTTTTGTTCCAAAATAAAAATCAACCAAAATACAAGACAGTATGTTTATTCTTTTGATGAAAAGATTTATGGTGAAAGAGAGCTCCTGCTCCTGGTTTTGTAAATCTATAAGAAACACAAACAACATCTCAAATGTGCTTCTAGAGAGCAGCTTGCCATTTACTGGAGTTTGGATTAATGACACAATATGGGAGTAAAGTGAAAGGGGGGGAGTGGGGAGGGGAAGAATAAAGAAATTTATTAACTGTCATGCACACAAAAATACAACAGCACATTTGACAATTACCTGTAAGTTGGAGTATTAATATGTAAATAACTGAGCAAAGAACACGTTTGTGAAACACTGATTTGTCCCTAGCTGGGGCCTAGGTGCCAACCAAGGTTGCTCTATCACTTCCATTTCTTGGATGACAGGGGAGAGAAAAGTGTAAAAAGACCCCAGTGTAAATACAGCAGAAAAGCCAAAGTTGTGCATGGAAACAAAGGGAAATAATAGAGAGTGTTCTCTACTTCCCATCAGCAGGTGGTGTTTAGACAGTTCTAGGGAGGAAGGCTTAATATGCTTGGAGGTTGATTCTTGCTTTCGTATCTGGACTTATATTGCATGGAGTACCTCTTTGGTCAGTCTGGGTTAGTTGGCCTGGCCCACCCCTCACCCACTAATCGATTGGGGAAAATTATTAGGAAAGAAATTAAAAAACAACCCCCAGCTTTGATGCTGTGTGAGCCCTGCTCAGCAGTAGCCAACAACGCTACAGCTACCACCAAACACACAGAGAACTGGGACAGATGTTGTGGGGAGAATCAAGTCCATCCCAGCTGTACAGACCCAGAATGGTTATGTCTGGGGAGATTCTCAGTTATTCCCAGAGTGAGATTAAGACACAAAGGAGTTCAGATGCCACAAAGAAAAGAAAACTATTAGTTTCAAAAACCTTCACGTACAGGTAGGAAAAAAAGAGAAAGAGAAGGAAAAAAAGTAAAGGTGCAATAGCTATCACCATGGAGCTGTGGCGTACCATCAGTCCAACTTCTCATCAGGTGGGGAATTCCAGTCGATGCCCAGAATCAAGTAGTAGTGGTAGTCATGGTGGTCATATTGAGGGGTCATCACTTCTGAGAAAAAGATAGCATATTCTGAGAGTTAATTTGTTCACATTTACCCACCACTCAGTGATGGTGCACAAGATATCTCTGTGGAGCATACTTCTGTGCCTAGGAGTGGGAGCATGTGCTGGGCTAAGGGTACAAAAAGGACATGCATGGCTTTGTGGTTGGGAAGGTGATGCGTTGCTATAGCAATGCCCAGACAAACATCCGTTGTGGCAAGATATCACAGCAGTGTTGAATCATTGTTACAATCACAGTGTCAACAAATTAAAGGAGGCAAGACCTGCCCTGGACCTTACAGCCATGGAGGACGTCAACCTCTGCCGGGAGGGCTGGCCCACAGGGCTCTGGCCCCAGTGCTGCTCTCTTTGGCCACAGGTTATATTGGGGGTGATCATGCAGCGAGT
>VZRI01012226.1:46968-107381 GCA_013397515.1 Upupa epops | reverse complement strand
GCATCAGGAAATTGTCAGCAATACATGAACGTCCTGGACTGCGGATGGCTGGCTGAGTAGGTCTTCAAGCAAATATCAGGGTTGTTGAAATTCTCCATGAGAAATAGGGCCTGTAGCTGTGACGCTGTTGTAAGCTGCCTGTAGATCTCATCGACATACTCATTCTGATCTGGTGGCCTGTAATTTAGAAAGAGCCAGGGCCTTCAAAATTTCTCACACAAAAACATTCTTATAAACTAAACATGGTTATTGATGTTCTTCAGGCAGCAGCTACTAAAGAGAAAGCTAGGTCTCAGTTATAAAAAACCCTGATGCAACACCTGCAGGCAAATACTAAAAGTATGAAGACCATGAATAACACCTGGCTTGGCAGAAAAATAAGATAATAGATTATTTTAAGTACTCCATTGATCTAAGGAAACATCATCAATAATACGAACATCATTTGAATGTGTGATATAGACTAAAGGAAAATGGGTTGACATACACCTGCAGGGTTGTATATGGCATGTGAATGCCAAAATTTAATACAAGCTTGGTTGAAATATGCTACATAAACCATACACTGGAAATATCATATGAAGTGTGACAGTAGTTTTTCCCCAATTACTTTTAGAAAAAGTGGAAATGGAGGCCTTTAAAAGAGCAGAAGTATCTCCCCTGTCAGAAAGGTGGTTTGAGAAATCAAGAGTTAATAAAGCTGTTGATGGCTAAAAGTAACATATTAAACAGCTTTATAAGCTTCTGCTTTGATCTCCAATTCAGAAATGCACCTCTTTCTTTTAAGATTTATAGATATTTGTCTGGAATTAATGGGACTGCTCATGCTGGATCAGGAACCTAGTATATAGCATGTTTGAAGCAAAGCTATTTTGTTAACAAAAAATCTGGGAGACATCTGACAGTACAAAATAATGTGTGGTGGTCAAAGCAGTACCTTGTAATACACTAGCATAATAGAGAATGGTACAAATATGGTCCTGTTAGTACACCAGGGTGTAAAAGCTCAATTTTAGAGAAGGTCCCTATGGCGTCAGGATTGATATAACTATGAAGGCTAATTTCTGTTTCTATAGCAGCTGAGCTGCCATGGCCTGAGATTCCAATAGGTTAATGGAGCTGAAATTGAGAAACATCCCTGACCTCTGACTTGGAGCCTGCTGATCTTGGGGTCAGATGTATCTGCTTTGCCTGAGGCTTGTTGTGTGAATCACCTAGTTTCAGAGCACAGGACAGCTCCTGGTCCTCCTGTCGGGCAAATGCTACAGAAGATCACGAAAAACAGGTTACAAAGTGGTTAGCTCCCTTCATTTCTGTCTCTGAAAGATTTTTGTTTGGATCCCTGCCTCTGTGGGACCACTGATAAAAACAAGGTGGCTTTACTGCTTCTTGGCTGTTTTTCCCATGGCAAGGAAGGCCACTTTAGAGGTAAGGTGAAACCATGTGGTGGAAGAATGGATCTGTTAGATCACAAGGATCTGTTAGATCACAAGGGATTTGTTAGATCACAAATACATCATCGTGGTTAACTGCAGTTTCCACCAGTGTGCTGTTTAGCAGTTTTCAGCAATACCCCTGAGCAACATGGTAGCAGTGGGTCAGCATGTATGTATTTTCTCTCATCTATTAGTAGTGTGGGAAATTCTTTGCTTCATCAGCCCTCAGTTTCAAAATCTGCTTTCCTGGCTACTCCAGCCTTTCTGCTCTGCCTTGGGTAGCTTGTAGTCTACTGTTCAGCAAAGGTGGCTTGAGATGGAGATTATCACTGGAGAAGAAGAACTGTCATGGCTGTAGGCTGGGGAGAAGAGGATGTCAGAGAGAAACAAGCATTGGGGGTAGGGAGCAGAGGTAGAATAAAAGGGAAAAAGAAAAAGAGGGGGAGGATGTGTGTGTCTGCATGTATTGGCACATGGTAGACAGCTTGCATGCTTGTGTGATAATAACTTCCTTCTCATTAAAGTGTGGAAGCCTCTGGCATCCTGACTCTCACAAATGCAAACATATGTCTCCAGGCAGACCCAGCCTTAGAGCATCAGCATCTTTTACAAGCAACATGCTTTACCAGAAATTAGAAATTAGGGGTTTTTTGATTATCTTTGTATTTCAATGATCTTAATCTTTTGCTCCCTCACCCCCCTCCTTCAGTTCAGTCTTGGAAGAAGGGAGAGAATGGATTTAATGCACTCACCAACTGAGCTTAGTGTTACAGAAAACCACTTAAAGGCAAAGTATTGCAGATTTTGTTTAAATCTTTGGAGAACTTGGAATGGAATGCAAAAGCACTGGAAAACCTGCAGCTGCCTTGGGAGTGAGTAGTAGCTGTTCTGGTGCTTCTGGCTTTTGGTGAGAAAATCAGTTATTTAGGTAGCCTCATGCAGATTTAAAAAGTGTTGTTGACTACAGTTTCTGAAATGGTTGTCCCAAGTTCCTCAAACTAGTAAAAGTCTGAGACTGTACAGCCATACTAAAAAAAAAAAAAAAGACACGAAAAAGAAACGAAAAGAAATGAAACTGTAATTTCATTGCCTAAATGGAAATTTGTATGAATGAGGATGAAAATTTACCTCAATAATTTCTGTGTTAGTAAAAATTCTTACCACTTTTCCATCTCTGTATATCAAGAATAATATTAAAAGGCTTATCAAGCTCCTTTAACAAATACTTTTATAAACAACAGATGTATTTGACTGTATTTACCAGCTCTAACTTGAAAAACAGGAGCCAAATCACACACAATTTCCTCTGTGTGTAGAGACACCTGAAAATGTGTGTGAGAATCCCAAAACATGATCTAAATATCACTCAAGTTCACAAACTTTAGCTGCTAGAAAAGAACCTTGCTTTTACAGAAAAATCTACTTACTTACCATAAACAAATAAAATTCACTGATCTCTCTCTGCTCTACCCTCTTGTCAAGAGAAAGAGGAAGACAGTAATGAGGACCTGAGTTGCTTTATGAGGTCTCTTGAGGACTGAGAGACATTTCTTTAGAATCTTGGAAGCTTCAGTGGTCTGAAAACAAGACATTCCTCTTTCCAAGTATTTGGAGGGAAAAGAGTAGGCATTGACTGAAGGGGAAATGGGAGAGGTGGCAATCCTGTTGAGCAATCTAGCGATACACCCTTTCCTTACAGTTCCTTCCTACTTGGTCAGATAAGTAACACTGTAAGTCAGCAGCTAAGACCAACAAACTAGGGTGGTGTCCTTATCTAATGGAGGTGGGTGTCCCCATGTTGAGATTAATTAACACTTAATGTGTTTGGAACACTTGTATATTTTGTCTCAGCATGTTCCCAAATGTATCTGGATCTTTTAGGAGCTTGGAAACAGTCATAGCCAGTCAGTTGGCAGCATGAATCAGACTCCTCAACCTGGAGAGGACCAGACAAATGGGCACTCCTGGAATTACCATAGGTCTTGTCTTAGTGAGCGGAGAACTGGGTATACAGTTAAAAACTGCCTTCCTAAACAGTAACATGCAGTTTTTTAAGTCCTAGTTTTCTGTGTCTTATAGTAGCTTTTCTGTTTTGATGGAAGAGTTTTCATTTGTGTGGACTTTGCACACAAATATGATGTTTGTAGCTATTGTTTAATACATGCAAAAATCAATATCCTTGCTGTTGGTAGTATGAAAGTATTTCTGCTTCCCTTGCATTTTGGTGGTTACATATCAGGACACAGAAGAGCTATTCCAGCCTAACTACACATCTTTATACTACAAAAGGGTAAAGCGCCCTTTCCACCCCAATAATCTAATTCTGTGTTGTTTACTGAGATGACACAATTAGGTCCTTGTCATTTACTCTCTTCTTCATGGAAGAATGTATGATCTGGAAGATGATCTAAAAATCTACTTGTTGTGCTAGATTGTGATGGCTGCCTGAGTAAGTCTTTTAAGCAAATATTTTTTTCTAACTGCTTTTGTTTGATGGGTACCTAACTTTCTTCCAGGGAAGGTTTAGTATTTTCCTGTATGTGGATAATTTTACAGAAGCTTGAACTTGTTTTCTCTGTGTAACTTTCACAAGACTTCTTAAAAGTAGCCCACAGAGGTTGAAAATTGCTGTATTGACAGTAGTTCATTTTGTGTGGAGCACAATGTGAGTGCAGAGAAAAGAGGACAGTAATTAATATACCTTAGTATCCAAGAAGCAATATTTTATAGTTTCTGTACAATGGAAAATACTTAATTCAGCTCATATTTCTTACACAATTAAAATGAAGGAAATAGATGGATGGCTCAGGAATAGGGAAAGCTGGGTTTAGTCAAATTGTGGTTAATTGGTGTACTTATATGGAGCTGAAAGGATTTTTACTGTTTTGTGGAATAGCTTTGACAAATTAACTTGTTGCAGGCTATGAGGGAGTAATATTAATAGTTATAGAAAGTAGCAGATTTGTTAACATTTCCAAAAGGGTTTTTCAGTAGAAGAAAGCTTCATACTGGACAGAAGTAACTTTTCTAAAAACTTAGTGTTGGACTTGATAAAATGAGATATCCTCTGAAAATGGGGGATTGAACTAGATGATCTTTCAAGGTCCCTTCCGATCCCTAATGATTCTATGAAAAGAATGCAGTTTGTTAACTCTTACAAGACTCATTAAAAACTTTCTAATGTATACAGCTTGCTATGCTTTTGTTTCAGGAAAACTCCTCTTAGAGCTATCTGAAAACCAAGAAAAATTAATACTTTTCATATTGCAATAGTATTTTCAAACCCTGGGTTTTTCCTTTGGCCTGGCTTTGGGAAATTTCCTAGGGACTCTGATGAAATCGATAACTAGTAAGCAGTCCATCAGTGGTAAATGTGGTGGAGTGAATAGTGAGTGGTCAGTTTTCCATCATCGGTTGGGTATTTGAAAGACGAGGTTTATTCAATCACCATGATAGTACAGGCCATGAAATCTCACTTAGGGCTACACAATTTCATGAGAGCTAGGGCAGCACTGAGTCCAGCCTCTTCTTGTTGTGAAATGGCTATTGTGAAATCACTGTCTCCCAAGCAGTTTTTGAACTTCAAGTGATAATGCAATTGATGATTAATGTCACATACCTCCATAAGCAGATGGACTGAAAGAATTTTAATTACTCTCTGGATCTAAATGATCATTCCTTCCACATTCTTTGTGGCTTCATATTGTTTATGATAATTCTTGCTCAGGATCCATTCTATACAGTTTATCCAGCTGTGTCTTTGATGTCTGTACTGTGGACTCAAGGGAAAGAAGTTGTGAATGAGCACTTAGTGAGCGACACCCAAGGGGTTATGACATCTTTAACATAAACTCTTCAGCATAAGGTTTTTTTCATCTGAAAAGGATTAAGCAATTTATTTAGAGATAAAACACAGAAAACTAGTTACGTTATCATGCTTGTTAATTTTACTGGGGAATCAATAGAGTAATAATTGTGTGGTAATATAAGTAAGGTCTGAGTTAACCACCTTTGGTTGACTTTTTTCTGTTAATCCATTTCTCCATCCTTATTATCACAGCATTTTTTGAATAGCCACAAGTTATACTGATAAGAGAACTGAAAAAGCATATTGAGAAATCTTTGAGCACATTAACTTTTGTACTGCAAAGTCTTTTTTTCTGGCCTTTGCAATAGATGCAAAAAAGAATCCATCCAGAATTCATTAAGTAAAATTTGGTCTCAAACTCTTGTTCTTTTATTCTGTTTAAATTTCTCCCTTTATATTTCATAGAATGGTTTTCTAATCCTATCTGAGGTGTGCCTGTGAGCTGAAGATAAGTATGTAAAATTACTTGTGAATTGAATGGTGTCTAACTACTGCTGCTTTTAAAAAGTAACAACAAGCCCCTTGACATTGTCCTTGACAGTGCCTCAGAATTGTACTTAGGCTATATTCATTATGGTTACACAGAAAGTTTTACTTCGTCATAATGAGAAAAAAATTAATTTAAAAGAAACTTCATTTTTAATTCTGTAATAAATGTTAAGAGATGATAAATATTTATATCAAACCAGATCTTTGCACCCCTGGTTAGAGCAGTGTACCTAGGTTTAACAATATGAACATTTAAGGGTGAAATGGTTTTCAAAGGCATTTTTCCCTAAAATATTATGAACACCCCTCCCAACCCCTCCCATCAGTTAAGAGTTATTTCTTTCTGTCGCATGTGATATTATCAATTATTTGCATTTAGGAATTTTCTTCACATCTGTGAACAGAAAACACATTTGCACTGAAAAAAAGTTAAAAAGGACAGAACTGAAGGTCTTTTTAAAGAGAAGTTCCTTTCATTTTTTTGCAGTCTTAAATGTCTTCAGGAATCAATTCAACAGAAATGAGGCTGAAATTGAATGTTCAATAATAGAAATAATCACAGCAGTAGTAGCATGAAATGGAGTGAGTCCATGTCCTTTGTGAAAAGTTAAGCTAGCTGGCAGTATCCAGGAGGATCATGTAGATAGCAAACACAAATACTGGAATAGTATTTTTTAGCTCTACAACTATCTACAACATATCTAACTATGTCCCTCTACAACTATCTTGAAAGGAGGTTGTAGTGAAGTGGAGGTTGATGTCTTCTCCAAAGTAATAAGAGATAGGATGACAGAAAGTGGCATCAAGTTGCTCCATGGAAGGTTTAGTTTGGACATTCACTGGAAGGGTTATCAAACATCGGAGCAGACTGTCCAGGAAAGTAGTAGGGTCATCATCCCTGAATGTATTTAAAAGACATGTAGGTATTACTCATATGTACATGGTTTAGTAGAGACCTGACAGTGCTTAGCTAATGGTAGGACTTCATGATCCTAATGGTCTTTTACAACTAAACTGATTTTGTGAGTGGTAGTTGCAGTACAACATAGTGGGGTACCAAGCCTAAACAAAGTTAGTATAAAGGATCAAGAAGCATGCAGTTCTGAGATGTTATTTTGGTATGTCTCAGGAGATTTTCATTTTCTAACACTCAGATACACACTTGCCCTTGGAAACTTGCATGTCATATCTCTGTAACAATTTATACAGGGACTTTTGATAGTATTACCTTGAATATTTAACTTTCTGTACTTGAAAGAGTATCTTATTTACACAGGGCCAAACAGCAGCATCATATCCTGCATATCAACCAAAGTAGTATATTATATAAACTGGCTTTTATGTTTCTTTCTTGCCCAAAAGTGTAAGACACTGCCCCGAGTCAAATATCCATTTATTTATTTATTTCCAAATCTTTGCTTTACAATTTGGTGAAATGCAGAGAGGAGGCAGAAGCAGCTTTTTACTGGTCAAAGCAAGGGAACAAACCCCAGCCTCAGCAAATTATAATACCGGTGTTAGCAAGTTGCCAAATGAACCGTTTTAACAAAGCATACTTTCAGGGGAAATGCTAGCTACCTAAATAGCCAAGAGTTTCTGTGTGTGTAAATACTTCAGGGCTCAGTTCTGTGTGCATTTATCCTTTAAAAGGGGCACAGCTTGTGCATAGCTCTGTCAGTTCTGAAAGCCACATCTGGATCCAAGTTTAACTGCTTTGCAGATGTCCTGAAAAGACTTTTGGTCCTGCAAGTCAGTAGAGTGTGGAAGTGCCATTGCAGACAAATTTTGCCTTGACCTGTTTTTATGAGTGCAAGATTCTCCACATCCTTGTTGGAACAAATTAGGCAGAGGAGTCTCCTCAGAGGTGTGGACCGTCTGGAGCTGGCTGCTTGCCTCTGATTTTTCACATCCAGCCAGCTCGGAACTCTGAATGTAAAATTCCACACTTGGGGACATCACACAGATTTTGTGCTCTTCTCTGGGGAGTTTCAGGTCTTTCAAACAATGAATGGATTATATAGTACTCATCCATATATGTAGGTTTTTGTTTGTGACAGATGTGATATTGATAATATCCTCCATTCAATAAGTCCTCTAAGCATAATTTACTGCCAGTTTACTGATCTCTGTTTAACTGTTTCAGAGCCCACTATGTGACAGTAGAGTGCAGTGAGGAGGAAGATCATGCTTATTAATCAGACACAAGGCTGGGAGTTAGTAGGCTGGGGCTATTTGGGTGCTGCACATCTTGGTCATAGTTTTTCCTAATGTATTCTCATTTGAGTGCAAATCCATACTTAAGCCTTCTCTATTTTATGTGGGTGTTTACCTCATAAACCTTGTATCCCATCCTTTTCAGGGTTATGGCACACAGTTTGTCCTGTTATTCGAGGTCAAAAAACGATGAGCTGAAAGGCAGCTTAAACTCTCTGCGTATTACTCTGTAAACTGTTTGTGTGAAGATTTGTCTGACCCTCCCATTTCTCTTGTATACTATGCTTTCTCACTGAAAGGTTCATTGGTCTGAGAAGCCTATCCTAGCTTTGACTTGTACAGCAAAGCCATATACAGATACAAAAAACCCCAAATGCTGTGAAGGCACTTGATTTGCCTGATCCCAGGCATAGCCTTGGAAAGACTATGGGAGATGTGTATGGCCCTAACATGATTGATCATGAGGGAAGGATGGTTGTGAAGTTAGGAGAGAAATCTGTGACATTGAGCAAACAGAAGTCCCATGTCTCACCTGCTGGTGTTCACATTATGGATAAGTATGTAATAAACAAATACATAAGAAAAGAGAAGGGAGCATTGGATTTGCAAATAGTGTTTCAAAGGTACCCCTTGCATAACCTAGCTTAAAACTATAAAGAGCGGACCAAGGATTGGAAAGTCAAAACTAATGAGAAAATTTTGCTGCTCAGTGGGTGTTTGCTGGTTTGATTTCACCACTTTCAGCAGAAAGGTGCTAATGGAGCATCTGTGTTATACCAGTTGGGAATTAGGCATGAGATATCTTAGCAAGCTCATTCACATGGGCACTTTCTCACACAGTTGTTCTGGCAGTTGATAACAAACTGCCTGGGAAATTTTAGATGATCCTGCTTTGCCTAATTTCCATTGAAAGTGCTCTGTGTCAAAAATGGGGTCATAGTGTGAGCCTGTATTCATTCCAGCTATACAAGAAGCTTGAATGAAAAAGCCTTACCTGAACCCTTTATTCTGCAGTTTCCCCTTTTTTTATTCTTATAATTTAAGTCTCTTAAAATATCTTAGTATAATATCAGTATGTTAAAACTGCTGAAACTTTAAGACTGTTTGTTATAAATTATGCACCTAATTTGAGAAAGGAATGTAGGTGAGGAATGCTCATTCCTTTATTGTGTGGAGGATGCTCAGATGAGATGGCAGCACAATCAAGACTGTCAAAACAATAAAAGTAAGTGTTAACACTGATAATTATATTATTCAAATTATTTGAAATCCTTGGAGGATGCATTTTTAATGACGCATTGTAAACCAAATTGTGCTTCATAGCTTGCAGTAGCTGTAAAACAATAAACCAATTAAGATATCTTTTGTCTTCTCCTGTCTGCCTATGTGGGTGGTCAGCGAAGTTTTGTGAGAACTAATGGGGTACAATTGTGTCCTATTTTTAGTAATTATTGTCACTGTGCTTTAAAGACTGAATATACTTTGTGCACCAGAAGCATTAAAAATCTATACTTCTTTGCAGGGAGGCTTTTGGACTAGTCCTCAGATGTTTTACCCATCTAAGTGTCAAACTCAAGCTTTGCATTGGAGTTGCCCAATGTTCTGAGGAAGAAGGCAGAAACAATCCTTGTGTCCAGTGGATCTAGTGAGTAGAATGTGGACCCAAATTATAGCAGTATGTGGCTGCTGATATTGAGACACTATCATTTCAGCCTTCAGACAAATGCCACTTCCCAAAATTACCTTACAGCTACTCTTTGAGCCAAATAACCTCTATTTTCTCCCCACTGGAAAAGTGAGAAGGAGGTAATTTTCCTACTACGTTGCTGTGTTTTTCTGCAGTCTGTCTGGGTTAAAAGGTAGGAGCCTTACCTTTTTATGAGCACCTGCATGCTTACTGGGGACAGAATTGTATGGATTAGGGTTATGGGAATCTCTTGGAACAAATCTTTATTCTGAGATCAACCAGTAATAGGGTTTTATGTAGAATGAATAGCAAAATTCCTATAGGATTAATTCCAATTATATCCCAAATTAGGATAAAAGAGTTTTAGTTTAGTTTGATAGGGTGTCTGCATCCCTAATAGTTACAAATATGATTCCTTTATATACTAGTGTTAATTAACATTGTTAAAATGCACTGAAGGGTCTCACTTTCCCAGAAAACAAAGTGGTCATTAGCCACATGCGATTAGAAGAGGGAAAAATGTTTTCAAAAAAATATTTGAACTTTTAAAGAATCAATATTAATATCACAATTTGATAAGAAATATGGGTTGATTTCTAACAATTTGCTTTGTACAACATTATTTATTTACAGAAACCAATTTCGAGTTTGCATTAAATATTGTGTGTCCCTTCTGTCTGGATTGTGAGCTGAAACGCTGTGCTGGGTTAGCTATGGAGATATTGTAATACTGTTCAAAATAATAAGGTGCTCTGTTGCCTTTATAATTTTGACAGATAATTAATTATAAATTTCAGGTATTGTGGTTCGGATAAAACCTAAGTGGATTTTGTTAAACTAAATGTGAAAATAATGAATGTCTGTGCTTCAGTGCTAGTTTGATATCTCTCTTCATAGGTTTATTCCTGTGGTTTGTAATATATGAATACATATCTAGTGGATGTAAGTATTTCCAGCAAAAATATAATTCAGCTTTCTACGAGGTGATAAGTTTTATGAATAACCACAGGGTAAAGAACATTCAAATGAATGTACACATTCTTTCAAAAAAATATGTTTATGAGAATTCCTAGATTCTTAGGGAAAAGCTTTTATAAACTCTAGAATATATGGAAAATCACAGATAGAATTCCCTAAGCAATAAGAACTCTGCTTTGCATCTCTAAACTGCCTGTCTCTGTTGCTTTGAATATCAAAGAGAGGATGTCTGCAGCACCTTGGTATTAGTAAGTGCTGTGTGGATTTAACAGCCTGATGTCAGCTTTTTGGTTGCAGATTACCTGTGGTAGCATAGTAGATGAATCTGGTAGTTTAGTTGTACTGAGTTGATTTTATTTGTAGAGTTTGTCCACAGACCGAAACTTAAGAATGTGCTTTATAAAGGCAGATCCTGAAGCTGTGTAGGTTTTCCTGTAAATCTTGCTGTGGGTCCTGATATGCATCTATTCACTTCAAACCATGTTTTAGTGATAGTGACTGTTGCGAAAGGTGAATATTTAAATTCCTAGTGAGGTGAGATTCAAGCCATCACCCGCGTGAAACACTGAGTTGAAAATAATTCCATGTAGAGGAATGAATGAATCACTTCATCTTTAGATGGTGAATTGTTGGATATTAAACCCAAGAAACTACAGGTCTTTGAGAGGGTGCAATTAAACAACTAAGGTCTTTTTATGCTTTTACTGCTATCTGCAGATTTATGTGGAGCACATCCCTGACTCAGGGTCTGACAAATGTTGTTCAGAGCACAGAGAATGGGTATTTTGAGTAAGATTCCTCTACATGTAAGGACTTAGTCTATAGAAACTATAAAATGCTGATGACTTAAGTAAATTCTGGGCCTTTGTGCTTCCCTTCAGAGAAATAGATAATCTGATCTCAATGGGTTATTCCCTAAAAGATATTCAATCTTCTCTTTCCTCTTTTTTTTTCCTTTGTACATAGCTCAAATGCTCATGAGCTAAAGTGGTACAATGAACATGAAGTTCTACCACAGGCATATTTATTTATACCATCTTATCCCCATGCCCAAAGTCTGTCTTGCCCTTGGTTTTGGTTGTGGGGGAAATCTCAGTAGTCACATGTCTGTGTCCTTAAAGAAATATCATGGACTAAAGAATAATATAGAGGACAAGTCACTGTTTTCAATTCATTATAATCATACTCTTCCTATATTTAGAGGATGGTGGGATGAAGTTTACTATGACTTCACATTGTGGTGACCCATGATTCACTTTCTGAAGAGAACTGGCCAGAACCCAAACTCTGTAAATCTTGTACCTCCATTTTGTTCACTAGGTGTTGCAAATTTATTTCTTTCCTCAGAGGGAAAGCAATAAAACAGCTGTTTTTCAGGATTATTCTAGATACCTGTTTATAGTCATGTAGAGAAAATCCAAACCCTCCTATGCTTTGAAATATGTGTTCTGAAAATTTGATGGAGAATAAAAAGAAAGTATGGTTTTGAGATATCCCTTCACACATCTTCCACCACATCAGTGTTTAACATTTTTTTCAAGTTCCGTCATAAGGAGAGAATATCAGAGACAAATACAAGGCAAGGTACCTTCAACCATCAATGCCTCTGACCATGTCATTCATGCATTGAGTCTGCTGGCACAGTTGCTACTAGGTACACAACAGGGAGATTTTTTAATGCTAAAAATCGAGTGCGACAGGTGCACATTTTATTAGAAGCATTTTTATTGTTCCTTAGTGAAGAGGAGAAAGCTAACAAGTCTTCAAGTTGGTAAACAAATGAAGGCCTATGGCACATACTGACATTTGTTAGCCAGGTATGGGTAGTTCACAGCAGCCTGTTCTTAGTTTTAAAAAAACCCTAGATGAATCTTGAGCAGCTTGCACAGTCAGAACCACTCATTCTTTTTTATGAGCTTTATTTGCATTTTTACTCTTCCCTGCTGTTGTTGAGTACACCCTTTTCACTTGTCCTAAATCTACAACTGCACTGGGTACACTTAAGTAGCAGTTTCCTACTGATATATTGATTATCATACTAATTACATCTGGGCTCTGTGTGTGGCCTAACAGAACCAATTTATTTGAATTTTTTATAGGGAGAAAACTCCACAACTAATTAATGCTACAAGGATGAGTACAACACTTTTCTTTTTTTTTTCCTCCCTCAATCAGTGTTTGTGGTAGGCAAAGCATGTGCTAAACCAACAAAATGTGTGGGGACAAAGAACTCAAAATACACAATGCTTTTGTCTAGTAAATTTTCATATCCTTTTCTTTTGAGAAGATTATTATTTTTTAAAATATGCTTTCTGCTTGACAGGATCCTCTTTGTTTTGTTTTCTTTTCTGATGTGGTGTCATACAGTAGGACCCGTTCTGCAATCAACTCAGTGTGTGCAGCCTGCAGTGCCTATTCAGCTCAAAGAGGTTGGCTGTTTACCTGGAGCACACTGTAGAAATGGGATGTGGATATTAACTCATCCGTTTATTGCTGGAGCAAGAGATTTTATATCTTTTACATCCTCCTCTGTAGGATTATATGCCTGTGTTTCATGCAATATCACATAGAATTGGATACTTTCAATGATGCATACATAGGTAACACGGGTGAACCTTTCAACAGGGCTCCTATTAAATTGTGAAAAGTTCCAAGATGCCCTTCTGACTAACTCTATCTGAAGTTATCTAATCACAAATCTCAGCCATCTCTATGATGCAGCTTTTTTGACAGATACTTCCCAGACTTTTTACAGTGGATTAAAAGATGCTTTAAAATGGCAATGAAATGGAGGTCTGAGTACAGGCTGTCAGGGGGAAACTGGGTAATGTCTGGTGACACATTTGCAGTGTAATGAGACTTCTAGCCTTTTACTTCTAGACCTTCTCTTTAAATTGAGGGAGTGGAGACTTTGAAAGCTATTACAGCTGGCCAGTGACCCTTTTGTGGTTTCTCTGAATTGATCTATTGGTCTCAGTTCTTGTGGAAATGTCCATTGTCAATGCATTTCAATAATATCTGCAATGATAACTGTAGTTTAGAAGTCAAAGGACTGAGTATTACCATCGTATCCTTAACAAAGTCCATATCTTTCAAACTATGATATCTCCTAGGAGAGGTATTGATCTTAGGAATATCCTTTTTTTTTTTCCCTTGGGATTTTTTTAATGGTGTTACCTATGCACTTTCCCATTTGTCAAGACTGTTGCTTCCATGCACACAGAACTTGACTTAAAAAATAGTCAAGTGTGACTCTACTAAATTATTTTGAATTAATTTTTACTTATTTATGCTTTGAACCACATAAACTTGCTTGGCAAAATATTTGAGAGAATAGGGTAAGTCCAGAACCTTTTATTATCCTCCAGATGAAACTTATCAGGAAAATGAATGTGTAGAAGGGCTTAAATATCACAAATGAATTAAAAATGGACACACAACTAAAGGTATTTAATGAGTGCAGCAGGAGAGAAGTTATTCAGTGAGAGTGAGCCAAACTCAGTGAGAGGTTGTGCAGCACTGTGATGCATAATTGAAACTTGAGAATCTTAGAAAGAATTATGTTAGACTGGAAGGCATTAGAGTATAAATCAGTCTTCACCTCAGTGAAGATTAAACAGCTCTGAAGGTTAGGTTGAAGATATAAAACTGTTAGGTTATGTTTGTTATGGACTGTCAAAAAAAGTGGTAGAGCAAGCAGGATGGCAAGGTTACTTCAATATTTGGAGGAATGATCCCTTTCAGGGATCTGATTTAGGGCTGGGCAGCATGAATAGGAATATTACAGAAGCATGCAGAAAAATTATAAGGGAAAATCCAGTGCTGCAGATGTGTCTTGACTCATTTCTGCAGGCAGAAGAAATTCACAAGACCAGGAATTTAATATCCAGCTTTTCTGTATAATTCCTGTGTAATGTTGAACAAGACATTTAGTCTTTGATTTTTAAAGGCAGCTAGTGAAAGGCAGTGTTTCTATGGACTCCTTTGAAAATCCAATCTATAATAATTTTGTGTACCGTCTCTCACAGGCAGTAAGTCAGAATATGTCTGTCCTTTGCTTCTATCTGCTGGCTGTGAGATCCTCAGAGCAGGACCCACAACATTCTATGGGTATGGACAATATATCATGTAGGAGTTCAGGAATGAACTGGAGCCAATGATAAATGTAATAATGATTGGATAACAGTCATCATTGGCAAGGGCTCCTTTGTTTTCCACTTTTTCCACACCTCAGGATGTGACCACATCCTTAACTATCCAGAATACAACTCCATCAACAACTGAAGCAAATAGGAGTCATGCACTCTCCTTTCACTCTTGGTGTTGAAACGTTTGAAAACATTAATCGCCTTTTGGAGTAAGAAATAACACTCTGGGGAGCAAACCTATGAGGAAGGAGATAAGCAAATGTATGGTCAAAAAAGCCAAAGGAGAGGTGAAGAGGAGCAGCAGGAATGATGTGATTTATGGTGTTGCCAAAGTAATTAGAAAGAGATTTTGGAGGGAGGAAGAAAGAGAATGTGTAATAGATGGAGGGATAGAAAGGAGGAAGCTATAAATCCCGTCTTTTAAAAATAAAGGTGAAAGTGAATATTTTTTATTCCTGCGTACTTAAATAGTGATTCTTGTTGTTCCTTGAGGATGGTTGAGCATCCAAGCATAAAAGCAATAACAATGTTTCTGTTGGCTGATGGCAATTGGAGTTTATACTCCTAAATCTTCAGTTACATTTCTCTAGTTAAAAACTGACCATGACCACAGATAATCACGAAAAGGAAACTTACTTTGTACTGGACATCAAAATGGTGAAACCTACTTTTAAGATTAATTGTGCTGAAGAATAAAAAAATTATTTAATCAATGTTTTCCACAAAAGAACATTCAGAAGGTAAAATGCCTCTATCTGGTTTTAGATAGATACATTTCCTTTCACAGGGATGACATAATGATTTATGTTTCTTTATGATTCATTAAATTTTGACTACAGATAAAGATGTGTAATTTTAAATATAAATAACAATATATAATGTATCCCTCTGTATGTGGTAACATGAAAGCAGTATATTTGTCTTTCTGACTTTTACTTGGACCATAGTCGTCTTGTCCTTCTTTCAAAGTAAAACTAGTATTTAATTCTTGCTGGAGTTGCATAATCTGAGTAATATGCAGTTCTCTGATCAGCTTCCCCTGGAATGATGTGATCACCACATTTCATGGAGTATAGAATAAGAAGAGCTCTCCTTTTAAAATTGGAAGGAGCAGAGAAAAAGGGTTGATGATTTATGCTGGCTTATATTTTGACCCAGAAGCTTTGAACATGTGGTAGCTGTTATTTACTTTATGTCACCATCAATTCTAGGCAGGAAAGGCTACTAAGAGCTTTCTCTTTACATGGCTGGCATTCTTTCACACAATTCCCACTGCACAGTCTTGACTCCCTGCCTTAGCTGCTTTAAACAAAAATGCCCTCCTGTGCTGAAGAGGATATCCTGTGTGTCAGGGCTTTTGAAATTATTTTGAGTGCTTATGTAATCGGGGAAATTTATATTTTATGAGTTAGGTCCTCTTGCAGTTTTTATTACAAGATGAGTTAAACAGTGAAATATTCTTCAGATCATCTTTGCACATCATTTTTTTTACTGTAATGGTTTCTGGTATATACCAGATTTCTGATTTATATTGCTTTTTCTACAGCCTGAAAAACTGATGTTCAGTACCTGTCAGTGAGGGCTGGTCTGTAAGACAGGCTACTTTGACAAACTCCAGCCTCAGGGAGTCATGCTGGCATTTGATTTTTGAAACGCTAAATCAAAACTATCTTTGGACAGTTACCATGCAAACTTGCTTGTGCTGGTCATGCTTGTGTTACGCGTTTGCACCAGCAGAGTGACTGGAGGTTGCTGTTGGATATGAGGGGTTTTTCTGTGAGAAAGGGTTGCTACATTCAGCTGGCTGAAAAGAGACCCTGGGTGGAGGTAGAGGTGGTCAGGTGTTCAGAAATCCCAGGCAGATAGTTCTGCTATAGTAAGTGGATGGAGCTAAAGGGAGTGATGAAAGCCTTGTACCTCCCACCCAATCCAAAGAAATGCCTGTTGTGTGATATCAGGTGTAATAGGGAATAAGGGTTGACAGGTAGTGAGATTTGGATAGCAATGTAGCATGAGGCATATCTGGTTTTTGAAGGTCCAATGTGATTTTATGGAAGACAGTCACTCCTGCCCAGCTGAAGAGAATGAAAACTGCTTGTTACCTTAGTCAAATTCTTCCCTGTTACGTTAAAGAAATAAACCCTCTGCATTTTAAGGAACAGTCTTTGCATTTGGTGTTATGGTGATTGAGTGTTTCTCTTGGAGAGCAAATTGATTTCTGAAACATTTGTTATAATAAAGTTAAATAAAGCTCCAACTAACAAAGACAGAAAACTGCAGGGAGTATTCCCAGACTACAGCAAAGAAACAAACATAGGACTTTTCTTTCCACTGTATTTTGATCATGGTACCTGCTAATTCTTGAAGGAAAAGTATGTTTAAATGGGGATTTTCTCACTCAAACTCTATCTCCTGTTATTGTAAACATCTGTAGACTCTGCAGTTCAGGGAGTATCAGCACTGAAATAAAGGGCTGCACTTTGCTATTCAGTTAAAGGACAGAAGAAATAATTTTACTTTTGCAAATGATGGTTAAAATGTATAATACTTAGATTTCCTGTACCAAACACATTTTGGATTTTTTTTTTTTATTGTGGCAACACAATCACTGAAGGCTGCTGAAAGACAAAGACATTTGCCTGCTCTTAAAATGTAGGTACAGCTGTTGCTGTAAAATTAGTACTGTAACTTAGAGATTCAATGAACTCTGGAGATTCTTTTGCTGGGTAGAAGGAAAGAAGATCCAGGGTAGTATTTTTACCTCCCGGACTCTCATTCACTGTTAAAGTCCTTTTGGTTTCATGGAAGGGATTTGCTATCTTTGGAGATCATCCGACTGTGGTTTGCTATCAGGGGTTGAAGAATTAGCAATGAACTGAAAGTGAGAATATATTTTACAAGCTTAAGTGTATCCCTGAGACAATTTTTTCTTTTGATCTTGGATGCCTAAATTGGCAGCAACATCAGTTCTCTCAGAGAAAGAAGTATAAGGTGTTATTTATTGCTGCACAAAGGGTCCCAAAGCAGAATGATCTGGCAAACCTCTCTTTCTGCTTTTTCACCACCAACAAAAAAAAAAAAGCTTGTTTTGAGTGTGCTCTTGATAGTCCTTGAAATTTTTACTCAGTGTCTTCCTGTTCTTTGGTGGAAGACTTCTAGGGAAAGCTACTTGCAAAAGACCAACCTGCCCTATTGAGTTCTCCAATCCAAAAGGAATGGCATTACTTGTCCTTAAAGAGTAATCTGCTACAAACCATCTTTAAAGCCCCTTCCAACCTGAAACATTCTATGGATCGATAAATATTCAATAGTCTTTCAAATGGTCATATTTCAGCACAAGGGCCAATAGTGATTTTTCAGTTTTCCAGTGGCATATAATGGCTGTGCTTGCAGCATAGATTTCCTGAGGAAAAAGTTGGAGATGCATAAGATTGGACAGGATAATTCCAGTATTTTAGGCTTCTTTCTATGGGGAAGTTATGAATGGGACAGGAGACCCAGGTGACACTACAGTGTCAGTGGCATTACCTGTTGTATTAGGCGTGTGCGGGCTTGCGCAATGTGATGCGGTAGGTCCTCCCCTGCTCTGCCACGTCGGCAAGAAAGGGGGCGTACACGAAGGGAGGGTCAATGGTATATAAGTGTACGCCACGTGGAAATAAAGGCCATTTGCCGTTCATCATATTGATGCGCACCTCGGTGGATGGTCAAGCTAAGGTCTCCCAGAGGAAAACGAACAGGAGGTGATGTACCGCTGCAACAGTTACCTTATAGGAAACTAACCTGGCACAACTGAGAGCATAATCCAGGAATAGGAGATAGGTGGTACTGAGAAGAAAAGGTTTGTCTACTGAGGTCTCTGTACAGCCCAGAGGGAGAAGAGGTATGTTTAGGCAGGGCCAACCAGTGCACTGGAATGAATAGTGTATTGGAATGACCCTGCTTCCCTGAGGGTGCTGACCCGGGCATGTCTGCAGGTTTATGTAGGACACAAAGCAAAACTTCTCTCATTTCCATTCTTGAACTAAAATAGTGTAGCAGTATCTAGTGGACCATAAAGGGCAGAAGGATATGTTCCTGCTTTGTTGACATTTTTAGCTCATCTTTATAGATTCAGTTTGATAAGATTCTGTAAAATTTTTTTTATAAGATTCTGTAAAAGTTTTCGGTGATTCTGACTTAAGTGAATCTGAGTCCTTTTGGTCTTGGTGGGGGAAGAAACTAATGTGGAATGTAAAGAAGCGCTTTACTGTGAGTTAAATGTGGTGTGGGGAGGCTAAGACATTTTTGTCATGTCTTTTAGTACTTGCAAATCTCTTCATAATATCTCTATGTTAAATGTTTTCTGGACTTAAATTTAAATGTTCTTAAACACTGAGAAATATTTGGCATAATGTGAAGTATTAATGACAAACTTAAAAGCAGATATAGATGATGCATCTGCTTTTCAAATATTTTCCTAGCCTGACCTGAGAGACTCTGATGGTATTTTGCTGGGTTTCCTGTTGTGGAGAGAATTTTTGTCCCAAATGCTGATGATGGCACTTCCACTCTTAATCAAAGCATCTTGGGGGAAAATGTGTTTAAGCTGTGAGTCTCTGAAATGCTCTGCCAGTTATAACTATAGAAGTACAACAGCTGGGCAGAGCTTGGTTCTTGAGAGAAGAGAATGTTTGCTCTCATTAGGAGATGGTGATCTCAGAGGAAGTGCTTCATTGTATTTTCAGCAGTCTTGATGACTCCTAGAGTTGGAAAAGTTTGTGTTTCTTTAGGGCAGGCCTCAGTAAAAGTTTTTAGGTTTGTTACACACCAGGGCTACTGTGACTGATTGTGGGAGTGGCATCTTTATAGACTCCTTACAGCAAGAGTTTCCTGGGTGGATGGCAGTCAGGACAAGTTTCCCAGAGTTCAGACTTCTGTATAGCTTAAATCTGATCATTAAATCACAAATGTTTCTTGAAAAAGCTGAGGTGCACAAAGTCAATCCTTTCAACAAAGAGTGTCTAGTGACCTGTGGAAAGCATGGACTGAATGGAACAGCTGTTTGATTTAAGCGTGTGTTTGGTCATTTCATATAAAAAAGACTTGTCATATGCTTGTTGCCTTAAAGAAAGAGAATGATACATAGGGTTTACAGATATTTATGTTAACATTTTTTTTATTTACATCTCTATTTATTAAATAACTGTTGAATCCACCATGTTCTTTGTAATAAATATGTGCTGGGTACCTGGTAAATGTGGATACAAACATCCAAACAATTAAATGACCTAAATTTACAAAACTGCCACATGTACGCTTTTGTCTGTGCATCTATGTGTATATAAAGATCATTATTGTGAAAACAGGGACATGTGCAATCTGCCCAATCTCAACTTCCAGATAGGATTTTAAAGTTAGCACTGGAAGGGCATGATGCTATTCATGATGGTCCCAGTCAGGACAAAACTGATTTATCTGTTACAAAAAATAAATAAAATTTCTCTTCAGGTAAAATCTTTACCAAAGCAATGTGAACTTTTCCTTACTTGCTTCTTTCCTGTGCTATTCCAGTGCAAACTAAACAATCCTCTTGCATGAGTTATCATTTCCAGAGTCCTACAATGCTTATTTAGCAAGGCAGCCACACAAAGAGCACAGCACTCAGCGGGCTGTGGTGCTGTATTTTCATCTGGTGAAGACAACCATTCAAAAGATGAGCAAAGTCACATAATTTAAACCATAGAAACAGCTTGTGGATCATTGAAAAGCAAAACATTTGGAACACAGATGGCTGCATTCTTTCCCCAAAAATAAAATAATAAAAAAAATCCCCTGTCTTTGTTACTTTACTTTTTTTTTTTTTATGCAGTATTTGTAGACTCAGCTCCTTATGGAACAAGTCAAATGAAGCCTTTGCATTGATGAGCACCCGTTCTTAATTATTTTTAACAGTGTAAGAGATGGTGGTCAGGAAACTTTTAGAAAGGAGTTGTCTTTTTATTTCTTCTACTCTGATGAAATTTCTTCTCATTAATAAAAATAATTCACTTAATTTGTGAAATGTTGAAAAATGGTGTGTGGCCCAATTGGGTACCCTCTGGTATAAGGTAATGCTGAGAGCAATAGGCTCCCTTCCTAATGAAGTCAGTGGCCAGCCAGGTATTTGCAACTGTGCATGCTTGGGTTAGAGCAATCACTTTTTCAGGATATCTCTTGAGCATTGACTACATCAGGTATGTCCCATTCCTAAAGCCTAGTGTCAGTAGAAACTCAGGACTTTTGCAGACCTCTCAACCTACTGTTGTCTGAATGCTTAAGACCTCCAGTTTTCATGGTATGGGTTATACCACAGCCATGGGTCTCTTCCTGGTAACTTGGGCAGGGACCATGGTATGAGCCTGTGGAAGGAGACCTCCTTTGTGTGTGAGACACTGTTGAGAGTCATACATTTATTTAGGTAGGATTTAATCCAGTATAGTCATCTCTACCTTCCCTGGATCTGCCACAGCCCTGAAAAGTTCCCTTAGGCTTAGTGTGTAGAAATGGTGAGGTTGGATTAAATGTCAACATGGGCTAGTTATTGTGTGTTTACCTTATACATGTCAGGAGGTCAAGTGAGAATTACACCAGTCTTCTCCTACTGTTACAACAGCTTACAATGAGCAACCAATATTTTTCTCTTCTAAAACACCTAATTGTAATCCCCATTAGATGCAGAGCGCCTGAGAAATCAAACAATTAAGAGTCACTAGAAAACAATTTATTTTACAAATAAGGAAATAATTAAGTTTGTGTGGGATTATGGGCCCTGAAATCAACTAAGGCTGTAAAACTTCTGCCTCCACTCATCCCAAACAGTATGAGCAAAAATATCCATGGTGTCTGCTTCAGCTGCTGGGCTAGTTTTCAAGTTCATCATTTGTGCACTACGTGGCCTGGGAACACACCACCAGAGGAGATGCTTTTAGCAGTCATCATACAGCGAAAGCTAGAATGAAAGATCGAGCTGGTTTTCTCTTTTTTCTCTACACCAGAGTGAAGAAAATATTTAAATGAGGAAAAAAAAACCAAAGAATAAGTTTTTTTTAGAAAATGTGTTATTCTTGAGTTTCCTATGTTCCACAGTGTATTTCCTATTACACTGTAACGAAGGACTTCAATTTTCTGAATGGCATTTTTGGAGCCATACGCCTAATCACTATGTGCTCCACAGTCTCCCCATCTTGTACCTAGTGAAAAGGTCATGCAGGGTCTGACAGCAAACTGCATCTGCTTAACCATGGCTTTTTTCCACCAACACTGCCTGTAATTCATGTAGCCTTGTTTCCTGAACCTCTCTGCTGTCTATACCTGTTGCACTAGTAGTTCTGCTCTTGTACATCCATGGCTCAGTGTGTTCTTTTTTTCAGGAAAAATAAAAAAGCCTGTTCTCAAAAGGCTCATGGTTGGGCAGCTCAGAGGCTCAGGGAGGCTGGAGGAGTGTAAACTCATGCGCTGTTCATGAAAAGTCCCATTAGTCTCAAACAGACAAGCCAGCTTGCCTTCCAGCCTGGTGCCACTACTGCAGTGTGTGGAAAGTTTGACACTTATTTTCTTCTACAGGTTCTCCTACACAGAGACTGAGAAGTTTTGAAAGTGGAATGGATCGATTTGCAATTAAAGCCATGCAAATAGATGCTTCATGTTAGGCAGGACTATGTAAAATAAAGGTGAGGAGAACATCAAACACAAAAATAATAGCATAGTGTTAAATTGTGGGAATATGTTTCCAGGTAAAGAGGCCAGAAGCAGGATGTACAGTGTGCTGAACAAATAGCTACCTGAGATAATGTGAAGCAACCAAGACTTAGATGTGTAAAGTAGCTTTTCTGAGAGTGCTCTATCAGATAAAAAACATATGAAGCAAGACATAACACCATGACTTCCACGTTCTTTCAGAAGAAGCCTTTAATTATGTTTCATGTATATTTAAGTTTATGTGAATCTGTTATGAGAAAGACAAGTATTTCTTTTTTGCTTTGCTTTTAGCTTTTTATTAGCAACTGTCAAGAGAATCACAAGCCAAACCACTGTATCTGACAACTTTAGAGAATTTCATATCAGCTTGAGGTTTTCCTTTCCTTCACCAGTTTCGGTCTAGAACTCCCACTTTACAGTATTAAAGGAAAATAAAATATGAGAATGGATGAATTTATTCAGATAAAATAAGAGCTGTGGCAATCTCAAATCAAGCCTGAGCACTTTTGCAGGCTGCAAAATGTTTTGATGAACTCACTTATTAACAAATTAAAAATCCTCAAGTTTGCCAACAGCTTAGCACTTCCACACTTCAGCTGGAGCTGGAAACAGAGACACTGGAATACTGTGAAGAAAGAATATTTGGTTTTAGTAAAATGAACAAAAATTATATATCTCCCTTTAAAAGAAATATTGGATATGTAAGTTTCTGGTAGGATGGCTCGTTCGTTCTTAAACTTAGTTACTCAATATACAGTGGTTAAAATACTTTTTTCTGCAGTATGTTTGAGAGCCTGAAGATGACCACTGAGGACAATAGTGCTTAAGATCCAAATGGTCAAGGTTAAAGTGCTGATTTTTTCAGTTTTACTTCAATCAGCGAAGTAACTAGCACTGCTGTAATGATGAGATGAGTAGAAACTCCCAAAGATAGGTGAATATTGAAGGCTGAAAATCCTCAGGGAATCAGATACCCTTCTTGTGAACTGGTGGAAATATGCTTCATCATCAACTGTTCTGTGAGTAGATGCCAATTATATGAAAGCCTGTCTCTCTAGATCTGTTAGTGTTATTTCAGTGCTTGGGGGCTGGAGCTTAGTACAATGTGCTCTTTTCTTCTCTGTCTGGTAAAGCAGCACAAAATAGAATTATTAGTATAAATACATGTTGCTTATAAAATGTAAATTGAGCAATTAGAATTTTCCCTGGTGGTGTGCTCTAATGAGTGTTCTTTGTATTGCTGTAGGAAAGCTGTGGGTGTAGCACTGGGTTTGGCTAATTTACAGGGGAATCCTCAGGATACAAAATTTTTTCCTTGATAAGAAGAGAAACAACTTGTATTCCAAGCAGCATTTTTCTCAGGGAAGCTTGCCTCCACAAAGTACAGCACTGGGAGCATCACCATTTACAGCTTATGATATATGATTTCTGAGGCCATCTGACATACATAAGGTAGTGAAAATCTTTATGCAAGGAATTACTTAATCCTATTCAAACCTGAGAAACACTGTATAAGTGTAGGGAAAACTCTGACAAATAGGAGGTGACTGCTGAGGGGTATTGGACACTTTAGGAAGTCTGCTGCTTCTCTTTTGGGTTGAAAAGTACATTTTCCGCTTCTTTTGTGCACTGAGTTGGCTCAGTAAGACTGTTAATGCATTCATTCATATAATTTATGGCTGTTTTGTGTGCCCTATTTTCTACATGGTATTATAACTGTGTTGTAATTCTGTATACTGAAACTTTCGATAAAGCTGCAGTAGAAAATTGTTCTAATCTGAAGGGACAATGCTAGGATTTGTCTTGCCAATCCAGCATCTTATACCATTGCATGACCTCACCAGAACAAACTTTGACCTATGGTAATCTAATTATTGTTTGTTGTGATGGACACATAACGAAGTAAATATTGGAGTGCCATCTTCAATTTAGCAGAGGGAATCTGAGAGTGTTGTTTCACTGAGTCCAGCTGTTACTGCATTTTTTCCCCTTCTGTCTGATGGGTTAGTACTTTTTTTGCTAAAGGAACTCTAGGGCAGCTGGTAGTAACCCTGATTCAAGTTCTGGGAGTACTGAATGATGATTGTCTCCCATCTGCTTGAGGGTTTTTCACTATTGGTGTTAGACCATGGCAAAAGAGAAAGTTAATGAGGAATATGGGCACTTAGTGCCACTGAAAATCAGTTTGATGTTAGGGTCCACAAATGTAATTTATTAATACAAATGTAATTTTATTAAATTTATAAGATACTTAAGTAATGACGGAAAGGCTAAACGACATCAGGGTGAACATGTATGCTAAATAACCCTGAATGCTTTGATTCTTTATCAAATTTCTCTGTGGTTTTCATTTCATATTCCTGAGGGTGCATCCAAGGTGTTTTCTGCTGGTAGACAGTAACTGATTTTTCTTCTATTTTAAGCTGACCAGAAGTTGTGTAACTATGTTAGATCTAAACCCAGCTTTACAGAAGTATACACCCTTAGTGGTGACTTAAACTACCCTTGTGATTAAATCTATCAGCACAGGATATTTTCTCTTTGTTTCATGAGACTGCTAAGTAGGCACGAAGTATGGTTCCTGAGATAAATCCATTAATTGTGATAATGTTACAAGATCCAGTTCATCTTTCAGGAAAGAACACAGCAATGGGGAGCCTAACCTCAAGCAAACCCTCATCAAGTTTTGAAGTAGCTCAAGCAAATATATTAACTGCAAAACTTTCATGAACTTAGGTTGAATATTTGGCAAACATGAGTCTAGTCTGGAATGAAGTCAGGAAGTCTCAAAAACATAAAATCTGAGAAAGCTTGTTCCGTAATACTTTTTGATTCCTTCAGATTTATGTAGTAAAACTAAAAGAGACTGTGATAAAGTTTAGTCCTGCCCTGATTAAGTCAGAGTAATTTTAGTCTTAGTATCAGGGGAGATTATTTACTTTCAAGGCTTGTGTCTGAGAAGGAGCAGATCATTTTGTCACACAATTGTGTTTCTGATACAGAAAAGTCAAGGATTTGTTCATTTGAGATAATATCNCCTATATTTATTTATGAAAATATCTTTTCTTTTGGCATTCTAACTGTACTTGAATAAAAAAAAATGATATCTCAGATATTTTTGGCAAGTTAGCCCTTTTCTAACCATTTCAGCTTTAGGTTTGGCATCTTGTCTGGACTGCCAGCTGAAAGCCTGCCTGATGAACTGAATTTAATCAGTAACTCCAAGCAGTCCTGACTTTAGTGATGCTTACAGTGAAGCCTGATTTTGGTATCTATCCTGATTCTGGAATTCCCTTTGAGATACAAATGTTATGCACTACTTCTGTCTGTTACCTTTATCTTTTCGTAGTTTGTACCTTTTGCCAGTGCTTTAGTATGGATTTTTATTTGGATATCTCTGAGGCTAAAACTGAAGGATTTGAACCACTGCTTTTCAAACCTCTTAGCATTCTTCTGATTTTCCTTTTCCTAATTTTTCTTGTGTAGCTCCTACAGATAAGTAGTAATGAACAACCCTGTGTTTCTCAAAGGCTAATTTATTGAGACCTGTAGACATACAGATTTATTGGCTATTCATGGCAAGTCTTTGGTAGTAGGAGGCTACAGAGTTGGCTTCTGTGAGAAACTACTAAAAGCTTCCCCAGTGCCAAATAGAGCTAATGTCAGCTCGCTACAGGGTGGACCCACTGTGGCCAAGGATGAGCCCATCAGTAATGGTGGTGGCACTTTTGTGATAACATGTTTAAGAAGGAGGGGATGCAAACCTTGGGCAACTGCAGCCAGAGTAAAGAGTGAGAAGAAGATGACGACACCAAGGTCAGTGAATAATTACAGAGTCAATATGGTTGGAAAGGACCTAATAGATCACTGAGTCCAAGCACACCCCCCCACACAGATACTTAAATATCTAGTCAATGGAAAAACACTAAATGAGATGGAAAAGGTGCTCCAGGTGCTAGAGCAGAGACTACCCTGCAGCCTGTAAAGAACATGGTAAGGGAGGCTTTCTGCCTGCAGCCCATCAAGGTTACTGGTGGAGCAGATATCTACCTGCAGCCTGTGGAAGACCCCATATCAGAGCAGCTGGATTTGATCAAAGGAGAATATGACTCCACAGGGATCCATACTAGAGCAAACTGTTCCTGAAGGACTGCAGTCAGTGGAAGGGTCCCACACTGGAGCAGTTAATGAAGAACTGCATCTTGTGAGAAGGGTTTATATTAGAGATCAGGGAGGATTGTCTTCTGTGGGAGAGACTCAATACTAGAACATGAGAAGAGTGTGAGATGTCTTCCTCAGAGGTGGAAGGAATGACAGAAGCAATCTGTGATGAACTGACTGCAACCTCCATTCTCTGTCTTCCTGTGCTGCTGGGGAGAGGGAAATAGAGAATTTAGGAGGAAAAGTGATCCTGAGAAGAAGGGAGGGGTGGCAGAAAGGTGTATTTATGTTTTACATTAGGTATTATTTCTCATTATCCTGTCTGATTGTGTTGGTAGAAATTAAAATTTATTTCTCCAGGTACAATTTATTTTGTCTGTGACTATAATTGCTGAATGATCTCCTGGTCCTTACTGTGATCCACGAGCTATTTGTTATACGTTCTCTTCTCTTCCTGTCCAGCTGAGGAAGTGATCCTGGTAGAGACATGAGAGACATAATATTCATTATATCCATTCCTGTAATGCTTATCACTACAGTGCCTATAAGTGAGCACCATCAACAAGTCTCTAAATGTGTGATAAAACTTAACAATGAATTAATGGTAACTTGTACATTACTGTGGTGGCAGCAGTTGTGACTGAGATGACAAGATGGGAAGGAGAGAATTCCCATAGCACACTGAAGGTGGAAATCTGCCACTGTGTAGGAGAAGGAGGAGGCAGGAAAGCTGGAAAGAGCTATGGACCTGGCAAGGGGAAACACCAGCCCAAAGATACTGGAGTCTGTCATGGAGTCAGAGCAGCAAAAAAGCATGTGTGTGGGTTTGTCTGCTTTGCAAGAAGGAGTTTAAACAGTGTATTTAGGAATAAACAGGAATGCACTTGCACTTAATTATTAGAGGCGTCCCATGCTGCCCTGTCATATATATGAACACATGCAGGAGCCTGCATGCCTCCTGCTCTGAAGTAATGACACAAGATGACCAAGCCTGGAATTAGACTTATTAAAAGCTGACACCCCAGCTAATGTAACCTCTCTCTTCCCCCACCTTATTTTATTATGCTACCCTTCTTCACACACAAATGAATTTCATAAGTAAAGCTTTCACTTCTGAGAGTATACTGAGAAGGACATAAAGATCAGGTGTCTATATTTTGAATTAAATTCCAAAAAGCAATAATCTTTAGAAGTGAGATCTTTAGAGCTGTCTTTAGAACACTGTGTCTGTGAGACATAATAAGCAGTAAAAGCCAGAGATGAGCAAAAAGGCTCAATGGCTTTGGCTTGAGCCCTCATGCTTTAGTAAGGAAAAGTGCCAGTAACAGCATTAGAGTTTTTGGGCAGCTACTATGTTCTCATTACTTCTATTACTCTTTCAAAAATAAATAAATTAGAAAATCTGGCTAGCTTGGTAGCCAGACAACATTGAACACCTTTATTGCAAATAGGCACGTGTACGTGTCTGCATATGCCTGCCGATGCTGATCTATCTGTGAAATGTGACAAATGCCAGAGGGGTGTGCACCAGGGTATACAAAGCATGTGGCACATGCCCAATCATAAAAGCCTTGAGCCAACAGTGATACATGCTATGAAGTGATGAGAAAAGTATCAAGAGCTGGCTTTTATCCTCTCAGGTTTTCCAAGAGTAAACACCACTGAGAAGCATATGTCTGACCTAGGGGAAACCCTCTCTTTTCCCAGGTGTTACAGCTGCTTATCCAGATCCTTCACTTCTCCAACTGGAGTCAGGCATGGCAGGAAGAGAATTCTGATTCCCTTGTTTTCAAGTAGAGCTGGTACTTGACAAACTGTGAATTCTCCTGAGCTAATACTAAGCAGGAAGACAGGAAAATTAATATTATTGTTGGAGATCAGTGTAAGAGAAATGCACCTGGGGGTCGTAGGGGATAGCAGGATGATTATGAGCCAGCAATATGCTCTTGTGGCCAAGAGGGCTAAGGGCATCCTGGGGTGCATCAGAAGGGGGATGGTTAGCAGATCAAGAGAGGTTCTTCTCCCCCCCTACTCTGCACTAGTGAGACCACATCTGGAGTATTATGTCCAGTTCTGGGCCCCTCAGTTCAAGAAGGAACAGAGCTGCTGGAGGGTGTCCAGTGTAGAGCAACGAAGATGATGAAGGAAGTAGAAGACCTCCCTTATGAGGTGAGGGGGCTTGGTCTCTTTAGCTTGGAGAAGAGGAGGCTGAGGGGTGACCTCATTAAAGTCTACAAATATGTGAGGGGTGGGTGTCAGGAGGATGGAGCTAGGCTCCTATCAAGGTCTCAAGATCATCTGGTGATAGGACAAGGGGCAGTGGGTGCAAGGTGAAACATAGGAGGTTCTATATAAATATTAGAAGAAACTTCTTCCCAGTGAGGGTAACAGAGCACTGGGACAGGCTGTCCAGGGGGGTTGTGGAGTCTCCTTCTCTGGAGATGTTAAAGACCTGCCTGGATGTGTTCTTGTGTGACTTGGTCTAGGTGATCCTGCTGTGGCAGGGGGATAGGACTAGATGATCTTTCAAGGTCCCTTCCAATCCCTAATGATTCTATCATTAGAGGATGATGGTAAGAGAAGGTGGGAATGACATATAAGTTATTATAGAAGGTATCAAATGCAAAGGAGCAGCAAAGCCAAGAATTTGAGTTAACTGGATCCAGGCCATTCAGTGTTTCATATTAAAATTTAACCATCACATGGCTATTCCTGAGCAAGGGTTAATACATTAGTGTACGTTAATAGAATCTCCTAAATGGCTTGCAGGAATCAAATAATGTGCTGCTACATCCCCACAAACCAGTGCGTTCATGACACCATTTTCTAGTGCAGTTCTCTTTGAATAGTTTTCATTGTAGTTCCCTTGGCCAGCTGCAGACTGTCGCCCATCTCCAGATGGGGGCTCATGCCTCAGCTGTGCTAAGGTTATAGGTTATAGGTGGCAATTTTACCTATCAAAAAGACTAAGAACAGTATCCTGGTTACAGCTACAGAAGGCAGTAAGTGCTTGTCTATGAGACTGAGAAACATAATGTGTCTAGGATTTTGGAAAAGTTTGAGTTTTTGTCTAGAGTCTGTCATTTCAGCAGCCCTCTCTTGAGAGTAGTAATATACTCATCTGGCCAAGATTGGCCCTGGAAGTGTTGGAAAAATAAATGAATTGAAAGATGAGATGTTCAGATTTATATTGAGGTGGTGTAATATTACAACTACATAAGTGCAGTTTAAGCAGTGTGTGCTACATCTTGTGTATTAATAAAATATGAGATAGTAAAAGTTTTCATTGATCCTGGGTGGTTTTCTTTTCTGGAATTCCTTTGAAATAGCAAGAATGCAGTCATTTTAGTCTCTTTGTTAGGTGTATAATTTAATCCCCCCCACTGTAGTTCCTAAAGCATAGAAACAATATACTTTACACTCAGTGGGAACAATGTGATGCCTCAGAGCACATTTAAACCAGAACTCACAGACACAATTACTTAGCTTAAAAGGGTCTGAGCTACATTTATTGTTATGAAAAACCTCACTAAAACATGCAGACAAACCTATTAACTTTTATTCAATTTCCTTTCCTTTCTTAGAACCTGTCTAATATGACTAAACACTAAAAAACTTCAATTTCTTTTATGATGACTAAAATCTGTCTCTCTTCCTCATGTAAAACAATTTAACTCAGAGCCTGTGATTTCTATTTTTCCTTACTTTTCCCAAGTATCTCTTCAGTAGTTTTTGCTGACTGCTTTTGGTCATGTTCTCAACATTGTTGTTATAAATTATGTGCATTATAGTTTAGAACCAGAGTGACATTGTATGGACATATGAATATACTCTGTATCTTGTGTAGAGTCTGCTTATACAGATTGTGCACAGACACAAATACATGCATCTTAATTGCTCTTGATTGCAGATATGCAAATTACATCTATGCTCCATGTACACTATTTAAAATATTACTGTTTAAATGACAATTTATTGTAGGGAGCTGCAGTTTCAGCAACGCTTGCTAATTCGAAAGCAATAGACACTGTAAAAATGTAAAAGACTTGCAAATGAAATGCTGCCTCACTGCATTTCTCTTTTCTAAAGTCTCTGTGTCTGGACTGAGAATGTATTTTTCATGTCTGGATTTAAAGAGAGACCTCTCAGGAGAGTTAAATAAAAACCAAATAAAACCATAGCATCTTTGTTTGAAAAAGTCTCTGGGCAAGATTATGCAGTGCTTAAATCCTGTTCCGCGTGTAGCAGGTTTTGTGGATGTCAAGTTGATGTGTTTAAATACGTTATTTTTTTTAAAAAAAAAAAATTAAATACTATTTTACTTGTTTACTTGTGTTTTAGAGTAAGAGAGATAATACTGCTATCTTTTTATTTTTTGTCTCAGTGTCTGATGATGTATTAAAATATATGAAGCTAACAAGGTTAGAAAGATTAAAGATCAGATTTTTGTGGGAAGAAGAGCCTGAAAAAGCCTGAGACCCTTTGTGTAGAGGTAGGAGACAGCTGTGATACCCACACATAAGGATCTGTCAATACAAAGGTGCAGTAATGATGGAGGGGTAGCAGCAAGAGAAAAGTTACCTCTTAAAGTCTCTTGTCAAGTTTAAGGGTTTCTAGTATAGACGAACAACTTCTCCTCTTCTGAGCAACCTAGTTTTTGAAAATGTTTTGGGAGCAGTCATGTAATTTAAAAATTAAATTTATCCTTAAAAGGGGATGAAGACCTGAGTGTGGGGAGAGCTTTCTGGTAGTGATACCCCTGGGGCAATGTGGTGAGAAAGTGATTCTCACCTCTATCATGACTGCAACTGTACTCAGCCCTCTCTCCTGCTGTTTAACCTGAATTTCCCGCTTCTTAACATCATGCTGTCACTACTAATGATACCTCTGAGCTATGTACTAAATTATTCCTTCTCTTACTTTTACTTCTTCCTTTCAAATACATGAGAAGTTTCAAGCAATGCTTTTAGCTTTCAAGCAATTACAGTATTTAACTGGATCACAAATGATCTTAAATCTGAGAGAACTTCACAGGGTCTCAGGGCTATCTGAAGGAAAATGTCTTAAATTAGCCTTTTCAATAATTTCAGTGTTTCCCCCCATTTTAAGTCATGTTCTATTGTACTTTGAAGAAATGTGCTTTCTTTGTTGGAAATTTTTATATTATACTCACAGTGAAAACCTTCTGCTCTGAAGGGAAAACAAGACTAGGAAAACACCTAAAAAGAGAATGACAATGAGGTTTCTATAGTAAAAACTACATGGATATTTTGGAAGAATGTTTCAAAGAGGTATTGCAACTAAAGAAAAGAAAACATGAAGACTAGCTCAGATGGGTGTGAGGTCAGTCTGTATTTAAGGAAATAATAAGGAAAATAGCAGCAATTTTCACTATACACAGTGATTGTTCACATGTAAATGAGGAATCTGGCGAATAAGCTCAGCACCAGCTGAGAGTGCTGTGCTTGGTGAAAGTTGACTGAGGTCTGTGAGGAAGAAGCTTCCACTGCAATCACTTGCATGAAGAATCCTGCCCCTTGCAGGTAGGGCTGCCTTACAAACTCACTTTTCTGCCACTTGAGGAATGTTGGAGCTGTGCTGAGACTCAGGGGTTCCCACTAATCTTGAATATGCACAAACAACATAATTTTTGTTTAGAAAGAGATCAACAAGGTTGGAGTGAAGGGTATGTGCTGTGTGTTTCTAGTGCAACTTTGACAGACTTGTTAAGACCACAAAACCTAGGTCTGTAACATGTAGTACTGTATTAGTTCTAGTAAGAATAGTCCATAATTGTTTCATTACTTTGTAGGGACAGAGTGTGGATTTGAGGCTATTTCATATCTGCAAGTTACAGATGCACCACAACAATAGTGTACAGGGGCTGGAGAGCTCAGCCAGAGGCTAGTCCTTGCCGGGCTCTTCCTTTAGGCTGAGCCTTTAATGCATTTAGTACATTTCCTTGCCCTTTTGTGGATACATAATCTCAGATGTCCATTACTTTTCACAACATCTGAGTCTTTCATCTCCCTCTGGTCTAGCAGATTTTTGTATCAGCTATTCAGTTTGTGCCTTAAAGCCTCCCTTATTCATCTCAATCCTTTCTACGTGCTGTAACTGGTCAGCTTCTCTTCAGGAGCTTTAGCAGTGTGCACACCATTCTGTTTGACTGTACAATGCTTTTCTAATCTAGGTTTTATTTTCCCTTCAAGTCCTTAAGCATCTGTGCTCCTCTTGCATGCTTGTATTCTCTTACTCCAGTCCTTCCAAATTGACTTGTTTCACTGTGCATCACTTCATAGACCAGACTGTTGTCCTCAGTTGACTCCTTCCAGAGAAGTAAGGGGGTATTTAACAGTAACATACTGAGTAATTTCGTCTTCCTGATTAAGTGGAGGGAGGTTGTGACTTTGAGAAGACACATTTCACTTCCACAGGGGTCACCAGATGACAATCTGGTTCCTCACTGCCATGGTATGATCTCAGGAGAGGTTTGGGGATGGGAGGAGTGTTGTGTGTAAATTACAGGTGCATATGCAACTGAGTAATGTATTACTGCATGTACTGCTGCTTTCCTTCTGCTTCTGCCAGATCATAGACAGCTAAGTTTTACAGTTGGCCGTGCACAACTGACACTGCTGAAGCACTAAATCTTTAGTGAATCAAGTGTTGGTCAGAATGGAGAAAGAGACTGACATTTGGGAAAAGGAATAACTGCTCTGGGATGTACCCTGTTCCTTGGTACTATGAATGAAAAGAAGATGCTGCTTGGCAAAATGGATCATTGATGTCTTTACTCACCTTTCAGTCATAGAAATTGAGTTTGCACAAGGAAAAAGTGCATGTATGAACATAATGTACTTGTACAGGCATGGTAACACACAGGCGCACACACATGCCCTTTACTGAAGGGATATTGCTGCTAACCTGTTTCCGTCATGTTTGGAGCTCTACAGTTCTGTTCACTGCTAGATACAGGATGTTGAAACACTCCTTTCATCTCAAATGCATCTATATTCCTCTTAAAACATTTATTTTAAAATCACCAGATTTTTTAGCTAGTAATGAATAGTATAAAATGGAGAAATTAATTGCTGGGACAGGCTGTGAGTGGATGCTAGCTCTTTTTTGCAAGTTTAATCTATGAATGGGTCTGAAGGTAAATTGCACTATTTCCTCTGATTATGATGTTTCTTTAAAGATGTATGTTTTGCTTCTGTTTTCATCTGTTCTGTTCTTCCTGTTTTGGAAGTCCCTAAACTGAAATAGCTAATAGCTGAAGGTGGGAGAATCTTAGGAAGATACAAGTAGATGAGAGCATCTACTTGTTCTATTCTTCTTGCTTGCGTGTCTGCTTATGCCTACTTAAAGAAAGAGATGTACCTTTGATGTGACCCAGTGTAGCCACAATTATTTCATATTTCATTTGACAGTGGTTTGAATATACAGGAAATAATCCTATAACAATTTCCTCTTTTTACTGACAGACATTTGGCAATGACTTAAAAAGGTATAGGGTTATTAATCCTTCATTTCTCATTTCCTACAAACCCTTATAAGGA
This sequence comes from Upupa epops, assembly GCA_013397515.1. Classification (NCBI taxonomy): domain Eukaryota; kingdom Metazoa; phylum Chordata; class Aves; order Bucerotiformes; family Upupidae; genus Upupa; species Upupa epops. The sequence goes on along the minus strand of VZRI01012226.1, from coordinate 73,119 downwards.
GAAAACTCAAGTGGATTATCCAAAACGAACTCAGATGTTTCTCACATGGCTTGAGTTCACAGAGAAAAGGGGTTCTTTGTGGGTTTGAATGTTAAAGGCAATAAGAGAGCAGGAAGGAACATATGCCCAGGCAGTCTGAGGAAACAGTGCTGCAGCTTCTAAGAGCTAGAGACTGCTGAGCTTTGTGGACAAAATGGATGGGCACTGGAGGAACCTAGCACAGCAGCTCTGGGGATATTCACATTAAAATGGTTCTGCAGGTTATTGAGCTGGAATGCAAACAACTTGATACTCAGTATGCTTTGTATGTCACACCTCAGGACAAGGAGTGCTATTTGTCCATTGGAAATCCATGTCATTGTTACATATTGGGTGAGGAGGGGGGAAGTGACTTGTCAGTAGTCTGCTGAGTGTCAAGGATACCAGTAGTGAAATTAGGGAACAGAACCTTCAAGTCTTCAGTCTCAGGGTACATCTTCACAGCCAGCTGTGGAAGTATGAAGCTCATGGCCCTTTATCCTCTCTTCCACTAACTGAGATGGACCAGATCTTACTATGCAGACCTGCAGATATTGCTGGGCCCAGATTAAAGGGTAAGCCTGGAAAGGTGGGATATTTTAGCATGGAAATTGAAATGACTGCATAACTTCAGAATCTAATCTGGGTTATGCTCTAGTAGTCAAAGAGAACTGGATGTACTGTGTCCATGCAAGATACTCAGAGCACCATTGAGCTTCTTGCATCAGCAACCTCCACCAAAGCCTCTAGGCACAACTGTAATACAGATAATAACCAGGCAGTTTGTTCATTTTGAGAATATTTTGTTGGCTGAGGCCCTGTGTTTATGTGCAAATGAAGTATTACGCTGCACTCAAAAGGCCATTCACAGGTTTTAAATTCTTGTGATAGGAAATGTACAATGTCCAACTGACCATGGGGCTGAGTCAAATTTTAACGCAGGACATCTAGTCTGTTTTTTTTTTTTTCAGTAACCTCCATTTTCATCCCTATTTTAATTGGTAGTCTTTTAATGGCTTGAGGTCAGTGATGATGATAAATTTAGTGAAGTGGTTCCCTCATGGCTGTTTCCAGCGCTGTCCTGAGGCTGAACAGTAAGGGCTAGTCTGCAGATACTAAGAAAACGAGGAAGTATGTTTCTGGGCATCTATGGTGACTTGATGTCTCCAACTCTGTTTATTACCTCTGTTATATGTCAGCTGATTCTTCTAATCTTATATTTGGTATTTACTCTTACCTTTGGCAGGACCATGTAGAAGTATTCCTCTTTTTCAGGACTGAGTAAGAATTCCAAGATTTGTGACAGAGAATGAGGCACTCCAGAACTTCTGAAATACTCATTCAATTCTTGTTTAATTCTATTAATTAACTTCAGCAGGTGGAAATTTTCCTCCACCTTCTCTGCGACAAAATTCTAGGTTATATGACCTTTTGCATTGGTTGACCTCTGTCCCTCTAACCACTTTGAATGGATCCGTAGCCCACTAATAAAACTGTAAATGTTTCATAGACACCATTTCAAAGACTGGAAAAAGCCAAAACCCAAGTATGATGTGATTTGTTTTTCGAGCAATCTCCATTACACCTGCAAGATGAGATTGTCTTAAAATTGCAATAGGGTCATGAACTTGGATAATTTATTTTAATGACAATTGCCTTCCAACCTTCATCCACAATACATGCTAGAATTGGAATCAGCTTTGGCTTTGTTTTGGGCAGTGTTATGAGGATGAACAATTGATCTTGTTTCTTTCTGCATCTACAAAGTCTTTGAAAATTCCCTAAATGGCACAAATTATAGGAGGCTCCAGACTTGACTCTGGGAACTCTTGTACATGATCCCTCTCTCCCTCTGCTTTTTTCCCTGCTGTACTTATCATATTGTGAGGAGAAGATAGTTTTATACAGGGGGAATTGGATTCAGTGGAAATGTATCATAACAGCAAGAAAAGAATTGACAAAAAACACCCCTCACCATGGTGTTCAGATGTAAGAACTTTTTATTCTCTCTCAGTCCTTGCTGCTCTTGTTTCTGAATGATATAGAGAGAAGCAACACAACCTCTTCTATCTGGGAGCAAGAAACCAGCAGTATAACATGTGAGTATATATAAAATTCAGCAACAGGAGCTATCACCAACTTAAACCATTGTTCTCTTAATGTGGAGAAAAAGGGCTGGTTTTTTGTCATTAGAGGAAGAATCTCAAACAGATTAGGTCAAGTCTCTGCAGACAAAGTAATTCTGTGGTGCTTATCTCCATGAAAGCTGAGTCCATGGGTAAAGGCTATTAAAGGTATCTATATGCTATAGGCAGAGTAGAAGATAAGAGGTGCAGCTCATAATGAGAAACGATAGCTATACATACTTTGTTTATGTTTACCCCAAAGACCACAGATTAACACAAATCTCAGAGCATCTTTATTACAGCATTGCATTGAAGAGGGGACTGCCAACAGAGGATGGAATTGCTAAGTAGGCTGAGACCATCTGTCCTCGCAGGGAGGTGAAAACGTGCATGATTGAGTGACACCTGCTTGTCAAGTGTGGCCTGCTGGGAAATTTCCTCTTGGATCACTGAGCTCAGAGTACATTACATGAATTAAAATCAGACAAGCAATCTCATCAGCATTATGCATTTAAGAAACACAAGGAAATATCAAAAGAAATCATATATTCAAGATCTCTAGAACATGCAAGCTTAAGAGTTCACATTTTGTTTTTTGTATTGGTAAGCTTAGTTTCTGGTGGAAATTGAGCAATAAAAAAAATGACATTTTCTGTTATTTTAAGGATCACTGAAAATAAGCCAACAGGCAATACAAACTGGCTTTTTTTTTCTCCTTTAAAAGCAATGAATTCTCACTCCCCAGACTTTGTCTGGATAAAATCATTGTCCTTTTGAAATGAAATAATTTTGATTGCACTCTGCCTTTTGACTGCACTCTGCCTAATGCAAAGTATTGCCCCTTCTTAAGTATTTAACGACTTAAGCACATATTTAAGCATCATTTAATAAAACTACAAAGAAGGCAGAAAAACATGGGATGACACTTCTCTCTGAACTCATGGTGTTGTAAAGAAAGCTACTCCTTCCCCTCCTTTTTGCAAAGTACCACAGCATGAGTGTGTCAGCTTGAATTTCCAGTACAGATTTTGATTTTCCTCTTGTGTGTTTGTCAGGTTGATCATTAGACCTAAATCTGGATGCTACTGAAAATCATGGTTGTAATAAAGGGAATTGTGACAAGATTTGACCTTTCATGTGATTTTTTTTTTCCCATAAGGCTCATCTGCTTTTTATTAAATAGGAAATAATTTTATGCTCATCATTAAAATCTCAGGATCTGATTTAATTACTGTTTTCACTTGTTGAACTCCAGAGTTATAGGCACCAAAACATTTTGAAAAAATCTATTAAAGATAAATATAAAAATAACAAAAGAGGAGGAAGAGAGGAAAGTAGTTAGTAGTAAATGTGTATCCTGAGTAAATATCAATGTCAGTCCTATTGGAAAATAGGTTTTAGTTCTATCATTGATTTTATAATGAAATAATTTGATGAGCCTGTATTATTAAATTGTATTAAATATAATGAAAAAACAATATTTCCGTGGATATTGAATCAGATCCTTGAAGTATTAGGAGTGCTGGTAGGCCTCAGCTTTGCATTTTCCAGTCAATGAATAATATACGTTTCTTCTGGACAGAACAAAGATGCTGTACATTAGTCTCATCGTTTTGAGTGCTGAAACAGACCCCTAGCACTAGTTTCTACCTGAATCAGTTCCTCTGTTCTACAGAGATCTCTTCTAATGCCCTATGACACTGACTGTGGGGTTGTAGGGTACCTGCAGGCAGGATGCTGCCAGGAAGGGTCATCTCTGTCTTTGTGACCATGTTGATCAACTGATGTTGCTGTGGAGCTATTGAAGATCAGGGATTTGATCAACCAGACTTTCCTTTCTATTGTCAGCTGTGACTGGGGTAGGTGATAGAGCCTTCTTTCTCTTTGACACACATTTCTTCAATTACCAGTTCTGATGGTATAGATTTTATTTGGTCTTGGCATCACTGCGGTCATGTCTGTCTCTAGAAATTTTGTTCAGATAGTGGTGGAGAAAAGAAGAGTTGTGTTAGTGCAAAAGAAGCAGAAATGAAAAGCATGGTCTCTTGAACTTAAACAAATATGTTGTCAGTCCAGTGTGTGGCCTTGCTGGCAAGACATTGCTTATTTCAAAGGAATTAAATGATTACATTAACCTAAATGTTTCTTCTCTGACCTCACTCTGGCTGTTGCCATGCTTATCTGCTAATAAAAAAACAAACAGATGGGCTGGTGGCTAGGAAGTCAAGAAAGACCTCTGCAGGGAGGAATGTTCACAGAGTAACTCTTTTCTATTTTGTAATTCGTGTTGTTTAGACTAGAGTGCCGAAAAACAGCTGTGAAATAGCTTCTGCTTTTAGGAGGGATAAAGCATGACATCTTGGATCCTGCACTGTGACTTGTGACATCTTGGTAACTCAAATGCAGTCTGCAGATATTGGATTGACACCAGCAATTCTCCTTTGTGGCTGCTAGGATGAGATGAGACAGTGTTCAACATGGAATTGCTGTCTTCTCCTAAAGGTGATGCTGCCTTTGTTTTGCTCTGTTCTCCAGAGCTTTAAATGTGGGCTTAGTGAGTTTTCAAAGCAGATTGTATTGTTACTGCTCTTAGAGGAGTGTTTTGTCATTCCTGAGCATATCTTTATCTTTCTCTTTTCAAATGATTGATTTAAGACTATTCAAATTTATTGATGCAAGAACAACTAATAATATAAAAAATTGGGATACATGCTACAGGGATTTCTTGTATGAAAAACATGATTGAAAACAATTAATTTAATTCTGTATCAATTTTTCTGTCATTCCATCTCTAGCATACCTGGTACTTGTATACTAAGTGATGTGATTCATGTCTGTCAGATATCATTTGGGCTCTCACTAATTCCCTAGCAGTGTGGGAATCCTGTGAAACAAATGCCTCTCCAGCATGTCCTGGTTGAAGTTAGAATAGAACTAATTCTGTTCAGTGATTTCAGTTTTCAAGTAAATGTGTTCTATATTACAGCACTTTCTGCAGTCAATGGCATATTTGTGCAGACAGCAGCTGCTTCCACCAGTGATTATGCTTGATGTTTATAGTTACTACCAAGAACTAGTATGCAAAAAGGCTCTTGCTTAGACTTGCTCCTGTGACAACCAAGGTCACCACTTGATATTGTGTACTATGTTGGGGTGCAGTAAGTGGGAGACCACACTTGTGAAGAGAAATGGACAGGGCAGGTGACTCCGTACTGACCAACAACATATTCCATTCCATAGACATCATATTCTGTATAAAGCTGAGGTACCACGAGCATCAGCCTCTCCAATGGTTGTTGCCTGACAAGGCCTCTGTCCATTCTTCCTTTGATCCTAATCCATACATGCCTGAATCCAGCTCCTGAATCCATTACCACTTGCTGCTGATTCCAGTCTGGGGTTTCCCCTGTGCCTGACTGCATCATTGATAACAGTGACAGAATTGCATCGAGGTGGCAGTTGTATTTGTTTTGTATATATTTATATATAATTTCATATTATTATTATTTTAATTAAAGCAGTTTTACTTTTCCAATCCATAAGTCTCTTGCCTTATTACTTTTCTCTTTCCCTTATGGGAAGGGAGAAAGGTTAATTAACAGCATCTGCCATCCATCTAGTGGCTGGCCCATATGTGTTTTCAGATGTATCTGAAGCTGTGTGTTTGCTGGAGATAGCTGCATTTTCTTGAGGGGAGTGGAATCTGGAGTCAATTCAGTGTTTTCCAGGAGAATCCTTTCTTTTCCTGCTCCTACAACTGCCCAACAGAAGCTGAGACTGTGAGAGCCAGCTCCTTAGCTCCCATACTTAACTAGTAGCAGATCATGTGTGTCTCAGAAACAGGCTCCTAGAAGATTTGGGAGCCTGAAAGCCCAGATTGCTAGCTGCTGGTTCTGTGGGTCCTGGTAAAGGTGGACTTTCAGCATCCTTTCAGGCTGTCTTGTTTCTACTTAAGAAACTACCAAAGCTATGGGAATCTCCCAAGTCCATATTTCTTACCAGCTGGTTAGTGTAGGGATCTCAGCATGTTACTGCAATCCAGTCACACAAATAGCCTGGGATCCATTGGGTCTGTGGCTCCAGCACAGCCAGGAAAGTGCTCCTACCACTGTTGGAATTGGTGGTATTTTGGCAGTAGGTGGGACTGTCCGATGTGTATTACACAATCATAGATTGTCTGTCTGCTAGAAAGTTTGAAGGCTTTATTCCAAACTGGGATGAAATCTCTTTTACAACGGATTAACCTCTGCCCAAACAGAATTAAAAGTGAAGTTGGGCTCCTATAGAGCCTGTTGCGTTGTGTATAACCACAAGCTGAAAAGCTTAGGTGAAGCTAAGGTACAAATGGGGGGTTTGTCTAGGAGATTTTATTTAAACCCATCTGTTTTTACAAATTGGTCATTACTATTAGTGTGGTTGCTGCATTCTTCTGCTTTTGGAACGTAAGATTTGATTTCTGTTGACATGAGGATTACTCCAAAGTGGTCATTCGGTAGAGGTACATATAGTGTGTTCCTACCTTGAGGTCCATTTGCATCACCAGCAATATTTACTGTGGTGCTTTTACAAAAGGAATCAGGGTTTAAACTGCAAATACATTTAGTATGATTAACACAAAGGCACCTTGGGCTTATTCTGAGTTCATTAACAGATGAAAATTATGTGACTTCAGTATTTTATTCTTGGTATAAAGAAGCAAATCTGAGAGGTCCTTTGTTTTGGATTCTTTTCAGTTCTAACAGAGCCAATAGAGAAAAAACAATTTCCTTGGTCACATTTAACAGCTTCCTTCTATTGTCTCCCACTCGCCTTTGTTCTTTCTTGTTTTCATATTTTTCATTTCTTTGAACAAATGGACTTTTTAAAAAAATGAAAAAGAAAGCAATGTTCAAGAAAATGACTCTTGTTTGAAACATAAAAAATTAATAGGGCCATACAACAGAACAGGCTTTAACATGCTTTCAAAGCTGCTTGTCTGAAAAGCTGGGGCTCTACTCTGCCCCCTCTGTTCTGCAGTTGTGGGTTTGAACGCACCTCCGGCTCAGACTGTTGGAGCAGTGAGAGCTCTTAAATTTTTGTTTGCATAAATTCATAATTAAATACTCTGATGTGAAAGAGGTGGAGAAAAATGTTTTCCTTGCTGCTGAGCAATTTTAAATTGGTTGGTTCTTCCTGTTGGTGGAGGCAGCAAATTCTGTGAAACCTAAAATTGCTTCTGTGTCCCTGGGAATGCAGCAGTGCTTTTTCTCTTGCTTTACATGTAGAAAAGAATATATTCAGATAACTGATGGAGTGTGTCATTCAAAGAATGAGAATCATAGAGCAATTAATAATTTAGGTCTGTTGTACCCTGACATGCAAAATACTATGACATCAATCTTAAAATTTTATATGAGGAAGTGTAGTCTATCAATCATTTTGTTCTTCAATGCAGTTTTGAATAATGGTTTATTTCTATGTTTCTGGTTTGCTTGATTCTGATTCCCAAGTTCTGAGCAGCCTACTTTCCCTTGAGAAAGTACAGCTCAAGTAAAATCTTCTCCCATAGTCCTACCTGGTGTAGGACAATACAAAACCTCAGAATATATTTAGTGTATGGATTAGAATATCTTTACTATGTGTTCCTATATTTTTTCCTAGGATGTTATGGTTTCTAGGAGTAACATGCTTGAAATTTTATAGTTATGATTATCTATATCCAAACCTTGTGGAGATTTAAACAAAAAAAGTTACTGTGTTGTAGTATTCGTTTTCACATTGCAGGAGAGCTAGTAGTTGTGTATGCATGCATCCAAGGTACTGAGAAAAGAAGCATATATAGGATTAGGCCTCTGGACCAAATCACAACCGAGTTTTAAATTCCAGATTATTCTTGAACTAATGTATCACAGTAATGGTGAGGTTGGAAAAGACCTTAAAGATCATCCAAGTAGTAGTGACAAGAACTTAAGCATGACAGATCCAACCTTTTATCTGGCCATTCCATCAAGAAGCATCCATATTCAGGGATATGTATCCATATCCAGGCTCTAATATTTTGCTGGTAGTATTTATCTACTTCCATTTGTTGCTGTCTGCTTGTGTTGGAAATACCTTTGCTGGCACATACCTCCCTGTGACAAAACAACTGGTAACAAAATAGACCATTGCTTTTACAAGTGTGGGCATAACTGCCTATGGGAACACTGGTGGGCTGCAGACCACAGCAGCAGACAGGAACCCATGAGATTTGACTTGTTCTTGTACTTTGCTGCTCTCAGTTGCGATTTACAACAAGTCTTCCTACTTCTCCATGATTTTGCTTGCCTTCTCATTCTGTTTCGGTGTTTTCAGCTGCAGGTTATTAAGGGGGAAGAAAAGAAGCCCTCTTCCTCCCTATCTCCTGGGCACTGCCCATGGTGATACATGGTTAGACTCTGTGTCAAAGGAAAAACATGAGAACTTTCCCTACTACCAGTCCCTCTCTCTCTCATTTTGATCATATCATATCTGCTCTGTTCATGTAAGATTTTGGTGGGAAAAGTGCAGCTTTCTGCCCCTCCTAGCACTCGTACCTATCTCTACCTAGATGGGCTCATTTGATTCCTAAGAAAATGTAAATATTGAGAGAATTTGAAATTTATTCTTTGGCTGCTGTAAGAAGTGAGGCTCTGTTTCAAATCAGTACCAGTCTGGAATGACCTTTGTTGCAGCCTGACCTCTGCATTGGCAAACCTTTGTGACCTGCCTCTCACTGTTTCCTAGACAAGATGCAGACATTCCAGGAATCTGTTTAACAGGGTCCTGATTGTAAAAGGATAATTTTTTCTGCTATAACCACAGATCTCTCTGGAATTAGGCTGACCTTCAGGAGAAACACCCTGAAGGTTTAACAAGTGTGTTAGGTTTGTGATTTCAAATGGATGGTTGGTGTGGGGGTAACAATACTCTGGTTTGGGGGAACAATTCAGATCTTTTGGGTTTATTGTTGCTTACTGCCCTGAGGAGCAAGAGAAGAAAGAAAAGAAAAAAAGACAAAGGTATGAATTTGAAGAAATTTTCACCATGAGGATGAAGCCATGGAAAAACAGCCAAAAGCTGTCACTTGTCAATCACATAAAGGATAGGACGCATATGCAATGCAGATAATGCTCTGAGCAAAAGGGAAAGGAAAAACAACTGGTCTCTGGGTATTAATTATATACCAAACTGCTAATAAGTTGAAGACAGCATGAGCTTCAACTTCTGATATATACCAGCCTTGAAAAGCAAAGAAGGATAAGACAATTTAGAGTAGTATAATATTAACCAGGGGAGTCCAGGTACAGTTAGTAAGGAGTGCTAGCACTGCACCTGTACAAATACTCCTGCCCTTTGCAGGGCACTTGCCTGCAGTGATGCACACTAAAGGTGCATTGATCTCTTATCTTCAAAACAGTGGTAATGTCTGAAATACTGAGTGAACCAAAAGACCTCATTAGCTTCAGCTATCAACAACAGTCTAATGTAACACACACACACAAAAAAGTTTAAAATCCCAAGCATCATCTCAAACAGTCCCTCTCATTATCTCAGCTCTTCCTGGAGAAAATCAATAAACAATTTGCATATTTTTTAATCAATATTTAATGTAATGCAGCAGGATGCTTTTGATGGCTTAGGTCCTTCTATGCTCTTTTAACATGACAGAGACTAAGAACCCAGCAGGTGCTCAGGTGCTGGGGTCAGCTCCTAGTTAAAAACATTAGGGATTGGTCTGACTAAATATTCTACAGCTGCCCATCCAAGGGCAGGAGTGAGAGCTCACAGAGCATGGTGATGAATTTTAACGATCTGGGAAGACAAATGAGCCTGAGCTACCGTGCAATTAGTGGGCTGTGGAAAGATGTGTTGGGTCTAAATGAGGGACATGATCTGTTCTTGACTCTCAGTGTGGCAGGAGCTCTCCCTCTGAAGGCCATAATGAGGGAGGTAGATGAGATCCCAAACAAGTTGACAGAACAATTAAGGAGAAAATGGGAGTTGATTTAAAATGCAGTATCATCATTGATGGCACGGACCTTCCCCCTTAAGAAGCATGCACTGATCATCAAAAGAGGGTATGTGCTTGGGGAATTGCTTTCATACATATTTTAAAAAAAATCCCTGATTACCTAAATGTGAAAATAGCTTGGAAGGAAAAGCATGGTTCTAATCTCACTTACCAAGCTGAACAGTCTGCAATAAGCATGAATTCCAGGATGCTGCACCTTTTGAAGAACTGTGTTCTGTGAAATAGGCAGTTTCCAATCAGCTTATTGTTGGAGTCTGCTTGATTGAGATTTTGAAGCTCTTTGATGAATGTGGAAGCTCAGAAGAGCTGAACATGCTTCTGCCATCTGTCTGAAGAAAATTCTTGAGTTGTTTCTCTACCTCTAAAGAAATAAAAAACAAGTGTGCTTTTAAAATGTGACATAAGAATATAGATGTTAAAACCAGTTATGTTCATAGAGGAATCAAATTATGATTACAAGCTAGATGCCAGAAGACTGCAGATAAGTTGAGATTTTACCTATTTTATTAGGAAAAAGTAACATCTAGGTACTGCAAATAATGCACTAGGCAGGAATAATCCATTCAATAAATTTAGCCTCACTTTCCTGCCTCAAAATTATCAAAAAGAAAAAAGCAATATTCTTGAACAATGCTTATTGTTTGAACATGTTCACTTAGAAAACGATTATAGACATCACGTTGGAGCTGCATTAAACAGGTCTGATTCTATTGGTAGGACAGATTTGGCACTCTTCATTAAAGAGAGATGGCTTGTCACATAGATCACAGTGGTGTTGCCTTTGTTGGACTGGACAATGTCACAACCTGTGTGGATACTTGCATGTGCAAATTTGAAACAGGTTTCTACAAATAGTGTTGCATGTTGCATTATCTTGTTTCATTCATAGTCAGTACTGAGCTGATGAATGCTAACATACAGTTAGCATGGTTTGCATGAGGTTGTAAAAAGCAGTGGCTGCAAAGTTTGAGAAGGAAAGCACAAATAAATAAAATTAACATGGTCAAAGAGATTTCATGTTCAGTCAAGGAAGAGAAAGTTTTCACTGAATCTTTCACCTTCCTTTCTCTTCTTAGCTGGTAATGTTTTCTATGTAGCTGCACAGAGCAGTAGGACCCAGCATGGTTGTTGAGCTAAAACACTGTCAAAGAAGGGATTATGTTAATGTTCAGGAAGACTGAGAAAATCTAAGAATAAACTGGGGGTTGTTATTCTCCCTGTAGTGTCCAGAGAACCAGCTACAAGTTGATGGCAAGGATAGACATCCTGTGTACACATACCTTGCCTGGTACAGCAAGAAAAAACAAAATGTGGCCAAATGACGCCTTCTGAGAAAACACAGTATTTTCACTGATGGGTTTTCTTCCATCACTGTTGTTGCTTCACACAGTGCTTCACACAGAGGACAAAGTTATCTATGAGCTGTGTTTAACTACAGAAGAGCCATTTAGTCTTCTAGTCAGGTTTTGCACTGAGCCACTACTTTGTTATGCACAGAAATTTACAGCAGGTAAGGATAAAAGTATTGCTTCAGCTTTGCCATGCTTGGTGAAGAAAAAATGCCAGACTGGAAAAGTGGAAATATTTCCATACCACTGTGGTATACTTTCAGCTGTAGTTATTTTTCTAATTTATTGATTTGTTATAGCTTTATGTTTGAAAATATCTTGATTATTTTTTCCAATCAAAAATTCACCATTAATATATTTTCTAGCCATCTTTGCTTAGACCAGCTAGTTAACATATTATCCTTGAGTCATGCATAGGTAGGTATGCGTAATGTATATGCATACACTTTGTTTTTAGATTTTTCATTCCTGAACTTTATATTCATAGTGTTTGAAAATATTTAGTTATCTGCTAAGAAACAGGAAAAAAGAAGCGCCATAAAACATAAAGTTAACTGGTTGGCTTATTTCCATGCATCCCTTGTCTCAGACTGATTAGTGCAAATTAAATTCTGTGCTAATTGACTAAAGCAGACAGTGTTACACTGAAATCCATGATTTCTGTTTATCCTAGCTATCCATGCACTATTTGCTTTCCATATAGTGTGAGAACATGGAAAAACATTTTTAGCTGACCTTGGAAAGAGATTACCACTAAGCACCTTTCTGCTAGAACTCTGCCTGCAGGCTGGCTGAGACTCTTTCCGGTTTCCCTTCGTATTTCTGCCTTTCTGGCTAAATCTCTTAGTATTGAACCAAATACTCTCTAATGGAAAACTTGGTCATTTGTTGCCCATAAAGTTTGCTGCAGAGCATAGAACTGTGATTAAAAGATGAAAGTTGCAGCAAAGCCCAGAGCAATGCACAGGTAAGGCTTGTAGCAAGTTCTGTAACTCTCAAAATACCATTAGAATAGTAACAGTGAAAGGTAAGAAACCTATTTGCCTTAATAGTAAACTATTTCTATTGCTGATATGTTTTTATTTTTATAAACTGAGCTGTTCCAGTAACAGACAGATTACATTTCAATCTATGAGTTTTCTAGTGCTTGGCCAATGGATGATTATTTCACACCCTCCAGAAGCTAAATAGATCTTTTGCTAGTGGGCAGAACTGAAACAAGGTGAGCACTTCTAAGATATGTCTTGAGCTCCACTGATGAAAATTGTTGGATGGAACAGGATAGCAAAGATTACTAACACTGAATATTGAGAAATTGGAAAAATAAGTCCAGAAAAGTAGGTACTGTGCATGATATGCCTCTGCGCATTCCATTTCTCAATGATTTATAACACAATAAAATTTCAGAAACAAAGCATGTTCATGTTTTCTCTGCGTGCATTCTTTGGAGGACATGAACATGTGCTAATAGTGTCTGACTAAGATTTTTGAAGTTGTACCAGACTATTAATGCTGGTGGTTTTTCTTGAAAAAGAGCAATATTGAACGTACTATATTTAATATAATACCTCATAATGCCTCTTCTTGAACCCAAGGTAAGACTGTGAGAAAGTGAAGAATGTAAAAGGGTTTAAATCTCAGCTTCTCTGCAAACTTCATGTATCATCCATGACAAACCCAAAGAAATTGAGTTTCTATTTTCAAAATGAAGATAAGATTCTATTTCCTTTCTTCTTTTGTTTTGTCTAATTGAATAACAAACTACTGGGATTGGATTGTGATCTCTTTGTACAATTTTGAGAAGGTGGATTTCTTTTCTTAGTAAGGGTTTGCAAAAACTAATGCTGTAGGTGTTATTGTTCTATCAGTAATTTCACACAGCTATGTGTTGATTTCTAATCCTGCATGTTCCTTCCTTTGGTTGTACTTTGTTCTGTGAAGAATTGTCCTGGGGCAAACTGTTAAACCAAGGTCATGACTGGATGAGTCCAGCTCTCACTTGATTTGTTTTATTTTTGGGGTTTTTTTTCTACTTTTATTCAAGTTGTTATTATTTGTCAGTAATTATATTCCAGCAATAATTATATTTTTACTCTATAGTTCAGCATATTCTCTTCTGTTTTTCTCCACTGAATAAAAATTACTTTCCTCTTCATGTACCACCTCCACCTGGAATTAATTTCACATATTTAGCTGCATTGTATTTTTTTAGTTGCTTTGGCTTCAGTCTTGTTTTGGCCCAGTTTTAAGAGGCATATTATTTCATACAAGTTAAGGTTCTAGATACATTAAAAGAAATAACTGGTGATTAGCATTGCGGTGAATACAACTTTATAGCTGCGAAGACATACAGGCCTCTGTGCAGTCAGTGCAAAAACTTCTACTGACCTCACTGTGTTACTCCAGCTTCTCATATTTGCTCTTATCAATCACATTCCTCAAGCATAGACCCACATCTATTTTGTCCTATGTAATTTTGACATAAAATGTTGGCATTGCTTCTGTGATCAGGACTCTGAAATTCTGTATGAGTCTCTCAGTCTCTTTTAAATCCCCCTATGTCCCAGTCCACAATATTTCCCTGTATATTAAGTTTGAAACACCCATGAAATTAGCTGCAGTCCATACTTTGGCATAATACCAGTGAGCTGAATCATTTGGCTCTTAATTCAGACAGTGGCAGATTTACTACAGCTCTTGTATGGTGGATTAGCTAACTCTGGCTTTGCCCTGGTTACACACCTTCATGAGATGTGTGTATGCATCATATCCTAAAAGAAATACTCCATTTTGAAGAAACAAATCTGGTCTGATTGAAGGATAGTGAATTGATTTGAGCCAGCCACCCTTCTTTGGGATTTAGACCAGCCTGTGTCACAACTGCTTGAAGAAATCAGCTTGTGATATTCAAGGGGTAGTCACCATGACTCTTTCTGTGGAGAATTACCAGACATACAGACTCCTCTCTGACTTCCTTTCCCTAGGAAAAACAATTTTGGATCTGTTTTTAGGCATTTGATGCTACTTGTACTGTCAGTAAAGAGTAACAACCTTTGGAAACAGCCTGGCGTTTAATGCAGTTACTCAGAAGTACAGGCTTCATGTAGTTCATTTGCCAGCACGAAAAGAGTTCACAGAGAGGACTCCATTTACCACTTGGTTAGTGGTTGTGAGGTGACCATCCTCCACCTATCCTTTTGAAGCTGTATAGAAAAAAGTTCAAGAGTTAGAGGAAGCAAGAGAGTCTGTTTTGTAGACCATTTTTGAGAGCATTTCAGTGAGGGGGTTTAGGAAGAAAAAAGCCACGTTTTCCAGCCACACACCTGAGCCTGCTCTCACATTTTGAATGTACAGAGTCTGCTGAGAAAAAATTGAGGAAAAAGTAATGTATGTCAAGAGGCAATATTTCATGTTACAGCACTGACAGTGCTCGCCAGGCTTGGTCTATGTGTGCACAATGGCTCAGGACCTTCCTTACTTTATATCTGAATTCTGATGTTTATTTCGCCAAGACAAAGCTTCTACTGCTTGGCTCTAGTTTTCCTTCCCCATGCATGGGAAAGAATGTGTTTAAATAGGCAAGAAAATCTGTAGTCCAGAATTCAGATGCTTAATGATGCAGGTACAGAGACATTAGTTGCTAAGTTACACTGAAGTCCAAGGATTTGGGGACTTCTGATACCCCAAATCTCAGAACATTATCTACTTCGTGCTACAGTGCACTGAAACAGCAGCTTTCTCTATGATGTCAATAGCTTATTTCTACAATCATTCATAATTTCATACAGATTGTTATGGTCTCTGGGTATTGAAGAAGGTAAGATAGTGGTACCAGGATATCTTGGCGTGATATCATTGTACCAGGCATCCAAAACCCAAAAAATATTGAATTCAGATGAGGCCCTGATTCCCTTAAAACTGGAAACACACGGCATCCATTAAAAGTCTGAATTTAGTTACAGTCCCCATTACCCTATCACAAACCAATCCCAGCTGCAGTTTGCCCATTGTCATAGCAGCCCCAATTCATATGGTAAGAAGAGCTGGAAAAGTAACCAGATATTAAAGGGGCCTGGGTTTGGATTGATTTTTTTTTGTATTAGTAGATCTATGTCCTTTGCTGATAACCTGGTAAAACATTACAAATATCTTAAAAACATATAACTGAGAGGGTCTAGAAAAGTGACGCTTTGAATTGATGGTTTCAGATTCAGTGGAGGGCAAGAAGAAATGTTTTTTTTTCTGTCTCAGAAAATAGACTTCCAAATGAAGAATGGCTGAAAGTCTTCTCAGAGGTGAAGAGCACTGTCTTTGTTTTCCTGGGTTGGTGTTGAACCCACTCCTGACCTCCTGCATGGAGTCACACAGCTCAGTCCTGAAGTGAAGGAGTTAACAGAGCATATACAATAACAGAGGAACAATTGCTGCACTGCTCAGTCTTCTTTAGACCATTTAGATCAGTAATTTCGATGTTTCTTATGATGGGTATAGGTTTCACGAAATATTTTCACTGCTTATAAAGAAGGACACGCATCTGTGCCTTTAAAGGCTGAGGCAGGCTCAGCATAGTGCCACGTGGTTTGCAAGTTAAAGACTGCAACTTCTCCCTAGTGTGCCTGTGTTCACCAGATTCATCAAATCTAAAATAAATTGTAATTTCCCAGGCTATTGTGTCTAACAAAGCTTTGGAGACATCAGTTTTCTTATTAACATTTCTATTCCATTTTTAACTACTATTATCTCAGAGAAATTAAGGAAAGCTTATTAGTATTTGAAATGGTGGAAAGAATATTTTTGCCTTCTTAGTGTTTAATGAATTCTGTGAGGTAACCAAAGATTTGTATGTGTAATGTAGTCTGCATACACATTATGTATTAAAATACATAATGTATTTTAATAATAATAATTTTAATGTATTTTAAAACCTTATGTTTTAAAAGGTATTTTGAATTCCATGATGTAGCTGATTTGTATGTGTAATGAAGTTGCATATTTCTTTATGTTTTAAAAGATAAATTTTTTGTGAGACTGGAAACAAATCAGTGTGAGTACTTGGAGAAAATTTTTCCTTATTTTATTCTAATGAAATATTGTCAAATGTCCAAGGATTTATGAGGGATACCTGCATTATGTCTATTAACCTTCATCCACAGAATGACATCTGCTGACAGACTAATTGTTCCAAACTAAGACTTACACAATGTGCCAGCAACTGCACTTGCCTAAAGAAGTGGAATAGCAAAAATTATTTCCTTTCTTATCACATAGTACGCACACATCTTTACTCTTCTTTAGGAGGGTCTATCCATTACAATTATCACAAGAATATTCTGAATATTCATTAATATAAACTGGTAGTTCCTGTAAGACTTCACAAAATACCTCTTATTCCTAGAATTAAAGCCTGTAATAAACCCAAGTTGAATCCCTAAGTGCATCTTATACACAAGGAGCATTATCAAACATAGGCCTTGGTAGGAACTTTATGTGCCTGAGAATCATAGAAACTAACTCTTGTACCATAAATTCCTTCATGCAGGGATCATTCTGGCTCTCCTTGGTGATGTTTAGGAACAAATGATTATAATAACTAAATATAATGCATATTGCATGTCACACAGTGGTAATTGTTTCCAGTGGAGTTGCTATTTCCCATAGGTTTTAACATAATACTCTAGATTTCATGGTAAATAAATCATGTTGCCCCCATAAAATTTCTCTCTGACCCTATCTTTGATGCATGATTCTACATGATGCATGCATGGATTGAGCAGACATAAAAGACAAGAGCAGTTCTTGCCTTAGATGGTTGCGTTACTAGAGATTGCTCTATTATTTGCTCCTTTCCCTGAGCATAACTCATATATAGATCACACACTGTGATCAAAACTCAGCCACTGCAATATTTACTTAGCTTTTTTCTTCTTAATGTAGACAAAGCAGAATATTTGTATTCAGCGCATAGTATTCCCATCAGATTGTACACCTGCACATTTCAACTTTTTGCCTGCCTTTCCCAGAAGGCATGTTGGGATGAAACTGCAGTTGTTTATATATGATACAGAAATGTAATCATATTATTTCACTTTGCATATGGGGCTACACAATATTGAGCCTTTTGGAATTGCAACCCCCTTTGTTTCCACCTGTATCTCTGTATTACCCCATGGCAGACTAAATGGGTTGCTAATGATAAACTGGATATTGCCGTGTAAGCTCTGCTCTCTCCCTTACCATGGTCCAAAATGGCAACTGCTGTTATGTTAAAGGAGAAGCTCCTCTTTTGAAATCTCCTAATGATAAATTGCAAAGAGACTAATCCTCCAAGACATCCAGACAGGACTTTTTCTGACATTTTCTAAAACTTAGCAATAACATCACCGTAGCTCCTCAAGCAGCCCAGTGTTTATCATTTAAAACAAGTTGAAGAGTTTTTTGAGCACTAATCCTGGAGCTTTCAGATATTTGTGCTCACTTGAGAGAAAATGGATGAGTTAAAAATTAAGACTTTCCTCATTTACCTGGCAGTCATTTGTTTATCCGATGCAGTTGAGAAAAACCTTAAGAAAAAAAAGGCAAATGTCTCATCTGTGAGAAAAGAATATCTCATATTAGTGTTTCTTTTGGAAAGTCCATATTTCCGAAATTAAAAGGAGTAATTTGAAAGCACATTCCACATGGGCATGACTGGATCACTTCTCTTGGTGAGAACAATAGGGAAAGCAAAGTTTTGTCTCACAGGATGATTGATACAGAGTTAATTAGACCTTCAGAGAGAGATGCGATGGCTAAAGACAGAAGAAATCCCTGAATATCCTAATACTCTGCAGGATCCCTGACTGTTATCTTTGTACACTAAACCTGAGTTTGCTGAAGGTCTAGGGCTGGTTCCAGGTTTCAGTCAAACTTAGATGTGTGAGAAGACTGAGATATTTTGCAGCAGAGTGGCTGTGAAGTCAGCTTTTTCCTAGAGCAGCTTGTGAACTCGTCAGCTTGGCATTAACTCACCTAATATGTAACTGCCATTAAAACTTCCCCTAAAGCAATTGATGTAATTGCATGGTCTACTAGAAAAGAAGTCTAATTGGTCCCAGATTTATTGTATCAATGAAGACAAATCATTTTCTCTCTTTTTTTTAGTTTGTTTTCTGATCTAAATACAAAACATTTAGAAAGGTTTCTAGACAAATCAAAATCTTTCTGCTGAAAGAGAATACATCTTGTGTTACTTATGCAAATCTTAACTGCTTATACCAAACAATGGCTTGTAATATGTCTAATTGGGTTTTCACAAGAAAATCTTAGTTAAGTATTTTGCATGCTATATTCTAACATGATTAAGTTGGCTGTTTCTATTACTACTGTATCTATTTATTATAATGCAATATAGGAAGAGGACTACATTTATCTGCAGCACTGTTCATTACTGTTTTAGTAAACATGGTTCTATAAGTGGGCTGTTGTGATAATTGAGATGGTGGAGTTTTATTCTCATGGTTCAATCTGTTAAATAAAAAAGCCCACAATAAACAAAAAAACAACTAACATAAAATACAGCAAGAAAGCTGGGCCCCTCTTCATTCTTATTTTGTTTAAAGACCTATAGCAGCATGAATGAAACATCACTAAACAATTGCATCTCCCAAGTCCCCAGGGAGCTAATGTATTTTAACAGCATTTACAACAGAAAGAACAAATATCAGAATCTCAGCATTACTGTGACTTCACTTCTCCTCCCCCTGAGTTATTATTTTTTAAAACTCATTTTAGAGAGCTGCAGGTTGCAATTCCCAGCTCTGAGCAGGAGAAGCCCTAATAATGTGTCAGAATTCACATGCACACCCACCCCATGTACTCTATGTCTTTTTTCTTTCATGGTGCAGCAAAAGATATTATCTTGGTAATTCTCCATTCACTGTATTACACCTCTTCCTACTAATCCAATGCAGATTACCAACCAAGCCTTTTGAAGCCTTCATGTTATTTTGCTTGATAAATTTGGCACAAGACTAAAATTGAAAAGAAATCCTGTTTTTATTATTGGAGACAAATCTAGCAAGCAGGAAGCATATGTTGTGCTTTGGACCACATGCTGGGGAGAGAGAGCTAGAGGGTTCTCATACCAATCAGTTACTTCAAACAATACTCAGTGTCCACCTGGGACAGAGCTTGTACCATTAGTCTTGTCTGGAGCAGCCCCCAAATGCCACCAGGCACCCCCAAGGAACAGAGAAGCCCATCTGACAAAATGTCATGAAGAAAAAAGAAAAAAAATAAATCAATATGTTGAATATTGATTTGCTTTTTTTTCCCCTTACAATTTGATACAGAAATATGCTGATCAAAAAGGGGATGGGGGGGGCAGGGAGAGAAGCATAGAGAACCATATTTCAGAAGCTGGCAAAGGGCATATGTGAAAGCTTTAATGCTACTGAGCTCACGCAAGACTACAATAAATGCATAGACCAGCAAGCATTGTGTTTTTCAAAGGGCAGTGTTGAGTATTGATCTGTATTAGAAATGATAATAAGGTTATTTTGTGCTTCAGTGAAATACCTTAACTGTTTCAGTGCTTCAGATGCATGAGAATTGAAGTGCTGGAGCCTATGAATTTTTAATGTCTCCAACTGTAGTTCCTAAATTTTTTCTGTCTTTCCAATTTATACAATTTATATTCTTGGGCTAGTGCAGCTACTTCTTTAGAGGGCTTCAGCTTCTGATTTTCAACATAACTGCTTGTAAAATAGTAGTTACTTAAACCCACCCCCCACAGAAAGGAGCTCTTCTTTCCTAACTTCTTTCAGAGTCTTCCATGTGTAAAATATTTTAACTGAAGGAATGTTAAAATATTCCTTCAGCTTTTATGAGTAGATGTGAAGATCAGTGCTTATGAGAATGTGGCATGTTCTTGGTAATTTATTCTGGCATAGCCTTGGCTTTCTTTGTTTTGATCAAT
Source organism: Upupa epops (assembly GCA_013397515.1). Taxonomy (NCBI): domain Eukaryota; kingdom Metazoa; phylum Chordata; class Aves; order Bucerotiformes; family Upupidae; genus Upupa; species Upupa epops. Next base: position 52,638 of record VZRI01012226.1, on the reverse strand, counting down.
AGAAAACATTTCCTAATTCTGCATGACCCTTCTGCTGATATGTGTGTATGTAGCGGTTGCTAGGCTAGTGAAGTGATATGAAAAAATTATTAATGCAAAGGCCAATTCTTATCTAAACCAACAGCCTAACATTTCTAATTGGAGTAATTCAGGCTAGCAGCAGCAGCAATGTAGAGCATGGCATGGAAAGGACAACTTTGCTATTATGACTCACTGCTAAGAGGTTAAAAAAAATATACAATTCACAGAGCTCTTTGTGGTTTTGTTTTGTTATTTTGTTTTGTTGTTTTTTTTTTTAATCTAACTTATTTCCAACAGTTAGAAGGGTCAGTAAGTTGATTTTAACTTTGGTGCTGTACATTAAAAGGTTTTGCAAAGAGAACAACTCTCTTCTTTTTGTACTGACCATTTAGGTATTATAAGCCCATTTGCACAGCTAAATATAAAATCCCTGGCTAGCATTCCAGAATTGAAACTATCATTACTCCTTTTCCTTTGTAGCTTTTCAAGCAAGAATTAAAAAAAAAAAATCAACAGAAAACTATAGGCAGCACTCCAAGCTAAAGCCATCTCTCTTTCATTCAAAATTTTATGTGTCAAAGAGAATATAATCTGACTTTCGAAAATGCACTGAGGCCAAGACAGGCACGTATAGGAGTATATTGCTATCCCCATTATTCTGCATCATGTAATTAAATTTTACAAACTTTCTCTTTTTTGATATCTTTAGACCAGAATTAGCCCCAGTTTCATAGACTGATGGAGAAAATGCTTCAAAAATGTGAATTTGTCACCAAGTGCTGATGCTGTGCATTAGAAATGTAGTGAGGCAATAATGATTTACATTGTCTGTTGACCCAGACTAGTGGGTTTAAGTGGGCTGTATTTTCTCTAGGAAGTGTTGTTTCTAAATAACAAGGACATTATAAATTATATCCCGAGGGCAAGATATTAGAAATGGTTGGTAGGAGCTGATGTAAGCAAGAATTAGGCACTGGTGACTTTCTGGGAATATTCCTGTTAAAATCCTTTTGTTTTTCTTTTTCCTATGAAATCATAGGGCTGTGACCCTCTTCTGTTTTTTTCTTGTTTATAGACCGATGTATTTCCCTGCTTCTAATCTAGGTTAGTCTTCGAACTAATTGTGAATGAAATTGCTTCTCTTGGTGTTCTTTTGTCTGTAGGGGTTGATGCAACTATGCTTTTCTGGTGTTACTCTTGACAAGGCCTGTAACATTTGAGGACATGTATAGCTTGTTTTGCACATCTACTTTGGACTTTCTACACTAAAATTGTTGCACATGAAAGCCTATTCATGGCAAACAACTGTTCTAGCTTTTCAGTCTCACTAGAACAGAATGTTTGGAATAACAGGAGGAGGCAGAAAGGTTGGTGTCTTCAAAGGAGCTTGAGGTATGTGAAAAGAAAGTAAAAAATCAATTGCCTAAAATGCCAGACAAGAATCACTATGAAGTATCTGGTTACAAAGGCCCTGCAGAGCACTACTTTGGAGTCAGTGGGATCAGAAAAGAGAAATAAACAATTCTTCACAATTTAAATAATCAATTCATCATGGATTTAAAAGCAAACAAACAAACCCCGCCAAGCTCTAACTTTTCTTATGTTAAGTGTAATTATTGATAAGAATTAGTTTTATCTAATTATTGCATCATGTACGTTGACATAGATTTCACATTGTGGTTTATATCATCTCAGATATGCTTTCCCAAGCAACCATGACACCTCATTTATCACTACCTAGCTAGTAGTAGTTGAAATACAGGTAAGCTGTTAGCTATTAGAGCAGCAGTGTTCAGGAGCTGCTTTTACTGATTTACAATGTGTCCCAGTATGACTAGCTATTTGCAGGGGTCTGAGAGTGGGAGATGCATTTTATGAACCATGATCATGCTTTCCCGTTGATTTCATGGGCGGCTTTGAGGGGATGAAAAAAGGCAGCACAGAATGGTCCAAGTTATTTTAGTCTCAGGCATATGTTGTGACCCACAGTCCTACTTCTTCTTTATTAATAACTATACTGAACTACAATAGTTTTTATTATGCCTTATGGGATGTCCTGTTCTCTTTATTCTGAGAAAAATCTATGTTATAGCTCTTGGCTTGTATTATTTTAATGGCATATAATCCTTAACATTATGTTGTTCTTTATCCTATGGTTGTTTCCTTTGATAATCTCCAGTGAGAAATTCTTTCAAAAGTCCTTTGAAACTGCAAATAATTTTCACCCTCCACATTTCATTTATCCAGTACTTTATGAGCAACACATTCAAAAAGGTGAAGGGACACAATTAATTCTTATTTACTAGAGTTCTGCTGGTAACATCCTATTAGTTGATGCTTATCTATGTGCAGTATTTTTCTGTTCATGGTTGCTCACTCCTATCTGTTCTCCCACTAGTGAAGTGACCGCTCCAAGCTGGCTGTCATATGTCTGCTATGAAAGACATTATGGGGGAATATCCTGTCTAGCTTTCCATAAGAAGAGGAGATCTTGGAAAGGATCTTGACTGAGGTGTGTTGCTTTCAGCAGAAGCAGTAAGTTTTGCCATGCAGAAGTCTATGTGAGTGAAAATAAGGTTCAGATCTGTGCTTGTCCGGGAACTGGCACTATCTCGTGTGTTTGCCTGTGGTTTTGAATAATAGCTTTCTTGTGATTCCATTCCTGCTTTGTGCTTAGTTCTCAATATCCAATAGCTTAGCCAACTAGGAACCTTGCAGAGCAGCCCTGCCTATCCTGCAGAGCTGAAACAATGATGGTTCCAAATTTAGTGGAAAAAAGAGTCACTCCAAAGATTCTGCATAACCACTATTTAAGCCATAATTCACCCCTGCATTCATCTGTAGATTCTGTTCTAGGAGTGACAATTCCTAGTCTGATGTAAAACAAGGTGAATAAGGTTACTGACTACTCAGCTGTAGCAGTTAATGCCACAAAAGAACTTGGACTCAACTTCTCTCATAAATCTTCAGAGCTATACTTGAGCTGTATTTGCAAAAGGCTTCGTCCTATAGATGCATTGTTTATCTCTGAAAGGTTGGAAGATTTCAGGCAAGGTATAAGCATTTGTACCAATTATCTTAAATTCAGATTGTTTCACAAAATCAAAGGGAAATTAAGATTTTTATAGCTTTCTTCCTGTTTGATTTGTTATTTACAAAGCCTAGAGTTGAATCCCACCTTAAACATGAATATAAAATAGACCTGACAGATCTTCTATCTGCTGCTGTTGAACTTTATTTAAGCAGACATGGTCTGCATGTAATATGCACCTGAAAAAAGCTAATTATATAAAATTACAGAACCTTGGAACTATTTAATTGTTTTATACATATTTTTTCAAGTAAGTTTAGTGAATGATTAACAGTAGTGACTTAAAACAGTCACAGTGATGGGAGGTACTGTACAAACATCAACATCGCAAATTTCACTCTATTTTGACATGCAGTTCCTTTTTTATTCCCATTTCCCATCATTCTGGAACAGGAACTTCCAGCTCTATACCAAACAGTCTCTTGTTTTTCCAAAGCACACAGCAGCTGGAATGAAGCAAGAAAGGGCATTTGGACTGAAAAGACTGGGATGCTACTTCTGCTGTTCTCTAGTGGAAGCAGCTGGATTTTGGAGTATGATATTTCTTCAAGTGAACTGTTCCACAAGGACTGTTTGTTTTTTACACATTGCCACTTGGATTTTGTTGCACTGTGAACCCCTGTTAAGACTTGAGGAGTCCTGCCTGTGCTGTTGCACTAGAAAGGACTTCTTGATCAGATAGAAAGTAGGACACCACCTCTGCTGTCATACAAAAGGTAACATGTTTAGGGATCTTCAATTAAAGGAATGTTTGCATTTCCTACTGTACACCTCTGGGTTGTGACGGCTACCGATTTCTGTTGAGAGGTAGAGAAGATACTGCAGCTGCAGTCTGTTGTTCCCTGCTCTTCTGAAACCCTTCGGCTGCATTAGCTCCTGCAGGGCATCTGCACAAGACATCACTGTCCCTAGACTAGCTGTGCCAAAGGCTGTGATCCAGCTGCTGTACATCAGCCCAATTCTGAGGGGGCTGAAGCTGGTTTGTGTAAACGTGTGGCAACCACAGCTTTTTGTGAACAGGAAAATAATATTTTGAACAGTTGATCTTTTTTTCATTGTTTCTTTTTTTTTCTTTTTCCCATTTCATATTTTATTTTTTAGTACTTTTGGAAAAAGGAGATAAAAGTTCCAAAACCAAAAAAATCTCGTGTTTAAAAAAGCATTTCACCAGCTCCTGAAAACTGGAGGAAGAAACTGGAGTAGAGAGAATGGATTAAAAACCTCATGACCACTCTTTCATTTCTTCCTGCTTGAAGAAATGTAGAAAGTATTTGGAAAATGTGAAAATATTATTTTCATGTCAACATTTGTCACAGAGAGAGATTCTTCTACTTTTACAAATAAGTACGTTTGTTCTGAACAGTTTGTTGTGTGTTTTCATGATTTTCAGATATCAAGACTTTGAAAAGATACTTATGTCAACCTCCTTGTAATTTGTGTTGAGTTTTAACTAGCTCGAGTAACAAGTCTGAGCATACACTGGCTGCAGAATTCAGATGCATTGAAATCTAGGTATCAAACACTTCAGGTTCAATTTGTGTGTTCCATTTTTACATTGAGAAGATTTCAAAATGTTGCATAAGCTATTTGGGAGAATATCTATTGGCTTCCAAAGATTTTGAACCTGGCCTTTAACCAAGTGATTCTCATCAAAGTTTAAAATTTAACTAAGTTTAAAGTTTTATATTCTGGTTTTCATGTGCATGTCTGTGTCCATTAATGGTATAATAATGCATTTCCTTTAGGTTATGTTTCTTGCTTTTAATTTCTAACAGAGTGTCTGTTGAAAATGTTGTACACTCTTAAAACAATGTCAGCTTCTTTTTCCAGTTTCGTCAAATCTTAGCTGTTTTAACAGTAGCGGGAGAGAACCCTTCAGACTGTGAGGGGATTCGCACTCCAATCATGTACTGTATTACTTTGAGAAGAAGAAAATACAAAGAGAAAGACAGAATGTGATAGCATTTTGTTTAATGCATTGGCATAAATTGTAAATACATAATGCATACAGATACCAAACTTTCCTGGCTCTGATATGAAATAATTACCCTAGGGACATCTGTGTAAAATAAGTCCCATATAACCATTCAAATGTGGATGAAGTGATTTGGGTGACATATTCTTAATACTAAGGGTCACCCACTAAGTGAATGTGAATGTAAATGTGAATGTTTGCTTAAGAGAAGATTTTATTTTACCTTAGAAAAAGAACCTTTATATTGTTCCCTGAAGTTAATTGTCTTGGGTTATGGAATCAAGAAGTTTGTATTCTATTTTCATCTGTTGAAAGCAGTTGAGAAGCTGTATGGTTTTGGTTTTTGTGTAACTTCAGGGGGATGGGGAGAGTGAATGCCTCGCACCGACTCAATTGTCAAAACCAGGTGGGGCGATATTTTCTTAAGTATCTTCTGCTGATGGGCCATCAAGACCCATATCATCCCATTGTGAGACGCTACACCCAGTGGGGGGAGGTGGGGGGAGCTGACCGTTCCCAGCTGCATAAACTGGGACTCAGGAAAACGAGTGGGGCTCGCTCTCTACGGAGGCTCGCTCTCTAC
>VZRI01012226.1:17802-46844 GCA_013397515.1 Upupa epops | reverse complement strand
TTTTCTTTTGACTGGCTGTTTGGGTGTACTGTTGGGTTTTTCTTAGTGTTCTTAATAAAGAATTGTTGTTCCTTTTCCCCAAATCTTTTGCCTGAAGGCCTTTAAATTGAAAGAGTTTGGTACCTGTCTTCCTAAACCGAGACATTAATATAAATTACTATTAATTTTGTGAAGCACAGACAATGTCACAGAATGCATAGTACCAGGTGTATATTTTGGTTTTTTGAGTGTGGCCTTTAATTTGGCTGACTGATTCCAGTCACGGATTTGAAGTCCTACATGAAATAAGAGTCTCTTGTACAGATCTGTGGCCAAACAATTAGCATCATCAGAGGACTTAGTTTTCATGTTTCACCATTTATGGCTAGCAGTGTGTTGAGCCGGAAGTGAAATGGATTTGCTGAACAATGTCATTATTTGTTTTCTTTTTCTGGTTGTGACACTTGATGTCTCCATAGCAAGTGATGGGGGATCCCTACTCTGCAAGTAAGCCAAGCAAGGTTTGATTCTAATCTGTTTGTAGGTTGGCAAACTTCATCTCCAAAATGCTGCACATCCATAAAAGTGTGTTCTGTTGCCAGCTGATTTGCTTTTTACTGTAACAATACAGTGCAAGTGAGAGCACTGTACGTTATGTTTTAACTCAAGAAAGGATCTTAAACTACTGGCTTTACTCTAGTCCTCTGAGTACTTACAATACTAAAGTGGGTAGCATTTAAAAATAAAATAAATAAAATAAAATAGAATAATACAAAATAAATTTAAGAAGATTACTTCTCACGCAGTCAAATCTGACAAATGTACCACATTTTAGTCAATTTCTCAATATTAAAACATCTCTGTTTTCTTTATATGTCTTCCTCAGTTACACAACTTTTTTTAATAGAGAATTACAAACTAAACTGATTGGGAAAAATGGTTCAGAAGACAACCATGCATGCTTCTCAATTAAAATTCATTTTAGGGCTCACTGAAATGCAGCTCAACCTTTATCTTATCTTACACTGACTTGCAGAGACTAACATGAGCTTGTAGCAATGGTATAAACTTGAAGTTTTGATTAAAGAGGAACATAGGAAGTGCACACAATTGGCAGATACCTTAACCCAGCTATTTTTGTGACTTGAATGAGCTCTAGACGAAAAAAAAAAAGTCAATGGGAAAGGAAAATTATTAAAAGACTGTTAGAGGTAGAAGCTAAACAAAGAAGGAAGAAACATACCCTTAAAGGAAATTTGAGGCTTTGCTTGAATACTGTTCCATCAGGGTCAGCAGAGGGACAGGCTAGAAGTAAAATTATACTACAGAAAGTTCATAAAAAAGGAAATCAATGATAGGTAAAATTTAAGTCTGAAGAGTAGAAATGTCTCTCTGTTTTACAAGGTGAAGGGACATAAATGTGCTACTCTGTCTTGGAATGATAAATGAGACCTTGAATGGGGCTTTGTAAAGAGATCAGCCTTTCTGGAGGCAGAATGTACTGAAAAAACATTAAGCCAACTTCACTTGACTGTGAGAATCTCACCTATCCCAACCCCTGCAACTGCCATGGAAAAAAAAAACCCACCAGAAGTCAGCATGAACCTTCAGTTTCGATCTGAATTCATAACAGGGAACAGAAAATGGGTAATGGTGGAGTCCCAGTGGGTGTGTAGGCATATTAATTGATTTCTTTTCATAGGCGCAGGAATAAAAAACAGGGCATGTAATTTTGAAGGCCGAAATGTCAGTAGCCTCGGAGTCTATGAAAAATAAAATCAAATACAAATGTTAATGCATAAGGGGCATATTAATGCCTGATGACACATACGTTGGGCTCTGACAGGAAGCATGTGCACAGCCTAAAAGGAATGTGAGTTTCAGATTTCATGGAAAGTGACAGTACCATATGTAGTGGTTAATGAGTTTGTAGTTTGCTAAGTATCCCTAAAAAAGCTTATACAGCTGCTTAGTGCAATCAGCTAGGAAAAGCTCTCTCTTGGTGGGTAGCTGGTGTAAAGAAGGAAAAACTTGAATCTATGAAGTTGTTATTCTTTGCATCACTTGCCACAGCATCTAGAGACTTGTGTCTTTGATCCACTGTGCTGGTTGTTTTACCTGTACTGAAACGACAAACTGGTCCAAGGAGTGTGTTTTCTGAGAGTTTCTTCCTCACTGACATACTGTTGGGCTTGATATTTGCTGTAGCTCCACTGCAGAGACAGCTAAGCAAAAAATAATATACACATTTATCGCCTTCAGTGGAGTTTAGAATTTCACACCAGACAATTATCTCACTGTATGAGTTCTGTAGAGCTCCTCATTTCTCAGTGGAGTCATATTAGTGTGAGACAGAAAGGACAGGAACGTGTTAGACTTTGACAGGACTGTGGAGTAGTTTAAAAATCAGTTCTATTGGTCATTAGAACCTGCAGACTTTGTTTTTCTTGTTAACAAGATTGTTGTGAACCTCCTGTAAATATTCATTGCAAAAATCAAGTTGTCTGAAAACAAAAATGCAATCAGAAGAGCTTTTGGCAGAATATAACATCAAATTGCGGAAACAGCTGCAAGAAAGAGCAGAGATGTGTGATGTGTTTGGATTTCAGGGAATTAGCAACCAAGGTTTTGATTATTATAGGCAGGTGCAAGAGATGTGCTTTTCCACAGTTACTCTTCAACATATATATTGACCACATGGTGTATGAAAGTCAATCAAGAAAACTGCAGCAGCAGCATAAAAACCATGTAATGACCATTCAGAAGGAATAATCTAAGTGGGGAAGAAAAGATTAAGGGAGTCTTATTTGCACGTAATGTGTTCCTTTGTGAAAATGCTGAAGATCTTAAAAGCCTTAGTAAATGCCTTCAAGGGAATACAACAGAGAAAGGACAAAAAAAATCAATAGCCTTGATTCTTTTTCTCCTAGTTTGCATTAGACCTACTGTCTGAGTCTGTGTAATTTGGATGTCGTCTAAATTTGCAGTTCAGACAGACTGCTAAATGTAGCTTAACAAGACAGAGCCTTGTCTGTGTGATTGTGACTAATGTAGAGAAAATGAGGTGTCTGATAGGGAACTCAAAACTGCCATTCCTCATGCAAACTGGAGATTTCATTTTTTCATTCCTTTCAGTTAGAAATTACATCAAGAAACAAAGCACATATGGAAAATGCACAGGAAATCTGGCTTTTACGTTGACCTTTTTTTTTTTTTTTGCATATGCTACAGCCTTCTTTGATATCATAGAAGATTAACCAATTAGTAAATTAAAGAGAAAAATTATTTTTTGGGGTGTCATTAATCAGGATTATTTCCTTTACCCTGGGGGGAGTAAATACCATAGGCAGCAAGCTGTAATAATACTCAGTGAGCTCTAATTCATTTGAACTATATTTTTGGCAGAAGCTGCTGAACTTCTTTCTGGGAGCATTTGCAGAGCTGCTTTTTAAGCTGCTTAGACCTGGCCAAAGACATTGTAGATGAAATTAGTTTATGCCCCTGTAATGGCTGTGTGGCAGATGAGAAAGCTTGTCTTTAAGGCAGTGATGAAGAAATGGGCTGACGCGTTGACAATCCCTTACACATCTCTTTTTATCAAATACAGGAAGACATAAGGTCCTTCTAATTGCTCATTTTCTACCTGCCATAGAGGACAACAGGAGGAAAAAAAGAAACAACACTTGTCAAATGATCCTAAGGATCTAATTCTCACAGAAGCTAGTCCAGAGGGACTTTGTACTTCACTGACATGTTATAGTACAGACCCATCTTGTCTGCTGACTGTTAGCAGATGAGAAAATGTTAATTCTTCAGGCTGCTGTCTCATTATAAATGGAGATTCTGATCTGAAAACATGCAGGGATGTGCTTAACAGGCTTGCTGAAGTCAATAGCTAAGCAAAACCAAAATGGTACTGTGATCATGTGGCTAAAACTATGACATAAATTTGGAAAAGTAACTGGCTGAATGAATGCTGAATTCTGCTTTAAATCTTTGAAACCTGGGCTCAATAGCTAGGAAAGCAGCTTATTCAATGTAATGAAAATGGCCATAAGAAAAGAAAGCTTATTGTAATGGGAAATTTTTTCTTGCATTAACCTAAGAACAGTTGTGCTTGGAGACTGCTCCAAACCCAAATGTTGCAAAGACTTTCCTTGGTTTAGTAAACATTACAAGAGGCACAGAGAAAGCATCTGACTAAGTGTTCACTGTACACCTCTGAACTGGGTTTAAGAAAGGGGGGTTAGTGTGAAAGTGGCTGAGGGGAAGAGGAGATTTCATGTCCTTGGCAACATCTGGTTTCTCATTAACAGGCTTTACTGGCTTTCCCCTTGAAATCCAGTACTTGGACAAGTTTTAGAGATTCCTCCTTCCTCTTTTATTCTCTTATTTTGGTTGCTTCCCTAGACAATGCAGGTTTTCTTTCTATTCTTTACTGCACTTTCAATTTTCAAGAATCCTCTTGTTGATGTGGGTTTTTTTAATATTTTATTATCTTGGATGTCAATTTGATTGCTTATTGGAAAGCAGTGGCTCTAGAAAGTGCCCTATTTTTAAAGTATTTGGGAATAAGCTTTATGATTTTATTTTTAAATAACTTTTGGCTTTCATATGTCAGAGTGTCATTAAGAGATTTAAAACAGAATCTTGCAAAAGTTTAAGAAATTACTAAATCTTCTGTTAACTGTGGTGAGAACACATCAGCTTATGTAGCTGAAGAAAACAGGTTATTTGCCCAGTTGGCCTGAAGCAGGTGGTACTAAAATCCTGAAAAAAGGCCATTAATCCAAAGATTAAACCCTTGGACATACTTTGAATAATTTTTTTTTCTTAGATTCATTTTTTTCCCTTTGCTTTACTTTTGTTTTCTCTGCTTTTTGTGTAAATCTTTTCCTCAGTGTGGGAAAATTCTCCTTCTCCTGCCTCCCTCACTGTGTTTGCATGTCCATTTAGTAATTTTAGATTGCTTATGATAATTAGGGTGATGGATGTCACTTCAGCCATAGCCAGAATGAGGTACTGCCTTCTAGTCAGTCTTCAAGTAAAAAATCATCATGGACTATGGGCTTATTCTGTTAGGTTCAAGCAACTAAAAGTAAAAAAAAATATTTCAGAAGATTTGGTAGCTAGACAGGGAAAATTCGGTCAGAAAAGATTAGTACAAGCACATAGGGCTTGGTTGTGACAGAACCCAGAGAAAAAGCAGTATCAGCTTTGGTGCAGGAGAAGATGCTGAGGCTGATGTCTCAGACTCAGTTTCACCACTCTTTCGTCCTTAATCCCTGCAGGCAGGAGTTTCTCCCAGCACCCTGTTCTGCCAGTCAGTCCATTGGACACCGCTGAGTGCTGGAGCCAAGACTCTGCTTCTTATGCCAACAGTACCCTTCTGTCCCAGTACTCCCTAAAGGAGAGGAACCAAGCTGTGACCTGGAACCTATTAGATGAGAAAGGTAAAAAGGGTTGTTATTCCTCTGTAGTACTATTTAATATTAAAGCCACAAAGAATCTTGCAGCTGACTTGAAACAAAAGAGCTATTAAAACAGCAGTCATTTCAAGAGTGCTTTTGCTTTCTGGAAATGCATGCTGTGGTTAGCTAATGTTTCCAAGTTTCCTTTCAATTGGGAGTATGAAGAAATTGCTTAAAGCATTTTGCATTCTTATAGGTGGTAGGGAGATTATGAGAAAAAAGCACACAAAAAATATTGCAATAGTTAAGATAACGTTGGATTTTGCTACATTAATTCTAAGAATAAGCTTTTGTGCCCTATTACATTTTGCTTTGTGTTCAATTCAAATACAAGATTTCACCACCATCTATCATTACACACCTCTGTTTGCCAAGACACAAATGATGGCACATGTGCCACGTGTGGCACTATGTCCCGTGCTCTGATTTTATGATCACAATCGCTTTCTCTGCTCATTTCACGAACCTGACTCAGAGACAGAAAATTATGGTCTCTTGGTGTAGCTACACTGGACATGCAGAGTTGATAGTGTTACAGGTCTTTTAGGGCCTCCTCCAAAAGTGCTTTAAAGACAAGAGCAAAAATTTTGGACAGGACCTTAAGGATACCTCACACAAATTCCTGTACAATTTATATAAAATTTTTCTGATGCATATACGGCTTTTGTTTCCTTATGTGCATATCCCAGTGCAATCTTAGAGCAATTACTTCATTTGAAGTTTAGCTGAATTGGCTATTCGAGTATCAGAAAATAATAACAAGAAAGTGAAAATTAGTAAAGGTAAAGGAGAGGTGAATCTTAGCTGAAATCCTTCTCCTGATGCAGCCAGTGGGAAGTTAGTTTGGTATGTGGGACTTCATTTAATATAAAACCCACCTACTTCTCCTCATCTCCTGAAATTTTTGAAGGCTTCTTCATTTTCTTGTCCATGATAAAACAAGCTTATCCCTTAGAGAGGAAGAAATCAGTAAAAAAATTACCTCCTCTGTGAAGAAGACTACGGCTGTCTAATTCAGTAGAGAAAGCTCAGAAATAAAGACTAGCTCTGTGACAGTAATGAACAGATGGAAAAACCCACCTGTTCCCAGTACTGAGCTTCTGAGTGAAGGAAAGATGAATGAGAAATACCTGTGCCCAAAGTGAAATGCCTGGAATTCAGTTTCCCTGTGGAGAGGGCAAGTGAGGAAACAGATTCACATTCTACTCATTCCACAGTATTAGTATTTTTCTTTTTTTTTCTTCTTGAGTGAGACTAAGGCTTAGCTGAAGCTGTAGCAAGCCTGAAGCTGCAAAGCATTAAGTCACTTCCACCTTTAGGTGGGATCATTTTCATATACAGCATTGTTCCTCTACCTCTGAGATAAGAATGTAAGAATGATAACCTCTTGGCAAGTCTCAGCCAAACGTAGGTCAGCAGAAGCTGGACTAGGACTTGCTAGGTAAAAGTCCTGTTTTTTCTCACTGTTGCAAGATGCTGGCAGGTCTTCTCACTGCCTAATGCTCCAGTTTGCCAATCAAAAGCAATATGAGCAATGTTCTGACTTCCATTAATACAGGACTTGCATGTTGTAAAAAGATGGTATTTTCAGGGCATGCTGCCTGTAATTCGATTTATGGTCCTTTTAAAACATATTACCTGTCCTATTTTTAAAATTTTCACCCATTTCAAGATTTGCAATACCAAATTAGCTGGGAATTGGGTGTGCCAGCAGTGCTATTCTAGTACTCTGCACTCCATACCTTCTCCCATCTTATTCAAACCTCATTTTTTCCCTTTTTCTTCTTCCTTAGTGCTTTTTCTATCTCCTTATTGTTCTTATCTCAAATTTATTATATCTATGCTTTTTTGCAATTTTTCTCAGTATTTTGACTTTCCTCTTTTTTTCTTTTATTTTTCTGTTCTGGCTTTTTTCATCTGCTCAGATTTTTATTGCAATCTCTTCCTTATTTTTCAGAGCTCTATTTCATAAAAAAACTGTACTGAGGGATGTAAAAAGAATTGACATCAAATACAGCCAACAGAGGCTTTAAGAACTCCTTTCCCTGAAATAGTGATGCTTATTATATATTTGCAAACTATTGGTGGTGAGGGTTGATGTAACTGTTTGCTCATTTTAATTTTTTCAAACGAGTCTAAATAGTCTTTATTAATTAATCTGTGCACATATTAGCTTGTTGTGATGTTCTGCTGTCCCCTGTATGTCCTTTAATCTAGTGGTATATTTATAACTTTTTTAGCTAAAATTACTTGTCAGGGAATAGTTGAATGTGTATGAATCAATGCCATTTAATCTCTCTTTGGGAGGAGGTGTGGACTCTTTCGTAAAATTCCAGAGTAGTCTCTCTGGCTGATGAAGAGCTTATCCTCTCTTTTCTACATGGACTTCATGTTTCCAACACAGAGTAATTTTAAAGAGCATGAACTGGCTTTCTTCTGTGGGCTACTGGATAGCTTTACAATATACAGATTTCTGAACCAGCTGCTATGTGGAAAAGCTGTATCTCTAAAAAAGGATCTTGCTATACATTCATTTTTTCAGCACATCCTTTAGTAATGTGTTTCTTCTAAAGTAGTGAATATTCTGGCTCCTCTGAAGTGTAGAATGAAAAACTTGGTGATTTGTTAAAAATATATTTGAAGCATTTTATTTCTGCCTGCTGACAATTCAGGACCCAAGAATGTTCTGTTTGAACATTCTCTGATTTTGTTTGAGCCACCTCTTGCTCCCCATTTTGCTCATTCCTTAATGTGTGTTGCTTATATACAGCTCCTCCCATGCACACACAGTGATAACAGCTGTTTATGTTCTTCCTAAACTACAGCTTCTCTAAGCTCCTCAGTGGCAACTCCACCACTACCAAATCAACTATTTTCTCTCTTTCTCTGCTTTATTCAAACCTGTTCTGTGATGGTAGTTTATTCTGAGCACCCACCCTGAGGGCAATGCTCTGAGCCCAGTGATAACCTGTAAGATATTCTTAAAGAAACATCAGGATACAGCCCCTCCTCCCAGCCATTCATCTTTTATTACCAAGGCATTTGCCAGGCAAAAATTGGCTTCATTACTGCGTTCTTAATTTCATCTTAATTTTGACCTGAAATTTTCACCTTCTGAGAATTGGTGAAAATTTGCAAGCTACTTAAAGCTGTAGATACATGCTTGTTCAACTCCTTTCTTTTAAGTTCAGCTCCTTAGATGAGCTACTTTAGGAAGGTCTGACTGTCCATGATAAGGGTGTAAATTTGATGTACAGATGGTTCAATCGTCTTTGTAATTATTGTATCTTGCCATTAGATACACATGGGTTCCATTTGTTAAGATATATTTTTCTTGTAATTGGAAACTGCTCTGGCAGGTTGACTTATCTGTTCGCTGGTGGATAAAATGTTTGTGTAACCAGTTTACTGGGATATGTTGAGCTGAGTGTGATGATATTTCTCCCCATTTTCCAATAGAGAGTAAGTTGTGTGTGATATATGGTGCTGTTGGCTGACCCAGTGTTGTCATAAAGCTAATATGTCCTTTGAGAGAAGCATTTTGTGTGAAGTTAGTGTTTTTTTTTTAGAATGAGTTTCATAGTAACATTAAATAGAGGACTAGTAATTATTGTAAACTGTTAATTTAAATCCACAATGAAACATTACTAATTGCTTGGGATAGAACGTGGTATGGCTTCTATAAAACGATGATAAAAAAGTACTGCCTAATCATTTGGCTAAACAAAACCCCATATCTGTTTTTGTCAATTCCTGAGATTTAATTAAAACACAGGAGCTGATTCCAAACCAAACCAATGTCTAATTATCACAAGTGTTAATTACAATCCTTGCTTTAACTGAATGACTAATAGAACAGAATGGCAAATGCCTTTCCACTAGCAAATGGATTTACTGACAAATGAAGCAGGATGCCAACTGACATCTCGCCTTTGAAATCCTGCTTTACCTCTACTGTGAATACTAAGCAGGAATTGATTTAGCCCATGTTGGGGTTTGTTTATTATGAAATTCTGCTTCATGTATTTACCTTATGAAAGTTGGGTAAATACTTTAATCCATGAATCCTTTCCTCTTCATTGGTATATTTTCAGTAAGTGAATAAATCATAAATCAGGAAGTCAGTCTGCTGGATGTATAAGCTACTGAAATCAAGTTGAAGGTAAAATGCCTTCAGCTTTCAAACATGAGTACTTCCAGAAGAGAGGCATTTATAAAGAATGTATAACTGGAAGTGGTTTGAACAGCTGTTAATGCCAAAACAGTCTCTGTTGCCAGAAACCATGTTCTCTTCACACTCAGGAAAACCCACTAGATTGCAGCCACAGTAATGACAAATGTTATAGCCTTTAATTTGTGAACCATAAGGACAATGAGTTTGTTTTCTATTCTTTCTGTTTGCTATACAGAAATTTGACCTACTGTTTTATGTCATTTCTGTGAAGCATGGCATAAAATTTCAAATAATCCCAGAAACTTTATATTAATTTAGGAGCAAAGGAGTACAAACATGGAAATACTATTATGATAGCTGAAACATTTCTTGGCAATGGTGTGAAGGAATAAGGATGCTCGGAAACTGAAGATTATTGTGGATAGTAGTTTCATACACTCTGTCTCCAGTCTTGCATGTATTAACCACCTACTTAATTTTGTGTTCTTGGTGTGTTCTGAAGATAATAGAACTGAGAACAGCCAGAATGTCAGTCACAAACAAAGCAGATTTGTAAGGTTGGAGGTTATAATCCAAAGATCGTTTCTATTTTCCTGATTTGATTCATCTGCACAAATCTGTAAGTATTTGTCTTGTCATTAATTTATTTTTATTTCTTGTCCCAGATGATCTGAATACATTGCAAGTTATCAAAGTTTAATTTACTTTTTATTTAAAATTACTCCCAGGTCCCTCTCTGCCAGGCTGCTCTCCTATCACTCATCCACCTGTCTGTAGTTGCATGGGATTACTGTGGCCAAAATGTAGGACCCTGCACTTGGCCTTGTTAAACCTCATCCTGTTGGCCTCTGCCCATTGACTCAGCCTGTTCAGATCACTCTGACACACCTCTCTCCCCTCTAGCAAATTGACACTCTTCCCCAGCTTGGTGTCATCTGCGAATTTACTATGGCGAGATTCGATCCCCTCATTCAGGTCATCAATAAAGATGTTGCATATAACTGAGCCCAGCACTGATCCCTGGGGGACACCACTGCTCACTGGGCACCAACTGGATGTGGCACCATTCACCACCACTCTCTGTGCCTGGTCACCCAGCCAGTTTTTAATCCAGCGGAGGGTGTATCCATCCAAGCCATGGGCTGTCAGTTTTTCCAGGAGGATGCCGTGGGAGACCATGTCAAAGGCTTTGGTGAAGTCTAGGTAGATCACATACACAGCCATCCCCTCATCCAATTGGTAGCTCACCCAGTTGTAGCATGAGATCTGAATAGTAGCTGTTTCATTTACTTTTGATGATTACTAGTAACAACATCAGACCACCCTCAGTTTAGAAAAATGCAATTTTTCTGAGAACTCATGATTTGGTCAGGTTTGGATCTATTCGCTCTCTGGTGCTCCTTATTGCTCTTTACCTGCTGTTAGAAGTAAAGCATTGTTTCCTCTCTGGATGTTATTTCAGCAGGGGCCTGGTGCTGTACAAGTGGATCTATTACAAGTTGATAATTTCCACTTCATGGCAAACTGTTGCAAAGAATATCCTGCTTTTTCTTTTTTCTTCCCTTCCCCTTCCTTTTTTTCATGTCTTCTTTTTTTTGTTTTTTTTTTGGTTTGGTTTGGTTTGGCTTTTTTTTTATATCTTGTGATACGTAGTTTCAGATACTATGCTAAACAGGCAATTTCAAGTCTTAATCCAAGAGCCACCACTGGGAATTGCAGAGTGCTCTTCACAATGGGAGTGCGATTGGTACATCAGCCCCCTGGTGTGCTAGAGCATTACATCAGCTCCTTATTGGCAGCATTTTTGTACTCTTTGTATTCAGATGAGATTAAGTCCCACTATGATTTTATTCTGGCCTCCTCTAAATTAGATTAGTGAAAATCAATCGAATCTTTCTTTCAAAGAGGTAATTTGTGGCATATATTTTACAAGATCTACCAGTGATCATGGGATCAGTTGATACAACATTCAGCAAGGTTGGTCAGCTGTACTGAAAGGAAAGGGTTTTGTATTTCTTAAAAAAAAAGGCATTGTTTCTCTGGCTGATGAAATTCTTTATGATTAAAACACTACATCCAACAGGAGTAGTCCAAAGCAACACTTAATATTTACTGGTGTTGGATACTCATTTTGGGAAAGAGCTGAGTTGAGAATCATGAAAGCATCTGTTACATAGTTAGATTAGATAATGTAAATATTTAGAAAATGCAAATGCAACTCAATGGTAATTAGCAATGATGCTTTTCTACTTTTATTAATAAGGTAATGCTTCTGGCAATTACATTTCACATGAAGGTTCAAAGCAGTGAAAACATAACATTTTGTGTTTAGAACAGCAGAATTCAGAATGAACTTGCTTAGCAATTTGTACCATGGGCTTCTCACAGAACTAGAAACTACTTGCTCTGTTTCTCATCACAGAAGTGTTACCTTTTCTTTTAATGTCTGATTTTGGGAAGGAGAAGAACCACATGGAATTGTGAATGATTGTATTACAGTTTGTATAGAAAGATTGCTGTAATAGCAGTTTGAAATAAAAGAGAGTCCTCTGTGTGCTACTTTTAGGATATGCAACAATATAAAGCCATGCCTATCCTATGTAGTGAGATAGAACTGAACAACTGTCAATTTAAAACAGCTTTGATAAGGCATACTTCTTAATTTAAATGTACACCTGCAAAAGCAAGTCCCTTCTGAAATCTCTACGACCTGCTCAGGGTTGGAATGTAAGTCTGTGTTGTTGGCATAAACCAGACCAAAATTCTGGCAGAGCCACAGAAAGAAAAGAACACTGAATGTTAACAAAGGCTTCATTAATATTGATGTGTAATTCACATGGAGGTGAAAAGCTGAATTATTAGCCACTATTTTTATGGTTCTGGCATTAATATTCAATGAGCATGTGTGAGTACTGAAATTCCCTGACTTCTGGGTACCCCAGTGATCCAACAACAAAAACTGTGCTAGATTTTATGAGAGTCTGGTGCTGTCTATGTGATAATCAAGTTCTGCTCTGTTTTCTGAAGGTTTCTGAGGGAATACTGATGTCACTTGTGGAATGAAGGGCACTCATACATGGTTCTGCCTTCAAAAAGCTCATGTAGCATCTCTATACTTCCATGACAGATCTCTGTTGGAAAGAACTGTTCCAGGAAGTTATTTTATACATGGTTAATTGAAAATCACCCATGCTCTTTTCTCCTAAAACCATTTATGTGCTACCACATAAAATCTCAGCCATTGTTTAAACTTCAATTATAAATAAGTTGATTTTTTGAAGATGTACATTAGTAAAAGATCCTATTCACACGTCTTTTCTTGAATCAAATATTTGCTTGTTGACTAAGATGGCTACATATGTGTGAACATGGAATCACTTTACCATTTCTGTGTATAGACAATATTGTGATGCATTTTATTCATTAAAGTAAACACATTGACGTAAGTGGGGCTAACTGCAGTGCATAAAGGCAAGTATATGTGTGAAGTCCTTGCAGGCTGATGGACCTCAGTGTGTAACTGAAAGGCTTCATTTTTTAAAGACTTAACTGAGGCTGTCCTCTGACCATATAAATCCAGTGCTATTCCACTGAATCCTCATAATCTTTCTAAATGGGGATTTAATTTTTTTTTAAAAAAAACAAACAGCTCTATGCATCTTGAAAAGCCTTCTGGAACAAACCATACATATCCTGAAATATTAGTTTATCTATATATTAGTTACAAAATTACTATCTGAGACCTTTCAGAGAAATCACTAAGTTGGCCTTATAGCATGTTGCAAACAGGTAGATGCAGTCTGATATACTTAGTTTTTTCCAAATATCCTTGGTAGCTACAGAAATTAAGTAAATCCTTATTTCAACAATTTATAGCATCAAGGATTTCTTTTCTCCTTCCTGTGGCAGTTACAAACACAAATCAAAGTTCTCTTCCCCCATTTGCAAAGCTGAATGTCAAGTTTATTGTATTCCAGTGAATCCAAAGAAACAAACCACAGTCTCAGACATGGATTGTTACTATAGTGCAACCTGATTGCCATCTCTCATGCCTGTTCCACAGTTCCAGTGGATTTAGATTACTCTTTTCATCCATATAATTTCTACTTTCAGCCATGAGTGAGTGGAACACTATCAAATGAGAAATACTAATCTTTTGCTGTGGTGACACATCTGAACCAAAACAGAGCTCTTTGCTGCCCCATGCCCTCATTTAGACAGTATTCAGTCAGCAGCTGGGAATGGGAGAAGAGTCTGGATGCATTATCTGATCTATTTTGAAAAGTTTATTTTAGTGCTTCCATAGCATTCATAATTCATATTGAATAATATTTTTCTGTACTGTGCCACCAGCTGTTCATTGTTTTACAGCAATGCCATTAGCTCACTACTAGAAGACAATGAGCATCAAATACAGCTGGGCTGTTACTGTAGTAACATGCATAGAGAGGTGATGAGTTCAAGTGAATATGCAGGACTACCAAGACCCTAGGTAGGCATTAGATATATACTTTTCTTATTCTGCATCTTATTCATCACCAACAATTTTTTCAGTAACAGGCTACTTCTTTCTGGTTTTATCCCAGCTCATATTGGCTGATGAATCTTCCTGTGTTGGCTTTCACCACATTGAAGACTTGCTCTGCAAATAATTGAGGAAAACTGAAAATGAAAAATGGGTAGCTACTCTATTCATACTGATTATTAGCATGACAATGTCCTCCCTTAGTCTGTTTTGCACCCAGTTTGTCTTCCAATCTGCTTTAACCTCTAAGATTATGTTCTAACAAAGTATTTTCCAAATCATGTTAGGATAGTAGTCCTGTCTTCAACTTTTTAATACTGACCACACTTTTCAGTTTCCCATGTGTATTGTTATACTCCCACTGCCAAGATCATAAATAAAATTGCCCTTACTGCTCTATGCCAATAGTATACTTAGTTTTACATAAAGGACTTCTATTTGCATGTTTGTCTTAAAAAGACAATTTTGTAGTGCTTTGCTATACATGGTACAATGAGAGACAACATGCTGACATCTGGGTAGTGACAGTCCTGGGAGTTTGCTCAGCAACGAATGCTACACAGCCTGGTAGTTTGTGGAAAATATAGTTGATAAGTCCATTTATCCTTTTGCATTCCCAGCTGAGATTGTCAATGCCCCCTTTTAATCAGAATTCAAAGTGAGTGACGTGCAATCAGGGAGGGTTTTCAGAGAACAGTGAGATGCTTGTCATTTTACTCATGCACTTAACATGGTTTAGTTTTGTTCACCAAATGAGAATGGCACTCATAAGCACTGGGATCTACTGCGAAACACCCAGCCAGGCTGTGTAATGTTGAGCATGACAATTTGTTGGAGCAAATTTGCAGTATTTCTCTATAGCCGCAGATTGACCATAACTTAGTGTGCTCACCCGACACTTTAGGGCCATGTTATTTTCATTCCAATCTTAGAAGATTAGAAGTGTTTTATGGGGTAATACCTAGGAATCTGCTGCCATCTAATTTTAGCAGTCTGATTTTTAAGCCCTTTGTGTATTCAGTGCCAAGAAGTGAGAGGACTAATACCCTGGGTTTGAATTGTGAAAGGAATGTGATCCATGGGATAGAAAGAGAGGGTTTCAGTACTGTCCCAGCAAAGTAACCTCCATTCAAAGCTGCAGACCTAAATCTTCTGGAGACTCATGAGTGTAAAGTATGTGTTACAGAGATCAGAGACAAAAGAGAAGGCATAGATTTGGACAGAGGTTTCCTGAAAGATATGTCATTGACTTCACTAAGGTGTACCCCCATGCTGCACAGGTTCCTCTCTAGTGCTTGAGGATCCATGAGCAGTGAATCATGGTGTCTGTAAATTTGTTTCATCCCAGAGAAATTCAGATTACCCAAAAATCCATATACTGGCCCTGAACTTTGAGCTGCATGACACTCATTGGATGGTCTTAACTTTGCTACTAGTGTCATCTGCTTGTCCTTACTGGGAGATTTCCAATGAGTATCAGAGATTAAAGCAACAAAACAACAAAGGCAAATAGACAGCATACTGTCATCAAGTCTGTCCTAGATGTTTAAAGACACAGTGAACAGTAAGGAAAATCATGGCAATTTCATGTGCTACATGAACTGTGGTCTTGATCTATGGAAGCAGTGTTGTGATTTCTTCAAAAATTCTTTTAAATTTGTTTTATGAATACTGTATAATTTTGTCTATGCATCTCATTTTCTTCATTGACCAAACTGTAAGATGTATAAAGCAGCATATTACAAGGAATCATGCTTAAACCTATCAATATTTTCCAGCAAAGCTGTATATTAATTCAAATTACATCTTCTACTGGTTTCATTCTGTAGCCCGAGTAAAGCACAGTAAAACACTCCAAATACATCATATATTTTTTAAAATACATGTTCAAGTTGCTGTTAAGATAATCACTATTATTTTTCACTTGAAACACTGTATTTATATTTTTCATAAGTCTTTTTATCATGTGACTATTTTCTAGACCTTTGAGAAATGTGTAAATGAGGTATACAATATCACAAGAGTCTCTAAGTTTTATTTATAATTTTAAACTTGAAAGCTATTGTAACACTTTTATTAAATATTTGAATGTTGGTATATGTATGAAGAACTTGTAAGAAGTTAAAATAGTTTACTTGGAACTAATACTTTTAGTTATCTGGAGACATCCATTTGAACATATTTGAAAAAATGTTTCCTTCCTGGAAAAGGGACTGTAGAATATACAATTTCCAAATTCTGAGTGCAAAGGAAAAATAAGCATTTTCCTGTTTGGCTAAGTGATTTAGAATTTTACAATATAATTTACAATCAGTCATACTTAGTGTTCAATAGGTAGCATATCCCAGCAGAGGCTTTCCAAAGGGTTTAAGAGGTCTGAGTTGCCTAACTTTTACATTTCTGCCTATCAGCAAGCAAGTACATTGAGATGTCTCACAGCAACTCTTTTTGACTTATCTGCTTGACACAATTCTGTGGAACTTTGGCTGACTTAGCATTTATAAGGCTAAGATGAATATGATCCAGGTGAGCCAACTCAAGGAAGACAAAATCAGATGTTTGTACACAATGCTGTACAAAACCTCCAACTTTTTTTCTTCTCCTGGCAATGCCAATCTTTATCCTCTCTTTTCAATATTATACTTCCCTCAGCTATTTATCTTATGCTCCCTCTGATGCAGAAAACCTTTATTTCACTTTCTGCTGTTTAGAGGTTGGAAATATACTGAGAATTGCTCTGAGAGCTCATCAGTCATAACGCAGCCTCATACACTTACCAGCTTGGTGAATAGAGTGGCTCTGTGTGATTCTCTGCAAAGATACGATTCTGTGTTGTAAAACTGTGAGTTCTGTTAACAAGGCCAAAGAGGGTAAAAAAAGACACTGCACTTGAACTGTAGAAGGAATTGAAAAACTCATTAAAGCTGTTTAAAAATCCAAAGACTGAGAAGACAGCAAGTGACAAGCTTTTAGATTTTATGGCACAGAAACAAAACATTTCTGTGTGTAACTGTGCTTACAAATAACTTATAATTCTGTTCATTAAGCTTCATTATTATGAAGTAGTATATTATAGTCACAAAGGAGTACATTTGATTAGAATTTGAAGGGGAGCAATTCAGAAATAGTACTACTAGTTAAGAGAGCTACATGAGATTCACACAGATTCTCCCACATCAAATCCAATAGAGATGGTCCCTTTTTATCAGATCAGAATTTGGCTCTAGTTTCTGAGACTTATTAGTTTTACATATGTGTGTGGTATATGCATGTGTGTGTGTGTTTTTATAAAACTACATGGCATTGTTTCATACACAGCTAGAACACTGATTTTTCCCTATTGCAAAGCAGCTCAAGTGGCAGTGAGATGGAATTACATTGTTGTGATGTATCAACAATTTTAGTTACCCTAACAAAGACATGTAATCATGTAATGAGGCAATTGTCTCAAGATATTTTACTGCAGGAAATTTTCTTCTTCACAGAGTAACTTCTGAAACATTTCACTTTAATTAAAGCTGGTAGACATGTGATTTTTCTTAATGCCTTATTCAGTTTTCACTAGATTAGAAAAGCCCAGATTTGTATAGATGTGTTGACTTTCTTCATCCAAAGTGGTCTTCTTTCCTAGCTAGCTTAGAATGCCTTTTCCAACCTGTAATAAAGAATTTGCTGCAATGTTAAGGCAAGGCAAAGTATTTTATTGATTCTTGGTTTTATAATGAATCTGAATCCAAGCCTAGCCAGTATGTTTTTGTGATCCTAGAGGATGTGTTAAGCTCATCAGTCAGCACTGATTGCTTTCACTCTCAGTGCCTCCTGATATGTTTCAGAGTTGTCCTACAGGCTTAGTTCTTCTCATTGACAGTGCCATGATTATGGAATTTTGTAGCAATTTATCTTTATATGAATATGCAGGACTTGTATGTGGTAAAACTCTAAAACTGACCAGTATGGTATTTGCTTTTCCAGTGCATGTTCCATGTTATGTGGGATGAGGGACAGGACAATTTTTTGGGACCTGTTTGCTTCCCCAGGAACTTTATGCCTTTCAAGTGAATGCTGCAATTAAGAATGCACTTGGATGTATGAAGACATAGATTCTGGCCGCAGGAAATCCATGTCATTTCCTCTGGATCCCTTGGGAAAATGTGCCTGTTGTGAAATCTTAATGATGTCCTGCCTTTAGGAATTGCTCCTGCAGCCTTTCTCTCACTTGTTTAATTACATCTGCTCTGTTGTAATCTGTAATGCACAATATTCAGGACAGGCTAAAACTTGTTTGCCTTATTGACACAAGCAGTTTGATATAAAGCCCTAGGATTATTCATGTGAATGAACTCAGTAGGGTGTACCCCATTCTGTTCTTGCTTTTGCATTCAGTTTTGGGGAATATTCATAGTATTTCACAGATTCAGCGTGCCTAACTATTGAGGACCACTACTTTGAGAACACAGACGTATTTCTCCATGTACTTCTTGACTGGGAGTTCAGCTTTCTGGACAGACGATGCTGTTATTTGCAATAAAAAGGTGGGTTTTTTTCTAAATCAAAACCTGACTTTGTATCATGTCTCCAGATAGTGGTAATGGTCTTTTAAATTGTGCTGAAGGGCTAGGATCAGGTCTCTGCTCTTCTGAGCTTGGACTAAAGTCATATGTTTGTCTCTGCTGGCCCAGCATCTCTGCTGTCATGACAGGGCAGTGGAGGCGGCTGCTAGTTGTTGACAATTGATATGTATAATGAATTGGAGTGACTCCAGCAAAAGCCTGGGAGGCTAACTGCATTGCTTAGTACAATCATGCTCCTGACCTAGGAATGTTGCCATCCATACAGTTTTATCTATTCTTGGATGACTGGGCTGTCCTAGTTTTGACAAGACTTTTTGCAGACAATTTCAGCTAAAGTCAAGAAAACGTGATTAAAACCGTTTCATTTCCAATAAATGGCAATTTTTTCACAAATTGTATGTCTTTCAACCAATTTTATTATTTTCTTTGTGTTTTGAAACTGGCTCCTTAAAGACCAATTCTTCTCACAGATCAAAATTTAAGCCTAAGTAGCTCATCTAAGAGACACAATGTAATACCTGATATGTGAAATAAGAAATATCAGAAAGATTTAACACAACTATTACTATTATAATTTGTCGTAAGAAATTGTCCTTTGTCAGCTCAAGATGGCCTGGAGTGAAATTTGCACACTAGCACTTATGACTGGTACAACCTTCAACTTGGACCAACAGGTAAGAAAAGCGTGCAAAAATAATGACATAGCAATTATTTTAGAGCTAGTTTGTTTGTCAGATACATTGAATGTTTGCAAAATCTCTTTCCTTATATTTGTAACATGAAAGTAGAAGCAGGGTCAGTAAACTATGAACACCTAGTTTATCTTGCCTAGTTAATTCTTTGAGATCAGGGTGGTAAAGTTAGTTAAAGTGTTGTTATGTAAGAATTTTCACCCTCTCTAAATTATAGAAATACAAATAGGAACATGAAGACACAAAGAACAAAAACATGGAATAAGATTCCTATAACTCTATTATCTCCTTTTCCCCAGGACAATAATGAAAACCACTTTAGACAAAACTCTTATATTTATATAAAAGAAGAAGATTTCCTTCCTGTTGCCATCTAATTTCCAATGAATAAGAATTACTTTCATGCTATGTCAGAGTCAGACAGGATTTTAGTTGAAGTTACCCTGAGCTATATAAGCATTAGAGAGTGAAAACCTTTTTCCATACATATGAGTCTGTTCATGGTTTGTATATTACAGTTTGCATTATTACATCTCATAGATTGAAGCCTAAGGCTCTGTGAGTTGCCCGAATATGAAGGACCCTTACTAGCTTTGACAACCAACAACCTGCATTAACAAATGATGTGGATATTTAATTTGAAGTGGGAAGAATAAAGAAAATTGCTTTAAGTCAGTGAGGAAAATAAAAGACAATATAGGTTGATTATAAAAGAGGAATCCAAACCTGGTTGCTTTTTGTAAGAATAATTAAAAGGAGCTTGCTCTAAAATAATATGTATGCTTTAACATGTTACTTCTTCAAGTGTTTTTCATTTATTTTCTCCATTTCTTTCCCAGTTGCGGTAGATGCTTATCCACTGACTGCTATTTCCATTAACAGTTAAATTAACGTAGACTGACCAGGACAGTTTTGCTGAAAAACAGACTTGGTAGACTGTAAACAGGCTTTGCATGGTGGTTGATAGAAAATATTATTCTTGTTTTCATATAAGATATTTGTGTAATGGGAGATGTTTAGAAAATATAGCTAATTAAACATAACCATTTTACAGAACTTTTTGAGCACCTCCATTGTCTGGCATGATTTTCACATGCACCGAGTACCCTGCTGCTTCCTTACTTGCATTTACTTTGTTCTGCATGAGATTTTGATATGTCCACCTATAATCCTCTAGTTCTCATGGCACAAAGTCTGAACTCCATCCTCAGTGTGTTTTAAATGTGACATTTAAAAGGTATATTAGCCGTCCTTGCAAAAAGTGTATGGCACACTAATTTCTCAGAGAGAAAGCAGGGGGCTGGGATATAGGATTTTGTGAAATACAGATATGCTGTGGAATAGAACATATCAATCATCAAAATGGGATCAACACACAAGAAGTAAAAGATTAATAAGGTTCCTATGTGAGATTATGGAATAAGCAGGTTTATTTCATATACCATGAACTAAGAAATGTGGTCACAGGTTGGTGTTATGTGACAATTATTTTGATTAGGTGCTTTCTATAAGGACTTGAACTCCATGGTGGGAAGCAGACATTACTCTTAGTTCAAAAGATCCTGTGATTCTTTAATTACTCCTGTTGGAATGAGCTCCACTCTGCTAGCGTACAAGAGCTAGGGAAGGGTTTCTCATTTTTTAGTGAAGTGGCAGAACTCTCTATATATCAATATAAGTCACAGTTCATAGTCCTTTGCAACCAAGCAATGCTGTCCTAAGGGTGGGTTTTTTTCACAAGAAGCACAAGGCATGAGATTCTTCTTGTGTTTCCTGAAAAATAATTGTCAAAAAGTTGATTTCTGTCATAAAAACAAATAACCCAGTGTTCCTACACCCAAGCAAACTCAAGAAAATGAGTTTTCAGGACAGAAGACGGTTGTAGCAGAAGACCTGCTTGTGTTTAGATATCATGGCTGTGATACAGAGAACTATATTGTTATCAATTCCTATGAACATTCATTCATGAACATGTAATCTTTTTTTATTGGATTAGGTTTTTAAAATACACTTGGAACTGTAAAGATGCAGATAAATGCTGAGGATGATATTCAAAAGCAGCTGTATACAAATTTAGATGTTAAATGTTTATGTGCCCAAGAGCTACTGACATTTTGGACTAGGCTGTGCCAACTGAAATCAACAGCAACCTGGATCCAGAACTGCAGCTTCTTAGTTTAATCGTAACTGGGTAGCTGTGGACAGAAAAAGGTTAGTAGAGTTCAAGATTCAATCATGTAATACTTTTGGGTTTTAGTGATTCACAGGAGTTCATTGTAGTTTGTAGTGCAGGGAGGACCTGAATATCCAACAGCAAAATACCTTGACCTCTGATTACTCTTTAACATACCTCTGAAAATAGCTTCTGACTCCCAGCATCTCATGGACCTAGGCCATCAGGTTTTGCATGGTACATCCACTTCTCATCAACTCTGCCTTTCAATGATCTTGTGTATCTTCTTTTACGAGCCTTTTCTCTGTCTGTATTTTTGATGTCACTGTCTACTGTGGTTTCTAGTAGTGCTAATTTCTGAGGCTGAGTATTGGGGAAAATGAAGTTTTTTTTGTTTTGCCTACATAGCTTATATATAGTTAATTTGATTTGAGAATGATAGTTTAAAATGAACTTGTGGAGAATCACAGAATCACACAGAATCACAGAATCACTTTGGTTGAAAGAGAGTTTTAAGATGATTAAGTCCAACCACTAGCCCAGCACTGAGATGTCATTACTGAATCATGTCCCTCAGCACCACATCAACATATTCTTTTCTTGATGCATTTAGGCATGAATCTGTGTCTAAAATTAAGAGCTTTTTTTATGCCTAAATCTGGCTGATTGTTTTCACTGTATATCAAATATGGCTATTGTTACACTCCATAATTACTGTTTTCCATTTGAAGTGTCACAGCAATGAAAGTATTGTGATTTGTCTATTATTCAGGATTATTTTGCTAAGTGAGTAGGGAAAGCTTTTAAGCATTAGCTTATTTTTTGTTTCAATCACATAATAAGTCACCTTCATTACCAACAGAAAAGATTACCCTTTCTTTCAAAAGACATTTTCGTATTTATCACTTCCGATTGTGTTGAATTATATCTATTTCCATGGTCAGAACAGGGTGGAGTTTTTTTGTTTTAGCTTAGTTTGATTTTGTTTTGGAGGATTCTGAAAATGCAGAAAATATATTGGTGGTATAGTTTCAAACTGTTTTGTGAGCTCATGAGCTACAGAATCAACCTGATATTCTGCACTACTACTTCCTTTTAAATAATGATAGAGGTCTTTTTCTAAGCAAAATCATACTCCTGGGAAAAAATCCCAACCTAATCAACCAGCACTGAAAACTGTAAATACAGGATATTGCCAGCCATTTTGCATTACCACTGATGCTGGTGGAAGACACATTCCTAAATTCCAAATTTTCATATTAATCTTAATCTTTATTCCACTAGAATGGTAAAAGATTTGTATATCTAGTCCATAGAAAAACATTGGTTAAAAATGACACAGAGTAAGATATAAAACAGGAAGAAAAAAAAGCTAAAAAGGAAGAGATTTTGACCAATTTGGGTTGCAAGAGGGGAAATGACTAGCAGAATTGCCATTATACTCTGATCACTATTGCCTTATCACATTGTATCTCACTCTCTTTGGCAAAGAGTGTTCCATTTATTTGAACTGCTCAAAAATACCTTCAGTTTAGTGCACAGACAGCTCATCTTTAATGGCCATCATCGAAGGAAATGCATGACAAATGGGAACATTTAAGTACTTAGATATTTCTGGCAAATCTAATGCTATCAAACAATTCACCCACAGTTTTTCAGTAAATAGGGAAAATATCTTGCTTTTTATAGTTATGGTTTACAGAAGTTTGTTTTATTTTATTTTATAGGAAGAAAAAAATCTCTGAATTCTGAAGACCTAACAAAGAATGAGTCTTGTTTCCAGTCAGTTCTACTTACAGTAATAGAAGAGTAGTATAAAATTAGCTTCATTGCAGTGTGTAGGCACCTTTAAAAGGAGAAAATTGAGGTACAAAAAACTCTTTAGCCAGTCTAAGAAATGCCTGAGAAAAAACTGAAGCAAAAATGAATGTAGATTGAATTCAATTTTTTAGACTATCAATGTGATTAAATTTTCTACCTGGACTTTAGTTAAATTTCCCACAGCATCCTCCTTCAGAAACTTATGGCCCAAGACTTGCATAAGTACACATGGCACTGGATAAAAAACTGTCTGGATGACTGGACCAAAGAAGTGGTGGAGAATGGCATTAAATCCGTTAGGCAACTGGTCAGAAGTGGTGTTTTCCAGAGTTCAGCACTGGGTCCTGTTCTCTTTAATATATTTTTTAACGATGTGAATGAGGGGATTGAGTGCATACTCAGTAAATCTGCAGATGACACCAAGTGAGTGTGTTGATCTGCTGGAGGGTAGAGAGGGTCTACTGGGGAATCTAAACAGGTTGGATCAATGGGCCAAGGTTAATTATACGAAGTTTAACAAGGCCAATTGTTGGGTTCTACACTTGTGTGTTAACAACTCCGTGGTAGGCTACGAACTTGGGGTTGTGTGGTTGGAAAGCTGTGCATCATCACAGTGTGTCCAGGTAACCAAAAAGGCCAATGGCATCCTGGTGTGTATTAGAAACAGTTTAGCTAGAATGAATAGGGAGGTGACTGTCCTCCTGGAATCAGCACTGGTGACACCACACCTGTTGAGTTCTGAGCCCCTCACTCCAAGAAAGACATAGAAGTACTGGAGCATGTCCAGAGAAGAGCAATGATGCTTGTGAATGGTCTGGAGCACAAGTCCTACAAGGAGTGGCTGAGGGAACTGCCTGGGAATATGGAAAGACCTTATTGTTCTCTACAGCTACTTGAAAGGAGATTGGAGTGACGAGGGAGACAGCCTTTTCTCTCTGGTGGCAGGTGACAGGACCAGAGGAAATAATTGCAAGCTGTACCAGGGGAGGTTTAAGCTAGATGTTAGGAAAAATGTCACCAAAAGGGTTATCAAACATTGGAACAGGTTGCCAAGGGTGGTGGTGAATTCATCAACCTTGGAGGTATTTAGAAGGCAGATAGATGTAGGGCTGGATTGAAGGTTAGACTTAGTGATCTTAAAGGCCTCTTGCAACCAAAGATATTCTGTGATTCTGTGGAATATTGGGTTATACTCCTGGGTCAAATATACTCTCCATTTATCAGGATTTCCAGTCCAATATAAAATATCTTTTGAGAATCTGGATAAGGATTAATGGCAGAGGTTGCCAAGCCATATAACAATTCTTTCTGACCTCCAACACTGTGAGCCTTGGAAAATAAAAGTGCATAGAGCTGTGTAGATGGAATCTCTTACGTAAGTTGGGACACAGTTAGGTTCACAATTGTCTTTTGATCATGTCTTACTAGCACTGGTAACAGGAGATTGTACTGCCACATATTTGATCTTTAACTAGATCTTATATGCTTTTTGCTGACTGGGGGATGAATTGTATGTAACCAACAGGAGTCTATTTCTTTTTTTTTCTCATCAGATAAACATGGAGTAATAAATGAATGTATGAGCAAGTTTGGATTTTTTTTCCCAAATATTTGTATTTTTTAATATATTACTTAATTTTAAATCATTGTAATAATTGAGAGGGATTACTAAAATAACATGATTGAGAAAAAGTTAGTAGGACTAAACAGTTCTGCTCAGCAGACATCATTACCTTGATCAGGTTTCCATGCTAGTTTTGTTATTCTAGAATTGCTGCAATACCATGCTTGGGATAAGAGCAAGCAGCCATTAGGCTCCATATTTCTTTTACCAACTATCGATATCATTTTGTGTTGTTCTGAGAGGTTCATTATACAAAACCGCATCACATTTGCTACGTAAAGTAGAAAGCAAACCTTTAATTCTTTCCACATGAGCTGGTAAAGAGAAAGAAGAGATGACAGAGTTTACTAAAACTGATGTTCGATTATGCTAGTAATAACAGCCATACCATCCTTTGTGCCACAAAACAAGAATGTAAAATACTTCACACATGCCAGCCCAGCTTTTGATCTTATTTATGACAGTCTGCACCAGAGTCCTATTCTTGGCTTTATTGATGCTCTCTGAATGAAGAGCAAACATTGAATTCAAGCTATTTCTGCATCAAGAAAGAAACTTTCAAGTTCAGTTTTAGACAGTTCTTTTCTTTTTGAAAAGCATTATGGGTGTAATCTTCTTGCCTAAGTTCCATCATTTAGAAGCAAGTGTCTAGCAGAAAATGATTGCTAAGGATATATCCCTAGATTGAGCTGCAGACACAGCACTCTGGTAACAATTGTACTACCCACTCAATTTCCCTTATATCTAGGTAAAAGTCAATGACTTTCACATCAGTGCATTCTCTCTATTCCCGGTGTTAGCTCTTTTGCAATAGAAGGCATTAGCATATTCACAGCTTCTCCCTTCAGTGTTTTTTAAGATGACCTTAACAAGTTTCCCAATCCTAAACAGTAATTAACTTCTGAAAGCTTACAGGATCCTTGAAACAGCTACTGCAAATGCTATAAATCACTGTTTAGAGCTACTTTATTACCTTAAAATACTTTGTTTCTCCTTCTGTTGGTGGTTTCAGTTTCATAAACCATAACGGAACACAGTTTCTGATTTACTGAATGTGAGTGAGGAGAAAGCACAGGTTTTGTATATTTAAAACAGAAGAATTATTTTCATTGTTAAAGCTAAAATGAGCTTCCTATTTGACATGATTAATAACAGTGAGGACAGGTCTGATAACCACACAGGTTCTGTCTATAGCTCACAGATTGGATAGATTAATATCTTTTTTTATTAAATTCATGCATGTCTTGCTGTTGTAGCTGTATATTAAAAGGAAAGCAAATACTGTATAGCTATATCCTGCTATCTATTCAATGAACAGATGTCCTACCATGCTTGATCAATGGGAATTTGGTGTGAAATCAATGTCCAGCTCTACCCATAGCAGTCAGTTCTCCTGAGGACAGTATATCCATGTCAATGTCACATTCAAATAAGAGCAAATTCCTATTACCAGGGAAAACAGTGAACCCTTTAATGTTGATTTAAAGGTGAGGTGGCTCTGGAGGATGAGGCTCTGACAATTTGAGTGCTGTTTAAAAGGCTGTTATTCTTTATTATTAAAGGCATGACAACTTCAGTTTTGCATTTTGACAGAGAGCTGAAAACAGCTGCATCATAGATAGTTTTCCTCTATGAAGTCAGACAAAAGAAATAGGCTGTCTACCTAGTTGGCAATTTTCCTTTATATGCTTTACTTGCTGACCATAAAAGGTTTTTCAATTTATTGACTCTAAAAGCATCTAAAACCACCTTTGCTAATACCATTTTTTTAGGAATTGGCAGGATAAACAATATTTGTCTTTCAGTATCTGCTTCATTTTGTTTCTGACCATATGCATCCAGCTTGAATAGAAATCATGACACCGGATGCAAAATTTCAGCCCTCTGTTTTGACAGGTTACACCAGTGATAGATACATTATACCATTCCTTAGGCTGTTCATTTCCTGCCCAGGAAGAGCAGAGCAGATAGGGCTGCAGGGGAACCACTAATAGTCTGCTGGAATAGCTTCTGCACGTCCTCTGTTTCAAGTGACTCCAAGACAGACCTGTATAGACGTCATTCTTGGAACTGTATTGACTGACACATCAGCAGAGCAAACTTAGCTTTCTATGCCTTTAGGTAAATACTAAACAAATTTCTTAGCTTCCTAAAATTAGCTAATTGAATATGTATGTGTGGCCTGTTCACTAATACCTAGCACTCTGGTGTTCAAACCACTAATGTGTGGTTGAGTTGATTATGGTCCTGTAGTTTTTTAATGCTCTGCTTTAGAATATATTGAAACAGCAATTGGGCTGTATTCACTGACTTGGAAACACAAAAACCTCATGGTAGAGGAAAAAGGAGAGAGTCATTGAATATAGGTAACAAACAGTTTTAATCACAAAAGCTTAAAACACCAGTGATATTATACAATACTCCAGGTAAGAAAGTTTACAGCAGTAAAGTTCTAATTATCATCATAAAGTAAATATGCTGTATATTGTCCTTCTAATTTTTTTTTACCGGTGCCCCCCTAGCAGATTCTTTGCCAGTTTCTTTTTCTCTGTTTCTTGACATGTAAATGTTTCTTGACATGCCTTAAGAATGCTGTGTTACCTCTGGATGCAGATACAGGAGGGATAAAAAGTGAGGTTGGAGTGGTTCAGACAAGAGAACAGAATAAAGAAAAGTGGAAACATTGAACAGAAAGCAGTCTTTCAGTGAAGAATGCTCCAACACGGTAGAAAGGATGACAGTGAAGTGGCCAAAAAATATAATACAGATTTTCAATAAACATACTTGTGACCTTGGGTCTAGGGCCTTTGACATCCCCCATTCACACAATGTGCTGCAGTCTCCCGCTAATCAGCCCCATTTCAAGTTGGCAATAGCTAGAGCCATTCAAAGCCTCATGCTTGATTAGTCAGTGGCTTTTGACACTGCTGACCATGAGGTATTGCTGACCTGATGGTTGGGCCCTACAAAATAATAGGCAACTATTCCTCTCCTTCTTCAAGATCCCTGACATAGAAAATCCCACAGGACTCTCCACACTTATTAGATGTCCCCTCTCAACAATTAAGAGCCACTGAGTGCAAGGGACACAGAAAAAGGAGGTGTCTCTTGAGTCATCAGAACTGGCCCTTAACTATTGTAGATCTGCTCCTTGGGTTTTCATAGATTTATAGAGTGGTTCAGGCTAGAAGGGACCTTTAAGGTCTTGAAGATCATCTAGTCCCAACCCCCCTGCCATGCACAGGGACACACCCCACTAGACCAGGTTGTTCAAGGCCCCATCCAATCTGGCCTTGAACACTTCCAGGGAGGAGACAACCACAACCTCCCTGGGAAACCTGTTCCAGTGTCTCAACACCCTCATTGTGAAGAATTTCCTCTTAACTTCCAGTCTAAACCTCCCCTATTCCAGCTTGAGACCATTCCCCCTGGTCCTACCACTACAAGCCCTTGTAAACTGCCCCTCCTTCAGGTACTGGAATGCTCCTATGAGACCTCCTTGGAATGTCCTCTGCTCCAGGCTGAGAGAACTCTCTCAGCCTGTCCCCGTAGGAGAGGTGCTTCACCCCTCCAGTCATCATCGTGGCCCTCCTCTGGGCATATTCCAACAGTTCAATATCTTTCCTGTGCTGGGGGCTCCAGACCTGGACACAGTACTCCAGAGGGGATCTCATGAAAGCAGAATAGAGGGGGAGGATCACCTCCCTTGGCCTAGTGGTCACACTTCTCTTGATGCAGACCAGGATGCGGTTGACTCTCTAGGCTGCAAGTGAACATTGCCGGCTCATGTTGAGTTTTTTGTTGACCAACACCTCAAGTCCTTCTCCTCAAGGCTCTGTTCACTCTGTTCACCACCCAGCCTGTATTTGTGCCTGGGATTTCCTTGACCCAGGTGCAGGACATTGCACTTAGCCTTGTTGACTCTCATGAAGTTGGTACTGGCCCACCTCTCAAGCCTGTCCAGGTCCCTCTGGATGGCCTCCCTTCCCTGCAGCATGTCCACCACACCACA